>CM017196.1:3402500-3815000 GCA_004837865.1 Musa balbisiana | reverse complement strand
TTTATTAAAGTGTTGCTCCATAAGGGAGAGTTTGAGTTGTGTCATATGCTATTCATTGGCAGAAATGAAGCAGTGTCTTCCTTTCTGGAAGTTCTCATAGGGCCAACGTATGAAATTTGTCGTATGTAGTAATAAATCTACAATAGTCCAGAAGATCTTTGTTATATCCTAGACTTCTCAGATACTAAAGAACATTTATCAGCATCTCTTCTTCTTTCCTGTATCTGCTCTTCAGAGGTTGGTGGTGTTCTTGAGCATGAAACAGAATCCTGATTTTATTTTCTTATTACAGGCACAGAGCTTAACAAGGGTTCATCACCGGAATCTGGTTTCTCTCATTGGTTACTGCAAGGATAGAGACTCTCTGGCACTTGTCTACGAGTACATGTCTCAAGGGACGCTGCTAGATCATCTGCAAGGTTTGGAACTCCCTATATTTGCTACTATCTAGTCTTTCATCTTACTGCTGATGGCTTGTTACATGGATCTGCGACAGGAAGAAAGCATACTGCTATAGCTTTAAGCTGGGGGCAGCGACTCCAGATTGCAGTCGACGCTGCACAAGGTTTGGAGTCACATAGATCAGCACTGCACTTCGTCTTCCTCAATACATGAGGTTGATAGGTTTTGTTGAGATGCAGGACTGGAGTATCTGCACAAGGGATGCCGACCACCGCTGATCCACAGAGATGTGAAGACAGCCAACATCCTTTTGAGTGAAACGCTGGAGGCCAAGATAGCAGATTTCGGGTTGTCCAAGACTTTCCAAAATGAGGTCAGCACTCACGTATCCACAGCAGTGGTGGGAACCCCGGGATACCTTGATCCGGAGTATGTAGAGTTCTCCTAAGTGTTCTACTTGTTATCACGTATCACATATAGGACTGAGACTGGAGATAATTGGAGATTGTAATATGACTTGTGCAGGTACTACAATAACTACCAGCTCAGTGAGAAAACTGATGTGTATAGCTTCGGCGTGGTTCTTCTGGAACTGATCACAGGGCAGCCTCCATTGCTACAAGTTTCAGGGGGTTCACATATAATTCAAAGGGTGAGGCGAGGACTTGCCACGGGAAACGTCGAGGACATTGTTGATGCCCGGCTTCAAGGGGAGTACGACGTCAACTCCGTTTGGAAATGTGTTGACGTAGCACTCAAATGCACATCGCAGAGGTCGCAACAGAGGCCGACCATGACGGATGTGGTGATGCAGCTGAAGGAGAGCATGGAACTACAGACCCCTCGTCACAGGATCGAGAACCCAATCACAAGCAAAGGGGAAAGATACATGGAAGAAGATGATGCAATCGAGAGTAGCCCATATGTTGTAGAAATGACTCTGGTAAGCAGCTGTCCATCGGCAAGATGATGTTGACATCTTTTCCAGTCCAATAGTTTAGTTTTATGTGTGTTAAGAAAGCAGTTTCTGTAAGTCCAAAAACAAGTGATATGCAGTTGTGTGCAATGAGAACAGCAGTTGACAATATATAAATATTATTCGGTAACTTCTACGGACAACAATTGACTTTCCAGAATTATAAGATCGTTTCAGTGACTTGAACAGACAACCGAAAGACAGCGGGCGAGAATATACTGGCTTGCAACACGTTCGTGTGCGTGGAATCCACGTGTCCAACTCGGTTTCTCTTGCTTTCATCACAATTTGCCGTGCGATTCATGTTCATCATACTTCAGATGCGTGCAGACGCTTGATCGGATGTCACCCTCCGTTTGTCTGTCTTGTCTTGTGCGTCACATCGTATCATCCCATCGATGAGTACATGAATCGAGATTATTGGCGACGATAGTCACATCCATATTTTATGATTTATCAATATATATATTTATATATATATTTATATATTTATATATTTATATTTACATCATCCCATCGTCTCCTTAACTTCAACACGATCAAGTCAGGCATGAAATCATTTTCTCGCCGACGACAACACCGTGTCACTCGAACGAATTAACATTGCACTCGTGTTTTACCGTCGCCTCCATGAGTCTAACATTAGGACAAGAGGCATCTTTAAGAACCCATCTCGCTTCTCCCAGCGGCACCCGTCGAGTCATCTGTGAGGTGAGAGGAGAAGAGAAGAGGTATTGGCTGCCGAGGTACGACTCGACCTCAGCTTCGAGGCTGACTTGGATCTTCTTCTTGATGGACGTTGCGCCTATGACAGTCCGATTCGACGGCACGTCTAACACCGATGGTAAGCTGTTAGCAGACCTTCTTCCACGAAACCTTTCTTTCTAACCCAAAACATGCAAGCAAAAGGCCACTATACATCGTCGTTGTAGTAAACCAAGATAACCTTGGGGAATAGATCCACGGAAACTACATGTATAGTTGCTTGTTACTTGGCCGGGATCGTAAGCCGAGCAACAGCAATAAGAATCACACCTTTCATCTTTATTCTCATTAATGTTTGTCAGCGGTCTAAGGTGAATGGAATTTGTCATGAAGGATTTTATATTATACTGCAAAAGATGAACAGAGTAAGCATCGACTGTGGTATTGCCGATGGTTACAACAACAAAATTACTATACCATACATACATCTCCGTAGACACGGGGATCAACCACAATATTTGGACGCACTTAACTCAGATACAACGATAGCAACACAAGAAAGAATCCTCTAAAGCTTTCCGCAAGGGAAACGAAACTGCTATACTCTACTGAAGGGCCAAAAGTATCTTGGAAGAGCGACGTTGGTAACTACGATGGCCGGCCGGAGCGTCAAATCTCCACTCGGGTGTTAATATCCGGGAATCAATAAACGGTAAACATAAAAATTATGATTATATTATATTATATGAAAAAATTAATATCAAAAATTAAAATCAAATAATGATTAATCAAATTTACGATGCGTTACACATGTATATGAATTTTATAAGACAGACCAATAAGTCCAACAATCATAAAATCAGACCACCAATGTAGTTATATATTATTAATATCATACTTATTTGTATGTATGATAATAATATTAGTTCTTCCATCCAAAATAATATATGTAATTTGTGTTATTAAAAGAATCTTGTTATACACATTCAACTATAATATATATATATATACATAAATATGAACTATGTATCGGAATAAATAACATTAATTATATTAATTATAATATTTATTCAAATATATATCACTATATCTTTTATGGGTTGCTCACAAACTCAAATCGTAAGTCCTATGAATGAATCAACAATCAATACAGTAGGACTTAGGTTCTTAATTAACTAATTATTTTTAAATTTTTTATCTAATCATCAAGTACTTTATACTATAATGCATATAATTGAAAGAGTACTTATTATTTTTAAAGAAAAAAACTACTTAATATGTCGTAAAGTATCTATAGCGACTTGATAATTAAATTTGACTATACCAAGTTCTAAAATAAAATTTTATAGTTATAAATCTTGATTAGTGGCATCAAAGTATATCACAAAATTCACTTTTATTGTTAATAATATAATAATATATTACTTTATATTTTTTCTTATAAATTACCCCTTTAACTAATAAATATAAAACATATATTTATCAGGGTCAATGGTTGGCGTTAGACCCAACTCGTGGTTGGACAGTGGCCCAACAACAAGCCCGTTGTCGTTGATATCGTTTCATCGACGAACCCAACAAACAGGTTCCAGGACGACACTTGCGATCGGCTGTGGGAAACCGTCGCCGTTCCTCCTACTGGACCGCGATCAACACCACCTCTCCTGTCCAGATCTTCGCCAATGTTTTGTTCGAGGTTCCCTCCGCCGTGCTCCAGACCGCCGTCGCCCCGGTCAACTTCGCCGAGCCCCAGTTCAGCTGGAGGACGCCCAAATCTGAGGCTGCCTGCCCCCAGCACCACATCTTTATGCACTTCCCCGACCTCCAATCCCTTGACCCAGGCCAGTCCAGAAACTTCAACATCAACCTCAACCTCAACGGCCAATTCTACCACCCCCCCCCCCCCCGCACTCTTCCCCCTGAGACCTCTATTCGGGATATGTGTGCGTCACGAGACCGTCTGATACGGACCATAACTTCTCCCTCGCCGAGACAGACTCTTCGACCCTTCCGCCCATCATCAATGCGTTCGAGGTCTATTCCGTCAGGCAGCTCACGGAGAACGCCACCGATAGCTCCGACGGTATGTACGTACGCCTCCTCCTCGGTTCCCTCTTGATGGTTCTGATATTATTGCTGCTTTCCTGAAAGAAGAAACGAAATTGGACGTGTCCCTCTTTTTTGTGACATCAGTGGATGCCATTCAGGCAGTCAAGAAGCAGTATAAAGTGAACAGAAATTGGACGTGGTCGGGTGATCCATGTACTCCAGGAGGGCATACATGGGATGGTTTGGATTTCAGCTATAGTATTTCTGATCCTCCTGGGATTACATCAGTGAGAGTTTCCAAACGTCTAGACCAAGATTTGTCCAACTTAACATGCTTATTTAACATCCTCATGGACTCGTGTGTTGCAGAAACTCGTCTTATAGTGGATTGACGGGCAGATTGGTAAGTGTGACCCACTTCAATCTAATAAAATGTCAATCTCTTCCTATCAACTAAAGAAATAGTTATTTCCTTCTATTGTTTCCAGTGTGGTTATTATGAATTGAGAACAAAGAGCACACTGTATCAACTTAGAGAAGCTACGCTATGTCAATGTCAACTCTTTTATCTTCTTTTTTTTTTTTGGTTAGGCGTCTTGCCGAAGGTTAATTTTGGCCTGGGAATCAGGATCTCCTATAATTTTAATAGATACGAATTCTCAACCAACTGTTATTTGTCTACAAGGACTGACTTTTAAATCCCAAATAAAAATGCTAAATTAGTAGAAACATGCCTACAAACTTTGAGGAGTGAGACCGAAGTGTTTTTGTGGAGCAGAACTCTGCAGTAGAATTTCTTGATAGACATCCTTTTCTCTTCAGCTAGGTTTCATGCATTACACAGTCCACCAAGTTGACTATCTTATGTCCTTTACTCTCATGTAGCTGGGTCTCCTTTCCCATGTTACTGATATAAACGGTGGTTATTGTTTTGATCTGGTTCCAAAGGCCTTCCATACAGGCTACGAAATCCGTCAGCATTTCCTGTCTAGTTGTTGCTTTAAGAATGCTGTCAGGTCAATGAACGAAAGTATTTTAAGCAATGGAACTTTCCCATGATGACCTATCCCCATTTCCTTATAAATGAACTGCTCCCGTTGAGCTCATTGAGAAAAAGCTTTGGCAGGTGGTGATTTTGTATAATCTGCAAGGTCACGGCTGTCTGATGACAATTTCCAGGGACCTGTCGTACAACAACTTAACAGGGCCAGTACCTGACATTTTAGCAGAACTTCCTTTCCTCGAAGTCCTGTAAGTTTTTCCATTGCATTGGATTTGCGCCTAAAAAAAAGAAGCTAAATTGAAGTTTAATGATCTAACATCTAATTGCATTTTGCAGAAATTTGTCAAGCAACCAGTTAATTGGGTCAATTCCTTCTGCTTTCCTTGTAAAATCACAAAATGGACGTACAGTAAGGTTTATACTGTTTTAATTCCATTTTTTTTAATGTTTATAATTTATTATAAAATATTTTAGATTTAATGTATAAAAGAAGTTTGGAAGGAATATAAAAAGATTATGTACTTTAAGTGTGATAACTAGATTATTTAAGGACTTTTAGCTGTCATGTTTCCTGTGAACTAAAATGTGTTAAATGAGCAAGCTCAGGGCGTTAATCTCAAGTAAACTCTCAGGTGGTGAAGGCTGAAGAATTGGACTCAAAATTTAGGTCGGATGAGGGTTTTTGGAGCTTCTATGCTCAGAAGCTCGCAATTTTATTTGTTTGTGCTGTTTTATTTGTTTAATGAAATCAACTAAATGTGGAAAGAGGTAGCATTCATGCTATCAGCACAGATATCATGTCCATGTAAATAATATTTTGGGTTTATATGATAATCAGCATGGCTGTAGCAAACAAAAAAGTAAAAGTATACTTTAAGTCTTAAAGAACTTTTGTTTGAGGAAGAATCTAAAAAGTTAACTTTTTGCACATAATTAATTACTTCTTCTTTTGCTGCAATTAGTTCTTGCTGAGGTAATCGATTCTAAACACTTAGTTCTTTGATCTGCTAAATGGCTATATGTGAGCAGTGATTTTAGAGGTGGAGTTGACTGCAAGGAAGAGTTTGAGCGATTGAGATGTGCTACTCGATGAGAGAAATAAAGTGTTGAACTCTTTTTAGTGGAAATTTGTCCAGGGGACAAAATTAGAGATTCATTCTTATGTAGTCGTACATCTATGTATTCTTGAGGAGATTTGTCATATTCTAGACTGCTTAGATACTAAGAAACATTCACCAGTGTCCTTTCTGTTTCTTTTCCGTATTTCTTCAGATATTGTTGTTGTTTTCGAGCTTGGAACATAATCCTGAATTTTTTTTCCCGCCTTTTAGGCTCAGCACTTAGCAAGGTTTCATCACCAGAATTTGGTTTCTATGATTGGTTAATGCAATGACAAAGACTGTCTGTCACTTGTTTATGAATATATGTGTCAAGGGACCCTACAAGATCATCTGCAAGGTTTGGAACTCGGTTCCACAGTTTAGTTTGGTTCTGAAACTGGTATTTTTCATGTCATTGCTCTCCGTTCTGGATCTATGGTACAAATACTGTCTAGTTCAACTCAGCATAACTCAATAAATAAGAGAGTATGATGACACTTCTTTAGTCTGCCAAGGATTTTTCAAGTATTCGCAATCTCAAAACAAAAGATTGTTGCCTGTGGAACATGTTGGTATCTGACACTGATCAAAATTCAGCCATTTTCTTGTCATTGATTAGATCTCTCTAGAGCAAGGTTTTACATATTGGTAGCATGGGGGGTTTTGTAATGTTGCTAGTATGATATGACCCGCATAGGCATGTGCTGATCGAAGGAGACCAAAAAAATGGCGTGGCCATGATATGAAATGGCTTTCACTGGCTTCAAGCAGCTGGTACCACATGCTGCCCAAAATTCAGTCATTGTTCTAGTAAGTTTAGCATGTAATTCTCGGATGATGCTTTGTTAATGTATGAAGCTAGTTGAGAGCAAATGAAACCAAGTTAAAAGAAATAAAAGAAAATGAGTTCCAAAACTTGTAACTGGGCATATGTTCTATTGTTAATGAAAAAATGTGGGTATCCTAACAATTATAAAAAATATTCTTATTATCTTCTTATAAACATTGCAAAACTATGACATGCTTTTTGGAACTTTCAGTTGCGGCAAATTCCTTCCTGTTGCACTTTTTGTTTAGGAATGCATTATTATTTAAATAGTTAATTATCTTGTTATTGAACTGAGCCACTGCCTATTTTCTTCAAAAGACAGCTACTTTATTACAATAATTTGTATTCCTCTTACAACTGATGGTTTTTCACACTAATCTACAGGCAGAACACATAATGCTGGAGCTTTGAGTCGGGGGCAGCGATTCCAGATTGCAGTCGATGCTGCACAAGGTTTAGTGTCACATAAAGTTCTCATGTTCTTGGCCCAATTCTCGGGCTGTTTGTTGTTCTCATTATCTGACTACATGTGTTTCATTGAGATATGCAGGACCGGAGTATTTGCATAAGGGGTGCCAACCACCATTACTTCACAGAGATGTGAAGACAGGGAATATCCTTTTGAGTGAAAGGATGGAGGCCAAGATAGCAGATTTTGGGTTGTCAAAGATACCTTGATCCTGATTATGTCAATCTTCTCATTTCTTTAATTTTGCTGCTAGAGAGTTGAAACATACATAACTATGTTGATAGACGGTGGTCAAGAAGATAAACAATGGCCATTCATAAACCACACATTTGAAAGTAAATTGTTATCTTCATGTTATCATTTATTTTCTGCATTATGCATAGACATCTTAGGTTAAACATACATCACAAAGGAGAGAAAATTAATTTGCTGATCTGCATTTCAGCATTAGAAGTTTCTATTGCTGCTGTTATCATTTCTTTTGCTGTTTGTGTTTATACCTTCTGCAAATGAGACAGTTGATCACATCTGGCAGGTCTCAAGGATTGTTGTATTACAGCAGGTACTACACCACCTACCAGCTCAGTCAGAAAAGCAATGTGTATAACTTTGGTGTGGTTCTTTGGGAGCTGATAACCGGGCAGCGTCCACTACTGCAAGGTTCAAAGAATGCACACATTGTTCAACGAGTCCGCCAAGGACTTGTCCAAGGGAACATTGAAGATATTGTTGATGCCAAAGCTGCAAGGCCAATACGACGTAAATTCTGTTTGGAAATGTGCTGATATAGCCATGAAATGCACGTCACAGGGATCCCATCAGTGGCCAACCACGGAAGAAGTGTGATGCAGCTAAAGGAGAACTTGGAACTGGAAACCCCTCATGACAGGACTGAGAACGTAGGCACAAGCAGTGAGTACCCTAACATGGAAGTCAGTGATGTGAGCCAGAATAGTGCATATGTCGCAACAATGTCAGTGGCCGGCATCCGTCCGCCAGCAAGGTAATGCTGGGATCACTTGAACTTTACTCTTGAGGCTCTGTTCTATTCCGATCCTAGGAGTTTGAAATGGTTTCTGGCTGAAGTTTGAATTGTTTAGCTTCATTCATGTCTTATGCCCTCTGATGATTGATTCGGAAAATAAGTTTCTGAGATCCAAAAATAAGGCACTCCATTTGTATACTGAGGACAGCAAATACTGGTTTCAATACAAACTGAAGTATTTCTGATGCTTGACATTTGTATCTCTATTCATGTATGCTATTCATCAACAAATGACTCCATATACAAGTCTCAGAATCAAACACCAGCTGTTGATCTTTGATCCGATTCTTTTTATCCTCCAAAAAGAATCTGATTCTTCTGTATGTTCTCTGCATCCACCTAGCTGTCATGCAGTCCCCCCATCCCCTGGTAAATGAAGCTTGTTCTTGGACCAAGACATACTGCCAGTATCAGGACATGATGGTACCCATCCGAAGAAGCTAGAAGACAATGGAGAAACAAGGATACATACAACAAAGGGAGCAACGACACACCGAGCTCATGTGGCCGTACATGGATGGACATCGCATGCTCCCTGTTATGAATCTTGCGAGATCTTACCGCATGCGGATAAGGCAGCAAATTGGAGGAGCAGCAGCAGCCACAAAGGCAAGATTTCGTCATCGGAGACATCTAATCGATATCAAGTAGAAATAATGCATCGAACTGCAGAGCTTATGAGCGTAGAAACACAGTTGGGCAGACAGTATTTTACATGCATTGCAGCAACACATACAGAAAAGTCGAGTATGGACAACTGACTTACATCAACAATTCTACACTCGGTAGACAGTGATTAAAGAGATCGTTGCATGAGAATTGCTTGAATAGACTTCAGATGAGATTTTGGTGGGAGGAGCAGCTTCTGTCAGTTTCTAATAATTCCATGGAAGCACCATTTGCGTCTCCTTGACTGGCGGGGATTCCCGGAGGGCAGGTGATTCAGATGATCTCGAATACCAGACCGCTGATTGAGGTCTCAAGATTGTGATTTGGCCTTGATGTGGATATGCTGAGGTCTAAATCCACATGACATGGTTGCTCGTGATGCACTTCCATCAAGGAATACGACTGTGAGACCGTGCTGATGGAGCAATTATGCATCAGACTGAGGCATGAAGAAACGTGGGTTTCTGATTCTTGTTCCGAGGTGCTGAGATCGAAAACAGCGGTCTCAGGGATTCTGCGGCATGTTGTGCGAAGTGACAGAGCAGGGGAATGCTCTTCTAGCTTCGGAGAGTGACCGATTTGAGCTGCAATCTCATGACTCGAGACCTGATCTATGTTTGGATTAGTAGAAGCGGTATGATAGTGAATGCAGCAGACGGAGAGCGATTTACCACATCGAAGAGACTGGAACGACGCTTCTTCTTGTTGAGGCCGCTCTGTCGCAGGAAATATTTCTGGGCATGACTGGCCACTTGAGTTGGTGTTCTTGTGGTCACAAAGTTGCGAGAGATGCCTCGCCAATCTCCCCTGCCGAGTCTCTCAAGCCCTGCTAGGAATAGTTTGTGCTCTTCCTCCGTCCAAGCAACTCCTGAACACGAGAAATCAATGCAAACTTAGCCACAGAAGCTGAACTGAGAAGAACAGGAATTGCTATGCAGACCAACAAACAAAAGTGTCCGAGAGTGCTGATAAGTAAGACCTGCACGCAAAAATTGCTTTACCTTTCTTGCGTTCTTGAGTTCTGACAACCAGGCCATCCGAGAGATAGCCATTAGAGGTCTTCTCAGCGGTTTCATCAATAGAAACAAGAGAAGAAGATGACGACGGGGAAGGGGAAGATGAAGCAGCGGCAGGACAGGTGAGGCAGTCGGTGCTGAAACACTTCTTCATGGGGGAAGCCGCCATCTCAAGCTGCACACCGAAGAGTCTCAATCCACCTCCCACCATCCTTCTCGGGCTGATTGAATTCCTCGAGTTATGCTCACTCTCCACACCTTCACAGCATTTCCTTTCCATCCTCAGCCACCACAGATCTTGTCCCAGAAGCACGGAGACACCTGCAGGATTGATTGGAAGGATAGACTACATATACCACTGCCTCCTAATATGGATTGAAAAGGCAAGCTCAATTTACCATGGGGAACATATACTTGCCTTGGTGTCAACCTATTAATTAAATAAGATATACAGTACAGTAGGTGCAAATGTCATTATTGGTACTGCTATCACTTGGCATGTGGAAATCCATGTATCACTGCTTTGTGAATCTTAAGGGCAGTATTAATCATAGGCCAGATCAAAAATCAACATTTTGATAATAGTATTCATGAATCATATGTATGCACAAGCGATAGCTACTTGTACTGAACCCCCCATATCTTCCCTCCAAAGTTGATAAGATTGGTAACAGGAGAAGAGGATATGTGATTGACTCTGCTTGCTTTTCATGTCATACTCAAGTGCTTTGTTGTGATACTGCCTTTGGTTGCTGATATCTCACATAGTTCCATGCTATTACACTCTTTTCTAATACTTTACTGATGGATAAGAATGCTCTGCATCTTTGAATCTATTAAGACTTGTTGAGAGATGAAAATTATGCTTCAGCTTCCCCTGTATCATTTCTGTGAGCAAGTCGAGGCAAATAATATGCGATTGAAGTCACTATGGGCAATCCACATCATGAGGTGCATTATTAGTCCATCGAGCAGATAGTGTGCTAATCTATGTTGTCATGGACTTACTGTGGTGGTTGCTGCATGACAAGGATATCTCTTGTCCTCTAACCAATCCTTTCATTAGCTTTTAGGGAGTATTTGCATTGAAAGATACATCATCCGTTGATCGACCACCATGGAGGTGGAGCACATCACATCAGCTTGATGGTTGCCAACGAGGAGGACGACCACCATTGAGGTTCCATTCACCTGATCCGACTGCACACTCACCCTCCTTGCCATTCCATTTTTGGAGCAGAACATAAGCAAACATGTCCTCTCTCATTCACTCAATATATATATGCACTTAATATATATATAAGAAAGCAAACAAGTTGATCTTATCCAAAGCAAGAGAAAATATAATATTTTTTCTATTCCTATTGTATTTGTCTTGTGATTTAATTTTATTGTAAAACCATAGATCTAAGAAATTATTGCTCTATCCTTTGTAATTCATTATTTTTAATATTTTGATCTTATATTTTTAAAAATTATATTAAAATCTTCACACTTATAAAAACAAAACATTTAATCTCGTTATTCTAACAAAACCCTTATCTCTCTTAATTTTTAACTTTATGAAATTATTTTTTAATCCTATATAGAGATCTCAATCTTTCACATTTGTAAATATAAATATACCAATGTAATTTTTTAAAAATAAAAAATAAAAAATAATTAATTACGTGAGATAATATATAATTGATTATAGATTCATGTATAACATATATATATATATATATATATATATATATATATATATATATATATATATATATATATTCATGTTTTTTTATTGTTCATGTTTAAATTATTTTTATCTTGATTTTTAATTTTTATATATTTAAATGATTCTCTTGATTAGATGTTTCACATTATTCTATATCATATGGTTTTGGATCTATTTATTCATTTAAATTCGATCATACATTTGATATGTATTCGTATGCGTGCGGTTTCCTATAGGCCAAAACGATCAGGAAAACGGATACGAATCTGGTCTATGATCCTCAAATCGAACTATATGCGTCCATCACTTGGAGATTCGGATTCGATTCTTGATGCAACGAATACCCTTCTGATAAATCTGACGAGAACGCGGAACAATCTCATCCGCACGATCTTATCATCACGCTTCGGGTTCGTTCCACGTGCTCTTCCTGTCCCAGGAGAGCACGCTACAATCCCGTGAACTCCCACGGAGAAACCCAAGTACCTAAAATGCCCATGCTTTTCTTCTCGCTAGATGATGATGACCATGTAAATAAGTCTCCACAGTGTGAATAAAGTCGTCATTTAATCTCACAGAACAATAAATTAACGATTTCGAGTGGGGAGAAGGGATTAGGTTTTCTGGATGGAAGCCCGTGGTGGAAGAGTGCGGCTAGGGTTTCTCTTTGCCTACTTCTTCTCTACGCGCCACCAAAACCCTAGCTTTCTGCTGCCCCGTGAGACTTCTCGTCTCCGATTCTTCTAGTGCTTCTTATGGAGATCGCGTCGGGGAGGCTACTGTTCTAGTTACGAGATTCTACTGCTGCCGCGCTGAGGCAGGCGCTCGAGAGGACCCTCTGTGGAGATGGCCACCGCGAACCCCTTCGATCTCCTCGGAGACGACGACAATGATGACCCGTCGCAACTCATCGCCGCTCACCAGCAGAAGATGGCGGCCAAGAAGCCCGATGCGCCAGCCTCTGCCGCCGCTTCCCCGGCAGCGGCGAAGCTTCCCGCTAAACCAGTTCCGCCTGCTCAAGCCGGTTGGTCCTGAATGGATTTGGTTTGACTCATTGTGATGTTTCTGGGAAAAAAAAAGGTTTTTTTTATGATGTTTTCCGTCAAATCTGAGATTTTTCTGCTTTTCGATCAAGTTCTCTATTCTTCCTCATTTTTAATGATGAACTAATTGTCTTTTTTAATTTTCGTAGTCTATATGTGGATTAAATAGCAATATTTTGCCATTTTGGTTCGATAATGTATTGTTTTTCTTGGTTCCGTTGTTCTCTTTCGTTGTATAGTGAGGGAGGCGAGAGAAGCGAGGAACAATGCTGCACCAGCACGTGGCGGGACTGTGCGAGGAGGGTTTGGACGTGGCGGGCTTGGACGCGGAAGAGGTGGTCGAAGTGGAGGCCTTGCTCCTAATCGTGACTTTGGGAATGATAGTGCCAACGGTTTCTCCGGGGGATATGGTGGTGGAGGCGAAGACGTTGAAGCAGATAAACTTCAAGAGAAGGAACGATCGCCACGCCAGCCATTCAGTGGCGGCCGACGTGGTGGATTTCGGGGTCGTGGTGGCTATGGGAATGAGGAATCTGGAGGTGACTCTGAACGCCCACCACGTAGGTTGTATGAGCGGCGGAGTGGCACTGGCCGTGGTTATGAGATGAAACGCGATGGAGCAGGTCGTGGTAACTGGGGAATCGTAGCTGATGAAACTCTTTCACAGTTAAGATTTTTCTTTTGTTAGTGGTACATGTTTGCTAAGAACCATTTAGTTGAATCTTTGTTTGCAGTTCCCGTTAATGAGCTTTTTGTTTCTTGTGGAACTCTTTTGTGACAGGGAAAAGGATGAGGTGCTAAACTTTGATGATAAAATGCTTGTTACTGAGAAACAGCAAGAACCGGAGAAGACACCAGCAACAGAGGAGAGCAAGGAAAATAAGGAGGGTGCAACCAATGAGGCAGAAGAAAAGGAAGAGGATAAGGTCAGCTTCTATTACATGCATGATTTTGGCATTGCTGCTCTTAACTTTTTTATGGCTCAAAGAAACTTTCTTTTGTTAAAATAGTATATTCTTGTCAAACAGGCATGTATTTGATTTTTCTATTATCAAGTTTGGTTGATCCACAAAAAATTTACAGTCAGCTCACAGTAGATTTGTCATGGACTTCAATTAATAGTTTTTGAGCAACTTGGCAGAGATATTCAGGTCACATGTTTATTATGCTCAGTTCTAATTTTTGCTCTGTTATTTTCATTTCTAAACTAATTGTTTATTTACCTCCATGAGGACCCTGTAAATCTGCAACAACAATAACTCACAACAGTCATAATGTCGGAATTGTTTGGGTTCAACTACATGAGTGTTTTTCCACCATGCAACTCTTGTAATAATAACATCACGGGTAAAACTGGAGCAGTCTTTTATTTATTCTCTAATAATGTTTTGTTAGATTTCCCTCTACCTCCTTGTACTACTAATCATAATTGATTTACCTCATCTAATAGGGTTTTCTATATATTTCCATTGGAAAATGTCCATTCTCGTTTATATTGGTTTCTCCCAATGATCCTCTGTCAGGATTGCATCTTTATTGTGAGTGTAAACCTTTCTTAGTTTATCCTCTCTTATAGCTCCAATTATCCATATTAACATTGTTATTATGACATCTCTAATTGTTGTGCATGTTTCTCAAGTGTTAAATGTTCTGAAAATTTTATCAGTCAATATTTCCATTAATATGAGTTTTGTATACTGTTTGAGTTTTGAAGGTTTAGATATCATGTTTAAATAACTGATCATCTTGGTAGAGTTTTAGCATGTATTCTTTATCACTCACAGGTCAGGTTGAATTTTTTTTATTTCTTGCTTTTGTATGTGGATACAGGACTTGCTTAGACATTTTATACACGAGAACTTTATTTATCAGGACCTCGTTTTCCTATGAATTGTGTATACTACATAGAGAAAAGAATGATCACAATTCAGTGTGCCACTGGTAATAATTTCTTGTTTCCTAATTTTTAGTGGAAATTTGTCATCATATTGAAATGTGGGGATGGCTAGTTTGAGTAGAAATTTGCTTTCCAAGTTTGTGATGACTATTGTTGGTGGTACATTTATGTTCCTTGTATGAAGCTTCAAAGCGTTTACCATCATGTATAAATAAATGTGAGATACAATGTTGGTTCCTAGCATGGTTCGCCATACCGGTATCTCGAATGGTCATTGGTATGGTATGTATCGAGCCATACTGATCCACCAACACATAGTATGATAGGGCATATGCCTACATATTGGTATGTACTGTCCGTACTGAGCGGTATGCTATGGCAAAGTGAACCTTGGTTCCTAGTATAAGTTACTGGTACTTTGTAGTTGTTACGTTTGTGTTTGAGAACCATATACATATTTTCTGTCAGCCTATATATTTAAATGAGAACGAAAAACTGAACAAATGATCCAGAGAAGTAGAATTAAGGAAGAGGGAGAAATTATAGATGACGTCCCCCCTGTAAGTTGTATGATTCTGAATCCACCACCTCCTGATTTCTGTTTTTATATCACTTGGCGTTGAGCTTTATGCTGCAAGTAGCATTTTTAAATTATTGTATAATACTGCAGTTTATCTAGTGAGATTCAATAAGTAGTTTTGTGTTTCCATCCATAGGGAAGATTATCAGGACATTTTGAACTGAGGCTTTGAACTCGTGCTATGTTGGTGAATTTTGGTTCCTTTATTCTTTCAAGACATGCCTTTTTAACAAAAGGGAGATGCGAGCATTTCCTGTACTCATGTTTGAGTTTCTTCTTCGTGTTGCCTTTTAGAATTAAATGTTTGTTACTTGGAAGAGAACAATAGTAGATCATTTCTTCCCTTCCATTTCTTATGTGTTTTCTGGTGCTGCTGCATTTCTCTGTTGGCAAAAATAGATTCTTTTCCAGCCCCTGATCTTTCAAGTTAGTGCACAATTGACTAATATAGATTCTTTTCCAGCCCTGATCTTTCAAGTTAGTGCACAATTGACTAATTTTGTTGCATATAAGAATTTAGAACTTAGCATTTCTGTTTAGTCATCAAGTGTCGAAGGGTCCTGCAAGGCATGAAGTAAATTGAACTAATTTGTATGCAATTATTCATGCTTCAGTTCAGGAAGCTGGCCATAACTTGTGTTAAACTGATTTTTTATGTTCAGTGTTGATTACTCCCATTATTGGGCCTTTCTAGGTGGTTTTAAGGAGCTAATTTGTCTTCATTGCTATTATTTTTTTGGTACTTTTGATTTGCTCAATTTAACCTTATTGTATAACAGTCATAGTCAAATGTTAAATAAGTAAGAATATATTGTTTGAATATTATATAGACACTCTTGTGCTAATATTAGAAATCATGAAAAATTATGAAGATTGTGTATCTCTTGACATTTAATTTTTCTGAAGATACATTTTGCTATGTTAAGGATTCAAAATTGTGGAAAATGAGTGTTGTCATTAGTCTGATTTAAATATTTTTTCCTTTTTGAACCAATAAGCATATTAAAATATTTATTAATATATACCATTTTAAAATTGGTATTCCATCAGGTAGCCTCCAAAATTTATCATAATTGCATGCGTACCATTGTATGACTCTGATGAACTACTTTTTCCATGACTTGGTTTCATCCTTGGTTTTGTATAATCTGTGGGATGAATAGACAGATCTTTTTTGTTAGTTAACATAGAAAAGATATTTTTAAGGATGGTTTGACAGTTCTGTGGAACTTGTATTATTATGAAGGGTTTGACATCATAGTTATTCTTTATAGTTAGTAGGAAAATTCAGTGTTTGGGGATGTCAACTTGCAGAGGGTTATTTATGCTGATGTAAAATATTCTTAAGCTGTATATATGTAAATTGAGTAGTAAATAACATATATTGAGGGGTATATTCTGAATTCTCTTGTGAGCATCCTTTTCTTTTCTTGTTTTTGGTTTATGCTACTGCTTGGTCCCTTGGTTACCTTTGGTTGAGGTCTACTGTGTGTGCTTTATGATAATATATTTGGCTTTCTAGTTTATCCCACTCTAAATACAGTAAATTGGCAGTTATACATATTCAGTCTTGTTCGACTCATTTGTGTAGGAGATGACTTTGGAAGAGTATGAGAAATTAAGGGAGGAGAAACGGAAAGCCTTGCTTGCAATGAAGGCTGAGGAGAGGAAAGTTGAAATTGACAAGGAGTTGCAGTCTATGCAGCAACTCTCAACGAAAAAAGAAAATGACCCTATCTTTGTTAAGTTGGTACGTCGCTATGGACCTTTATGCTTCATACTCTTCCTGCTGTTGTGCCACATCATTTTTTTTTAATTTCTTACAATGCTTTTGATTTGGTCTGTCTTTTCAGGGTTCTGACAAGGACTTTGGGAAAAAGAAAGAAAATGCTGATCGTGATGAACGCAGCAAAAAAGTACATCGTTTTAATTCATATGCAGCATCATCTGTTAGGTTTTCTTAATTTTTGGTTGACTGATGAGGTTCTCTACTTTGTTAGTCTTTAAGCATCAATGAGTTCTTGAAGCCAGCCGAAGGAGGAAGATACTACAGTCCAGGTGGCCGCGGACGTGGTAGGGGGAGAGGCGATCGTGGACCACTCAGAGGTTCGTATGGCGGTGGGGGATCCAGCTTCGCAGCAGCAGCTGCTCCATCAATTGAAGATCCTGGACAGTTTCCCACGCTTGGTGGGAAGTAGAGGGGAGAGTAACTTAACAATCTGCCAACATCGCATTCTCCACCACTTGTTAATCTATGAGTTGGCAAACTTAATGAACAACGATGTGTCTGTTCTTTATTTTACTTCTTAACTATGTATATCAGAACTGCCTTATCAACAGTACTCTGCAATTATGTTTGTGCCGAACATTTCCACATGCTGTTATTTCCTAAAACAATTTTGATCATACTCTACCTTAATTCCAACTTCTTGGAGATTCTGTAACATTTTATATAGCGTGCTGAATAGTGTAGCAGCTAAGTATTGTTTTCTGACCTCTGTTGCAGTTGTTCCTTCAACTTTGTGCTACAAAGGCTTTGCATTGGCATATCTCTGTCATGCCCACACAACTTGAAGAATCTTAACTTGACATTGCATCCATCGCCGGCCACCTATCCTCTTCTCTGGAGATAAATACCATAACATAAAGATGCATCTCTGCTGAAACACCCCACCTGAAAACAAATCACTAACTTGAGCTAAATAGCTAATCGAGCAAACAATTTGAGATCACAATGTGCTGAGGGACGGGCCACATGCACAAGGGTTACACATATCAAGGGATTCATCTCCAAACATGAACATAGACATGAGTGGTAGCAGCGTATTGAGAGTCAAAAGAACCTAACAAAATGTGCTAACATACAATACAGATATAGTGATGAATACAGCACAAAAAGGAGAATAAAAGAGCAATCTATGGGAATACACATTGCACACGGCACGTAGGCATATAATAGTTCTGTTCCAACTTCAACATCTTCGCAAGATACTCTCCCTCTCTCTTTCCCAGGCTGTCCGTAAAGCCTCGTAGGATTTGCTGCCAGTCGAAACCTGTGAAGCCTGTTTGACTGGAATGCTATGTTGTTGCTGCTGCCGGTCAGGCCACATCCATCCACTCCTGTTTCCGTTGGCATATGCAGGCGTGGAAATATAGCCCGAATCCATGACCACATCTCCGTCCAATATTCTAAGAACCTTCACACATGAAGCTTAGAACATTAGTACAGGACCAAAAGCGAGGATTTTCTTCTCATATTTGTTGTCATAACATTATGTAGTCATACCTGAGACATTCGAGGTCTTGAGTGAGGATCACGCCTAATGCACAATGACGCAGCATGCAACATGCAGGAGACCTCGTGTTCAGAGTAGCAGTTCCCCAAGCATGGGTCTATGAGCTCAACGATTGCATCTTCTTCAAGCAAAGGCCGAGCCTGTTCAAGCAAAATCAATCAAAGATGCAGGAAACAAGAAGCCCATATGCATAAAAGAAAATCATGCTAGTCTAAGATCCCAACTTCAGAGATAAAATCTGATGGGCAATAAATCTGACTGTAGTTACCACCTAAAACAAAATGTTAGTATAGCTAAATAACCAAGTTCCAATCTGACCATCACAGTACAGCACCAATACGTTCTCTTCAAAGAAAACTTTCTGCTCACCCATTCAGTCAGGCACTGCTGGCCCTTTTGTCGATTAATATCAACAGCTTTACGTCCAGTAACAAGCTCCAGTAAAACCACCCCGAAGGAATACACATCAGCTTTTTCCGTAATTTGCCCACTTTGGGCATATTCTGGAGCAAGATATCTAAAATAGAAGCATGTAGATGATTCAGATTTAATATATTGCAGTGGAAGTAAAAGATATTTAACTCTGATTCAAGCTTTACCCAAAGGTGCCTATGACTCTTGTTTCCACGCCAAGGTCACCATCAGGCTGCCATCTCGCTAGGCCAAAATCACCAACCTTTTGGACACAATTTAAAGGTCAGATTTTTTAGTTTCGCAAGTGAAACAAATATTTCAGAAAGTTAAACACTTATCTGCAGATATGTAAAATTATATTAAAATTATCATAAGGTATTGTCTCCTTAAGAAGCCAGAAGCAACATGGGAATGGTAGAGAACATGAAAAACACAAAATAACCGATGCTTACAGCAATTTTTCAAGATATTATTGCCTTCTCTGGGAGGTGATAGTTGATCTTGGTTAGAAGGTAATGGTTGCCAACTATCAGTATATCCAACAATCACAGAGACAATAAGATGAACTTACACAAAGATGTAACACAACCTGAAGAATCTTCTTGGACAAAATCTAAATCTGGAAAATTCTGTTTATGGATACGAAATTACAGTTTCTCGTAAAATGTGAACAACCATGAATTCAATAATTAAGCTTGGGGGACAGGCTTGATCTGATCGAACAATTATACAGAAATAATTTTAAACTGCATTAAGCACAAGGATATCGTCACCAGATGCCCAAGACAATGCAGTGCTGAAATAAATGTTTGGAAACAGAGAGTGAAATATCTATCTCAGCATGGGTAATAATCCTTAAACATCATTGGACAGAACTTGGGGACAACAGCAAGTACCAGAGTTTTTTTTATACATAAAAGTAACAAGTGTCCTTGTTAGATCAAAACTATAAAGAAGAGAAATGGAAGGCCATACCAACGGTTCAAAATCATGGGTTATAAGAATGTTATTCGGTCTCATGTCCCGATGGACTATGCAACCAACTCTGCACTCCTCATGAAGATATCTCAACCCCCGAGCAGCTCCTACAGCAATCTTTTGTCTAGCAGACCATTCCAGAGGTTCCCGATTACGACCTACAAGCATAAATGAATATAATCTTAAAGGTCAGATTTTTAGTTTCGCAAGTGAAACAAATATTTCAGAAAGTTAAACACTTATCTGCAGATATGTAAAATTATATTAAAATTATCATAAGGTATTGTCTCCTTAAGAAGCCAGAAGCAACATGGAATGGTAGAGAACATGAAAAACACAAAATAACCGATGCTTACAGCAATTTTTCAAGATATTATTGCCTTCTCTGGGAGGTGATAGTTGATCTTGGTTAGAAGGTAATGGTTGCCAACTATCAGTATATCCAACAATCACAGAGACAATAAGATGAACTTACACAAAGATGTAACACAACCTGAAGAATCTTCTTGGACAAAATCTAAATCTGGAAAATTCTGTTTATGGATACGAAATTACAGTTTCTCGTAAAATGTGAACAACCATGAATTCAATAATTAAGCTTGGGGGACAGGCTTGATCTGATCGAACAATTATACAGAAATAATTTTAAACTGCATTAAGCACAAGGATATCGTCACCAGATGCCCAAGACAATGCAGTGCTGAAATAAATGTTTGGAAACAGAGAGTGAAATATCTATCTCAGCATGGGTAATAATCCTTAAACATCATTGGACAGAACTTGGGGACAACAGCAAGTACCAGAGTTTTTTTTATACATAAAAGTAACAAGTGTCCTTGTTAGATCAAAACTATAAAGAAGAGAAATGGAAGGCCATACCAACGGTTCAAAATCATGGGTTATAAGAATGTTATTCGGTCTCATGTCCCGATGGACTATGCAACCAACTCTGCACTCCTCATGAAGATATCTCAACCCCCGAGCAGCTCCTACAGCAATCTTTTGTCTAGCAGACCATTCCAGAGGTTCCCGATTACGACCTACAAGCATAAATGAATATAATCTTAAAGGTCAGATCATGTCCAACAACCAAGATAATGGCTTTTTGGTAAGAAAATGGTTCAACAGTTTTTGTCTCACTGTTGCAGTATGTTCAACTCAAATATCATGTACATTATTACATTCTCACCTATGAATACATAATGCATAAGCACTTCAGGATATCTCAACTATCATAGACCAGAAAGTTCTAGAAATTTAATCCTGAGGGATTTTGTTCATAAATATCCAACACTCATGTTCAAACCATATCATATATCCATACTAAAAAATTGCTGCCACTGTCCTCAAGGGCTACAACATGAATTTTGAACTAGGAACAAGATGAATTTCCTTTTGAAATTCTTTAGTAATAAAGAAGACAGTGCACTTGTAGGAAAGTATTAGGTCAAAACATAAGAGCCGGAAGTTCAATTTAGACTGTCCATTGGATCAACCAATGATCTCATGTAATATAGCATTAGTAATATATAAATAATTATATACATATGTATCATGACTAAAGGAGTTACCATAAAGATGAGTATCCAATGAGCCATTGCAAATATATTCATAAACCAGCAACCTTCTCCTGTCTTCAACACAGAATCCAATCAACATCACAACATTGCGATGTTGTGCACAGCTTAGAACTTCCACCTCCGAGCAGAATTCTTGATCACCCTGGGAACTAGCAAGTTTATGTTGCTTGACTGCAATTGCTTGACCATCTGGCAGGACACCTCTATGCACAGATCCAAACCCACCCTCAGCCAAGAAGTTTGCTTGAGAAAACCCACCTGTAGCAAGTTCTAGCTCAGAGTAGCTGAACCACCTAGGAGGCTTTCCGAACACAGGTGCCTTGTGCTGACATATTGAACATAGAGGAGGTGGTCCTGGAGGTGCATTTCTAGATAGAGAAATTACTTCTCTGACATTCCCACTGAAGTTTAAATCTGACCTGTAACTTAAAGAACCAATTTCAGATTTGTTATCCAGCTTAGAAAATTTATCCAACAAGGCTTTTGTTGTAGAAATACGAGCTTTGGTATCAAGTGCATGTGATACTTCCTGAATCTCCTTTGAAGATGGGCGGCCATTACCAAAAACTTCTGCCATCCAGGGCCGAAATTCTGTTCTCGTATGACTCAGACTCTCACTGTCAGAATCAGAGGTAGATACATCTAAATTCCTGATTTCCTTCACACTTGTATGCTCCTCTTTCTTAACAGTGGCAAAAATGGGAGAATTTCCATGATCTGAGCTTGACACTGAGAAGGTCCCAGCTTCAGTAGTGGTAAATGATGTCTCTAATTCAGGACTACTAGTTGGTGTTACAACTGGTCCTCTACTGAAATTCTGAGAACCTTTGATCTCATTATCAGTCTTTGTCTTATCTAACCTAGAAGGCAACTGGGGCTCTTCCTCATGAGATCCTACTAGATTTAAGCGAAGAACTTTAGGTTGACAATGCTTCATAACAACTATATTGCATTGCAGTTCATCAATGCAATGCTTCTGCTCATGCTTCAGCTGTCTGCAGAAAGCATTGGTGTCAAATATCAGAAGGCAAGGACAATATCATAAGAAGCTCATGCATTGGGCTTCTGACTTGAGAAATTACATAGAAGAATTTTATGAATTGATGAAACAAATTCTGCTTTTTCTCATTAAGCATAAATATAAGGGAAAAGGTTCAAACAAAAAATAATTACTTGTCTAGTACGACCCAGTTTGCCTGAACTCGTGAGGATTCTGCAGCCACCACACCACAAGGTGACCCAGCGACGATCTTTATCTTGACACTTATCTGCAAAGGCCAGGTACTTAGTATATCTACCAAGTTAAGGAAGATCAAAAGTAAATGCCATGAGTAACTAACCTTATCTGAATCATAAACATCATGAAGTTGCAGCATCATCTGAGAACAAGAATTACTTATGTCAGACTTCTGCTCCAAAGCAGTGCCAGAATGGGACTTCCTGTGACTACTAGCACAGTCCCCAGCAAATCTTGGGAACCCCCATAGTTTTCTACCTGAAGAATGAAAAAAGCACATAATCCAGAGAAGAAGAGGCCTGACAGAAGATTACATCTTAGTATCTTAGGCTAGAATGTCAACATAATGTATTTGTGGGTAATAACTACAAGAAAATAGATTTGTGGGTAAGAAAATTGCAGTCCAATTTCTTTCTTAGTAGTCAAATGTCACCCCCATGAACTCATGAGAATCTATAATTCGATACTAAAATTTAGGCATATTGAACTGCATAATGTTGAACAACCAAACTTATAATAGATAGAAACCTCTATGTTTTCTGATAACTATATATGCTACTTTGGAATCTGTACCAATCAACCCGGAGCCAATCCCACAACAGATACAAACTCATGCTTCACACCTGATTAGAATAAATATTATAACAGGAATTAGGGAACTATCATAAACAGGGGTTAGCTAGACAAGAATCTAAATGAACCACAAGATCTCAACAGGTCAGTGATCATCAGGACTGGCAAGAATCTTCTCTAAAGAAGATGTAAAAGCTCTTGGAAGATTCTTCAGAATATAAAGGTTGAAGGATGAACAGAATAGGAAAAGTAGGAGAGAAAGCATTAGAGATAAAAAATAAACAGAGTTTAGATGATTGATACCAGGACTGTGGGGTGAAACCACGACCAAGAGCATTATGCAATCACCAGGCTGAACAACATGCGTTAAAGCCCATACAAGAGCTGTTCTTGGGATTTCTTTTGACGCCTTGACTGCAACAACAACCTTCTCAGTAGCATCAAAGCCCTTAGCAGTCTTCCCCCGCTTGTGCTGCTGCTGGTTGGCACTCATTTCTCCTGCTATACTCAAACACAATCTTCTTGACTAGGCCCTCGCCTCCATAGCAACTTCTCAGAAGCCAGACCTCTTATGAGTCGCAAAAAGAGAAGAAAGAGATGTCTTTTCCTTCACTAATACACTGATTCGACCAGGCTAATGCAGATAACAAACATCTTCACGCATGCCAACTGTTGTTTCCGGTGTTCAGATCAAGAACAAAGAGAAAAGACACTTTTGACCTATTTAGATGAAACGAGATGATTTCACTTCGACCAACCACAAGAAAGTACAGCTTTCCCTTGTTCTTTACTGCCCCTCTATATCCCCGAATCCTCGACTGTTCGTCGATCTCACCTGCATCAAAATCCGATTTTCTCTTCTACCTCATACGTTAGATGTTTCGAAGAACTAGAATACAGTTGCTGCGGGGATCTCTTGTCGAATGGTCCTTTTCCGAAGTAGAGAGCGAGGAGAAAAGGCGACGAGATAATAAAAAGGCATGAAAGCACTGTTCTCGTGAATGTACTTACTGCTTTTTTTCGCGAGGAAACGGACTGGAAAAAAGAAAGTGAATCTGGTATAGTAACAAACTCTTTGATTTCTCAAATCAGATGACGAAAACCCTAGCAAACAGGACGACCTTCACCGCAGCCCCAACTCAGAAATCTGATCGGGGAGTCGACAAAAGGCGTTAAGAAAATCTCTGGAACTTCCTTAGTAACGACGATCTCAAAACAAAGAACTCCGCTTTCCCCCAATCTATGATTTAAAATTTGACCAATGCTTCAGAACCAAAGCGACGATGATCCCTCAGAAATCGTGCACAACAACCTCCAAATTCTTCGAGCACCCAGAAAAACCTCCCAAGAAGCGGACTTTAGGTTCCTCGAGATCATAGACATGAACCCTGACCTCCCCAAAGGCGTCAAAAATCCATCAAGAATACAAACCTTCCCTCGTTTCGCCGCTCAGGACGCGCTTCTTTTCCCAAATCTGCGCCGCAATAGTCCACAGCTCGACGCAGCCGAGCAGACAAATCCGGCCGGATGCCAAAGAAAGGCGCCAACTTTGAAGCTTCCAAATCAAGATCTCTGCCCGCCAGATGACTCCAAATCAAGAAACCTCCAACGACTATAAACCTTAATCCCAATCTCCAACACCGAAAAGATAAAAAGGGAAAAGCGAAAACTGAGGTCACGATCAAAAGAAGGAACAAAAAGGAGAGACGATACCTTCCTTCAATCCATCCTCATTTTTTAGGCTCTTTCAATTGAACTCCCCCTCAATGCTCTCTCTCATCACTGAGCATCGCCGTCGGAGCTCACTGACCGAAATACCCTCAACACCCCACCAATTTACCAAACCAGCCTCGATTTGCTCGTGGTCTCCATCCTGCTTTTAAGATTCACGCAACACCAAAACAATTAGATTAAAAATTGAGATCTTATAACCATAAAAAATAAATGTATTACATGCTTAATTTATCTTTAATTTCTTTTTATTAGCAATTTGGGGGTTAGGTGAGAGAAGTTGGATCCTCCATCGATCGAATGCACTGTCCCAATTTTTAGGCCGGGATTTGGACCACCAAATTGGACCATCTCTCGTAACATTACTGTCGTCCTGACGCCTTCACTGTCATTCACGCAATTCTCTTGAAACATACTCATGAATTTTATTTTGTTTATTTATTGTTTAATCTAATTATTTTGATAATATTCAACTTAATTATCTAAGCTAACGCTTGCAATTTGCAAAGTGTTAATGAATACGGAAAATTCCCATTGGGATAAACTCGTAAATAACACCAATGTCATGAGCTTTTCGTATCCCGAACGCACGTGCTGGGAGGACGGCGGAGGGGACTACTCGCCGTTACCGTCTCTGACGGAACCGTCATCCTTGACGGCGGCTCGTCATCGTGCTCCCTCCTTGATTTACCTCAAATAAATAAATCATGATACGTTAATAAGTCCATTTCATAAAATATTTCGAACTGAAGCTTAATTTCGAAATAAAGTAATAATATATGAGTTTTAATCACAGTCAAATATATAAAAAAGGGATGATAGAGCTAAAAGAAATGGAGCCCACTGAACTCGAGACATTCGTTGGACCGGCAAAAGGCCGCCCGCGCTCTTATTTTATTGGTGTAGTTTGTTCTCGGTTGGTGCGCTACGTTAATTAATGCGGTATGTGGCACGTTGACACGAGTGACAGAGCATTAATACATAGATCACATTTAAATGAGGCTCGGCGACCGCTTGCTGGGATAGGCATCGCCACCCAAATGTTCGATTTGTCTGTTTGTCTCTAAGCAGTGGGGTTTGAACAGCATTTAATTAGTACGGCGGTGGTGTCATGGGCACGTGAATCGGGATTTGTGTGATGTGTGGACTTGATTTGGGAGGCGCGTGGGTTAGGGTTTGGTTCAACCACCTTCGATCGTCGGACTCGGCTCGCTTGTTGGATTCAGCAGTGGATTTAAGCTATAAGTGAAGGCTTCTAATCCAGGAAATCACCGAGGTAAGAATCAAGAAAAAAACCAACTAGTAAATATATTAAAGCAGATTTGCTTATCGTAACAGTTAAATCAGATCTCTCGTTCGACATATGGAAGGGGTTCGAATCCGATCAAGATTATTTCAAGGGATACAACATACGAGTTGACGGGCATATCCCCATCTCAATAACAGTGTACTAATATTTAAACCCCCTTTGGAGTTTGTTCCTTTTGTTCCGATGCTTGCCTCTTCTCAAAGCAAATGAAGCCAAGAAGAAGGTGATGCCCAGGAAAAGGGCACACTTCAGTATCCACGGCTTGGTATCTATCTTGCAGTACTTGAATCAGACTGTAACCCTATTTTAAATCTGAATGTTGTTCTCATCATAATACACGATCTGTCTTTGTCATTCTCGAGAAGTCAAGATAAGAACCACAAGTAAGAATGTGAAGAAGAAGCATCCATGGCCCAGGTGGAGGAACAAGTGTACGAAACAGCTGCTACATAAATGCCAATGAGCACCAGCTCAAGTAGGCATAGGTTTTCCCAGCAAATGAAGCTAAGATCGATGGCGAGTTTGGTTGGCGTTTAATGCATGCATTGGTTTTTCTGACAGCAATGACAGTTCTGACTTGAGATGGCCAGAGTCCTCCCTTGGCAGATGAATCATGGCATGCTTGAGGTGGTTGAACAGCTTCTTGCTGCGAAGTATTGATTGAACCAACTACTAGAAACACCAGACCTGTAGACTCCTTTAATGGTGCATGCAGAGCGCTCAGCCTGTGAAGTCCTTGTACTGGCAGCGGCAAAGCAGGTATCCACTGGGTTAGGTGATTTGACACCAGTAATCCTCCTCCTCATGGGAACAGAGAAAGGTCTTTTGGGTTCATCAACTTGAGGACAAGAAATGCTTTGCTATTGTTAAAGTTGTCATTCAGGTTCATGACAACGGTCATCTGCGGTCGACTCGGAAGAAGAAGGTTCACCAAAGAAAAGATGGGAAGACAGAGAGGGAACCTTCTTCTTCAAACCTATCAAGAACGCTAAGAAGGCTCTCTCCCCTCCTTTAGCTCGCTTGCCCGGGAACGAAGTTGGTGGCGCAGGCCCAGGCGAGGTCGTCGGACAGGTTCTCCGATGGGGCCTTGCCAGTGCGATGGCCTGCACGAAGAAACCAAACATGGCTAGACCGAAGGGGTCGAAGTTGACTCATCTCGAATGATTCATGGCTAAACCTAACCGGTGAAAATTAATCGGGGATAATTTTTTTTCATGAGCGATAGAGAATATATCGAAAAAAATTTACCCATTAAAATTGTATGGATTAATTATATATTACCCCTGTAATTAATTATATTTAATATATCAATCTCTATATTTTAAAAATTTATATTGACATCCTATACTTAAAAAAAATTATGATATCACGTATATAAATGATGCTAAAAATGAGATAAAAATATAATTTTGATTCTCACTATTTGATAGACCATCGATACCATCGACTGGAGAGTCGGTATGGTTGGTTCACTATCGAAGGTATAGGTTCATCCTTGTGTTCTCCTTTGTGCTGATGTGAGAATACTGATGTGGCAAATCGGCATAGAAGGTCCGCAAGGGAGGTGATTCATAAGGGTCGATCTGGCCTTGGAGTTGTGAGACCGAGTAGGCGAACCAGAATATGCTTGGTTACGAGATCCTCTCTTCGGACTGATGGGTTGCCCTTCTGTCGAAGGGTTGCCTTGTGGCTACAAGGCTATATCCTAGTAGCGGAATCGTCTCTTAATCGTCAATGCTCTTATATAACAGGTTTCCTGTAATGGGTTTTTTCGGCTCAACTCATCTAATGCTTAAGTCAGTGAAAAACGAAGGGAGAGAAATGTTAGGATGGCACTGGGGGGAGAGAGAAATAGTGCGGGGGGGTAGAAATTAGTGCTTTCAAAAATTTCGATTTAAAATTTTAATCAATAAATCTGTATCGAAAATGTGATTAACAAAAAGTACGATTACGAATTGCTTAGTAATAAATCAGAAGAAATACAAACCAATTTATAATAGTTCAATCGTCCCGACTTACATTCACCCCCAATTTCTCTTCCTTTGAGGTCATCGGCTTTTACTACTGATCTTCTTTCAATGAACGAAGATCAATTACCATTGTTACAACTCTTTCTTATT
The DNA here is from genome assembly GCA_004837865.1 of Musa balbisiana. Taxonomy (NCBI): domain Eukaryota; kingdom Viridiplantae; phylum Streptophyta; class Magnoliopsida; order Zingiberales; family Musaceae; genus Musa; species Musa balbisiana. Next base: position 3,786,265 of record CM017196.1, on the reverse strand, counting down.
TTTACAGATTTAGGAGAGAACATTTACATCTCTCTTTTACAAAAGACCTCTCATATCCAATAACTTCTAGACTTAGGAAGAAGAGACTCAACACTTTTCAAAAGTTTACAATACTTTAAAACCTCAAGCTTTTCATCTTTTATCAAGCAACCATGAGAGGGGTATTTATAGGCCCAAAAATTCAAATCTCCGAGTTTTTAGATATTGGTGGTACCATCATCTGCTCAGGTGGTACCATCGCTTGATATAGTCCGGGAGACTATATTATGGTGGTACCATTGCCAGCCTAGGTGTACCACCGTTGATTTTAGCGGTACCACCGTCAGGTTTTCGGAAGAAGTACATTCTATACTTTCTAGCTTACAAGCAATAGCACTACCTAGCCCAACCTTAGGTCATTGAATTAGTCTTTCGATAGACTCAATTCAATCCTGATTCAGGTCCAATAAGCTCATAATCAAGTTGGCATAATTATATGTAAAATCAACTCAATTAGATACTTAAATTACTTCGATCAAGACATAATGATTACAGTCATGAATCTTATATTGTCCTACATGTCATTAGTTCATCCAGCACTTCGTCCGAACTTTTAACGCATCGTCATTTCCTTCGGCATATTGCCCGATCCATCAACATGTTGACCTCTCGCAACATTCGATCTTTTTGGCGCAATGCCCGATCCTTCTGATCCAATGTCTGATCTCTGACATTATCCACTTTGGCCCAATGTTTGATTCTCTTGCTTCAATCGATTTATCTTTCTATAATCAAAGTTTGTCCTGCATCACTTTTCTCAAACGCTCATTAGATCATAAACTTATCAATTGATTTCATCATCAAAATCTAAGATTCAATAAGGAAGATAGTAGTATCAGTTGTGTAAATAAGAGGGTAGAGAGGCTATTGCCTGCTTAGTCCCCCTTCTTTAGCGTTTGCTCAAGGGTAGTTTTTATACTTCTCTGGGATCAATTATTTGTAGATTGTTAGCATCCGTCGATATTTCAGACAGACGATTTATTTATTTTGGGGTGATTATTCTGATCTCATACTATTTGGAGTTGTCTCCTCATTTTCGGGTGTCATTTCGTGTGATTTCAAGTGATATGGATTCTAATTTGTGTTGCTTTTGAGACGAGTGGCGTTGCTTCGGGACATAACTATTTCTAAATCGAGCTACGTCATTTCATATCGCTTTGAGATATGTGCATGACTTGATTGGGAGGTGCCATGTGAGGTTTGAGTTGGCTATCAAAATTAATCTTATTGGACGATGAGGATTAAAATTATTTTTTTAAGGAATAATACATAATTAGTCCTAATTTTACCATTTATAATGCTTTAAATCAGCATTCCATTCATAAGTGTACGTTTTACACGGTTGTGAATCAGCACTTACGTAAACATATTCGTGTACCATTATGAAAAGCTATGTGATTGCCACGTCGACATGAATGGGACTCCAAGGTTCCTTCCTGTTTCACATAATATAGTCCTCATCGTGCCACTACGTTCCAATAAAAGAATACATGCACGAGCCACTAGTTTAGTGCTGTGCGTCCACAATCGGATGCCAACCTCACCACATAATGCCTTCCTTTCGAAGGCGCGTCATCGTCTTCGATTTCCACCTCCCAATCCACCAAGCTACGCTGACGAGATTTCCGTGAGCGTTTCTTCTTCTCTTTTCGTGAGTGGATTGGCACTGAGTCATGTCCTCTGAAATCTAAATCGGTGGCTTCGATAACTTGGTCCTTCAACAAAGGCAGGTCGAGAAGAGCAATTAGGGTTGCATTCTGGAATAGACTATTCCCCATATTCCGCATAGTAATCCGACGCGTGCGCACAAACACCGCAACAGGTCGGTGGCCCTTTGGAATATGCTATTCTTTATGCCTTCCCCCGTCCTCGCTGGAACAGCAGCCAATAAGGGACGTAAGATCTCTTCCCACGGCGCCTGATGCCTTGGGACTTCGAATCGAATCGGCGTCCGCATGGTCTCTCGCGACCTATTGATGCCGAGTAATATTCCATCGGCATCTTCCTCCTCACCATATATACCCTCCCTCCGGACCCTTTGGATCCCCAAGGCCTTGGCTTCTCCTGATCTACTTTAGCTGCGGCCATGGCGGGCATTGTGGTGGTGTTCGACTTCGACAAGACCATCATCGACTGCGACAGCGATAACTGGGTGGTCGATCAGCTGGGCGTCGCCGACGTTTTTGAGCGGCTTATTCCGACGATGCCGTGGAATTCCCTCATGGTTTGTGATGCCCTGCTTCATCTGTGAGTAGGTGTCGGTTGAGATCTTTACGACTGACGCTGGGTCTGCTACTCTCAGGATCGGATGATGAGGGAGCTACATGCACGAGGGAGGTCCATCGAAGACATTGCAGCCTGCCTGAGAACAGCTCCTCTGGACCCTCATGTCGTCGAAGCCATCAAGACCGCTTACGCTCTTGGGTATGCTCTTCTCTCTTTCTCTCCTTCGTTGGGAATCCGTCTCTGATCTATTATTTTTGTCTGCTCCCAGGTGCGATCTGAGGGTGGTGAGCGACGCAAACCAGTTCTTTATCGACACGATTCTGAAGCATCATGGGTTGCTGGAGTGCTTCAAGGAGATCAATACGAACCCTAGTGTCGTGGATGAGGAGGGGAGGCTGAGGATCTTCCCCTGCCATGACTTCACCACCCGTTCTCATGGCTGCAGCATCTGCCCCCCCAACATGTGCAAGGTAGTAATTGTTAAACATGATTATGTCATGCGGAATTTACTACCGTCGTAGTTCAACAATTATGTTCTAACCTTTATAATGATGATCTTATCGAGTGTAGGGTAAGATCATCGATCGGATCCGAGCATCTGCTTTTGTCGAAGGAAAGAAGAGATTTATCTACCTGGGAGATGGCCAGGGTGATTACTGCCCATCCCTCGGGCTCAGCGAAGAAGACTATGTGATGCCAAGGAAACACTACCCCTTGTGGAGTCTCATATGCAACAGCCCTCAGCCTCTCAGAGCAGAGGTTCATGAATGGAGCACTGGCGAGGAGCTCGAGAAAGTCCTCCTCCAGCTCGTCGACAGGTCGATCGATGCCGATCGGAACAGCCCCAGCCAGATGTTCTCCGTCGACTGCAAGCCCAAGATGGTTCCAACTTCCCCCACAGAAACTCTTCCCCTGCCTCTTCGTGTTCCTCACTAGATGCGACTCAAATGCGGACATGGTCAAAGACCATGTTCCCGTGACCTCTCTATGTTTAGGCCTTATTAGTCTTCCTCCTCTCACCACTTCAACCTGCTATGTATCGATACTCGATAATAGTTAAACAGAATTGTGCTGATCAAAGAAGATGGTTTGTAGCATTCTACATAACCTTTTCTGAGGCTTGCGAGTTGAAGAACAGCAAGCGTGCATTGCTGCGTAAACAACGGCTGTTCCAGGTTGTGTGCAGGAAAATGGGGGACTGTTAGGAGTTTCTGTGCAGGAAGATGAAGGCCTTCAATTGCAGAATATTGGGGTCTCCTGCACTGGCATATAACACATTAAAATCATCAAAACATTTGGACAACATATATAAACCATGTTTTTCTGATGCATCTCTATGTCAAGGATGGATTAATTGAAATTGAGGGACTGATGGCTCACAGATACATACGATCTCATATTTTTTGCTGTAAAATATTTAGGGAGACAGAGACACCATAATATATATCAAGTGCAGTGCAAACCTCTGCACAAGGAATCAACTGAGTCTTGTTACTTTTCTGCCCGTTGATGTGAGCCGAAAGATGACAGCTTGGGAAGCCATAATTATCGGTCTAAGATGCCACTACCAGCACATAAAAAAGCTACTGGCACTGAGCAAACCATAATTTAAGTAAGCATTGAAGGGAGCACATGTATTGTGTCATCCTTGATTGAAACTGGCAACGACCAGAATAGCCTGACTTATGTCAACATGAGTCAACCAGCCTGACTTACGTCAATCAGGCTGAACACAGTCATTTCTGATTATTTTGACCTGTGCTATATAACTTAGATTATATGAATACAAAACTGTAGATAACAAATTAATACTTGGAATTGCTTCCTCAGCTTGGGTTCCCAGGCAAGGGAGATTATGATGGGATAGATTTTGGTCATCCATCTAAATATCCCAAGCATGTTGGATGTTAAAAGAGTGCGGAGGTCCATACATTTCTCTCATCATCATAGATCATGTGACGTGATTGTGTTTGACGGCTGATGGCGGTCCAACGTGGCGATTCCTCTGTCCTTAAAACAATGCGGTCCGGAAAAACTACTCCCCCTTCATCGTTCGGATGCGAACGCCACCATGGATTGGCAATGCTCATCTCTACTACTCCGCGCCACGCCTCTCCCATCGCCATCGCTGCCGCGTTCCATCTCCGTCCCTGCGAATCCTAAACCCCATAAATCCCGACACCTTACTCCCTTTGAACCCATTCCGTCCTCTCCAGTCCCTTCTCCTTCTCCTAGTGACACCAGCGAAGCCCATCTTCATCACGACTGTTCCCTCGGAAGCTATTCCCGGATGCTCCATGGCTGCAGCTCGAGAGGATCCCTTGCCCGCGGGAAGGCCATCCACGGCCGCTTGCTGAGAGCCAGAATCGAGCCCGATGCCCATCTCTGGAACTGCTTGCTGAATATGTATTGTAAATGTGGTAGCTTGAAAGGTGCTCGCTTGCTGTTCGAGCTAATGCCGCACCGGGATGTTGTCGCGTGGACGTGCCTCATGGCAGCGCACGCGCGTGCAAATGACGGTGAAGAGGGCATGAGAATGTTCTGCGAGATGATGACGGATGGAGTTTGGCCGAATGCTTTTGTTCTTGCTTCCGGCTTGAAAGCTTGTTCGGTTTGCGAGGACTTGGGTTTTGGACAACAGTTGCATGGGGAAGCGGTAAAAATGCACCTTTTATCTGATCCGATTGTAGGGTCTTCCCTTATTGATTTTTATGTGAAGTGCGCAGGAATGGAGCTTGCTGAGAAAATGTTCTTGGGTTTACCGGAAAAGAATGTTACTTCTTGGAATGCACTGCTGGGAGGATATGCTTGTTTGGGTGAAGACATGAAGGTTCTGGAGCTTTTTCGGGGGTTTATGGAGTCAGGAACCATGGTCAACGAGTTTATATTGCCTACAGTTATCAAGCGCTGTGCGGGCTTGTGTGAAGTGAGACAAGGACGGTCACTTCATTGTTTGGTAATCAAGATTGGGTTGGAACAAGATGGATTCTTGAGTAGTAGTCTAGTAGATATGTACTCCAAGTGCGGCCTTGTTGAGGAAGCTCATAAGATCTTTGTTAGGATTGTTGATCCTGATGTTGTTGTCTGGAGTGCAATGATTTCAGGCTTTGATCAGCAAGGGATGGGTCTTGAAGCGGTCGAACTCTTCCGATCTATGAAAAGGACGGGAGTTAGACCAAATTATTTCACTCTTGCAAGTGTAGCAGGTGCTGCTTCTCAGTTGGATGATCAGGCACTCTGTGGTAGTCTTCATGCTTATATTCTGAAAAATGGATTTGACATGAGAAAAGAAGTTGGGAATGCTATATTAAACATGTACATGAAGAATGGGGCTGTTGAAGATGGGTGCATGGTGTTTGACACTATGATGGAACATGACACTAAATCTTGGAACAGCCTTCTCTCTGGATTTCACAGTGGCAGTTCCTGTGACAAAGGGTTGAGAATTTTCATTGGCATGCTTACTCAAGATATCATGCCTAACACTTACACATATATCAGCATCTTAAGATCCTGTACTAGCCTGAAGGATGCCAGATATGGTGCTCAAGTTCATGCTCATATTTTTAAGAGTAACCTATCTGGAGATTCTTTTCTTGGAAGATGTCTCGTTGATATGTATGCAAGTAGTGGTGACCTAGAAAATGCATGTCTGGTCTTTGATAGACTGACTGAAAGAGATGTCTTTTCTTGGACTGTTATCATCACAGGGTACACAAATACATATCAAGGTGAGAAGGCCATAAATTGCTTTAGACAGATGCAGCAGCAGGGCCTGGATCCGAATGAGTTCACAATTTCTTGTTGCTTGGGAGCTTGCTCATACATAGCAGCATTAGACAGCGGTCGCCAGTTTCACTCACATGCCATAAAATCTGGACTGATTGGATCATATGTTTCGAGTAACATCATCAATATGTATGCAAAATGTGGGTGTATGATGGATGCTGAAGCAGCGTTTAATGAGTCAACTTTTCATGATGAAGTTTCATGGAACATTTTAATTTGTGGATATTCTCAACATGGGTACGTGGGGAAAGCTCTTGAATCCTTTCAACATATGATAGAGGAGGGAAAGAGACCTGATGAAGTGACTTTTGTCGGTGTCCTTTCGGCTTGTAGCCATGCAGGTTTACTTAATGAAGGCATGAAATACTTTAATTCTATGTATCGTATTTATGGGATCACCCCTACAATTGAGCACCATCATTGCATAATTGACATCCTTGGCAAAGCAGGTAAACATGATGAAGTTGTACAATTTATCAATGAGATGGGATTATCATCAGATGCTTCAATATGGCAAACAGCTCTTGGAACTTGCCGAATGCATGGGAATGTGGAATTTGCAGAAAGAGCAGCAAACAAACTGTTTGAGTTGGACCCAAGTTTGGACTCTAGTTATATCATGATGTCCAACTTATATGCAGCCGCAGGGAGGTGGGAAGATGCCACTAGGATGAGGAAATTTATGGTTAGTCGTGGCATTAAAAAGGAGCCAGGGTGTAGCTGGATCGAGGTCAATGGCCAATGCCACGTATTTCTGGCTCAAGATGGTTCCATCTAAAGGACATAGAGATGTATATGAAACAGAAGTAATTGACACAGGAAAATGGCTGTAGAGGAATATGTTGCTTATACTGGGCAAAGTACTCTGAATTGTTGATACCACAGAAACAGCTGTTCCAGAAACTCAACCTGAATTCATGGAAGCTGATGGAGTGGTACTAAAACTTTCTATGACATTCATTCTTAATTTGTTGATATTCAGCATATTTTCTTTTCAGGATATGTACTGATGTTGTCGAATATGTTTTTAGTGCAAGACTTCAATTATTGCAATCCTGTACTTCAAAGTAGTTATAGTTTGCAGAATAGCTGAAGCTGGTTTCTTCAAGAATCTATACTTTGCTATCTGTGTTTCTTTTAGTTGAAGCATTTAAGCTCCTAAAAATTTGTTACATGTAATAACCAAGCTGTTTAATTATAAAAGACAAAATAACATACTGTAATGGACAAGTAGATTGTGAGGCAAATTCTGTACCTTTGTTACAGCTGTTGCTATATACAACATGTATTTTGCTTTCCTTTCTGTTAATTCGTGTACCTTATCAACTCTTCATTGTTCTAGAAGACTGGAAGCCCTTCAAATTGATGTTATGTTGCATGACAGATAGTAGAAAATTGAATCAAGAAAGGGCCCTTGACTAATTACTGTAAGATTATAGATGTTTAGTGTTATAATGTGGTACCTGTCTGGATGCATGAGAAACATATGAAACACTTGATGGATTCTTTGCACTATCAGCTCGGTGGTATCCACACATAAGCCACCACTCCTGTCAAGCCTAGTCTGGACCTTCAGCATAGTCAACATTGACATCTAAAGGTTTCTTTTATTCCAGATACTTGTGCATTGGACTTTCGACGATGTTACTCTTATTTTGTTCTACAGCATTGTTGACCTTTTTTACCTCTGATTTAGTCTCTTGAAACATGTTTTTTCCTCTTATTACTGCACATCTCAAACCTTCAGCAAACTATGTGCAACATGGCACATGGCCTCTTCCTTGTGCTTGTATTGGTCAGATGCTGACACTTGTGTTAAGGGATGTAGCATGGTATTATACCCAGTGTCAGCAGGGCACATCTTGCACCACATTCTTAGGCATGCAAGGAAATATCCGATTGATTTTTGCATGGCACTCTGCACTGTGCTATTATTCTATCGGCAGGCCGCATTTTGCACCACATGCCTTGGCATGCAAGAAATGGAAAATTTATGTGCTGAAATATGTCAAACAAGTTATTGGCAATTGGGAATTGCAGTACCGTATCATCTAATTCAAAAAGATATCATGCTATGTTGTTAACAGACAGTTGTTTAAAGTTGGGTTATGACTTTGCTTGGAATGAAAAGCTGATCAATTTATGCTGTCAAATTTGCAGGATAGGATTCCTGGAGACCTTTTATTCCGAGTTATCTAAAGAGGCTGAAATGGATAAGATCTTAATATCCATGGAGGTAGATTTACCTACTGGTTTGACATTAGAATTTTGATCCATTGAATTGATATGATGTCATTAGCTGTTACGAAGACAGGGAATGCCAGGAGCACAAGGAATGTAAATGTATTCTTGTGAAGATTTATCGGTGAAGAAGCTGATAATGCTGACGAAGATGAAGACGATTTTCCTGAGAAATCGGTGTAACATTTTTTTTCCCCCTTTCTATTTTATACATGAAACTTGATTGTATATTGTGAAAATTTTTTCTCTGTTATTCAGGGAAATATTCTAAGGGATAGGGTTCCTCAAAAGCAAGATGTTGCAAGGTATTACAGAAACAGGGACAACCATATCACAACAGGTAAAGAATATGTGGACTGGAAAGACAGACGGTTCAAGTCCCATAAAAGCAAAGAAAACATATCTTTGAGGCTGAAAGAATAATTAGTTCGAGCGTAAATAGGATGCCTCTCTTTATTTTGGATCAAAATAGGTTAGCTCTCTTTTACGAGTAGCACAGTGTTTATTTGTTAGATATCAATTTTTCAGTGTCTTGCCATATATTTAAAGTTAGAAAAGCAGCATCAGATTCCACGTTGCTTGACAGTACACTTCGCTGTTGTATATGCCAGTTGATACTCTATGATCTAAGTCCCATCTCTTTTTCTCACGTCCTGTTTGATTGAATTCTCCATGTTTTCCATCCTGGAAAACCAGTTCTGTTAGCTTAGCGTTGTGAAAATAGCCAGCATACTTTTTCTCTCTTTGGACAAAAAAAGAACAGCCAACATAGTTGTATCTATGAAACCTTTTGAATTGACACAATTATCATCAGGGCACTGATCTATAATATTAATCACATGTTGATCGGCCTTTTTCTGTATTTTTCTAGCTTTTATTCTTCTTATTATTTCTGAAAACATATCTCTAACTCATCTTTCGTTTTCCTTCTTCGGTGGACCAAGTAGAGAGAAGTCATCTATCCACAGATTGCTTTCTGGGGTCTGTTCTACGTGCTAAATAAAAGCTATTGTGCGCTGGATTCTGTGTCATTTTGTTTCAGAGGCATCATAGATAAATTTTCACTGGGGATTATGTGAAAAAGATTGTCTCCACTCAATAAATGCTTCTCGAAGCTGTTACTGGAACAATATGTTCATAGTTTATATTCATATGCTTCTTCTAAAATAAGATGTTACGAACATGTCGTATTCGATGTTCATGTTGTGAACCCAACTGGAGCTGTCTTTTACAGATTATTTTGCAGACGCAGAGAGTTGTGAATGTTGATTCCATTCTGTCGATTAACGGGTCGGGTTTTTGGTCAAACGGGTCTGACCCGTCGGCAGCTTCACTGTGAAATTACCAAACTATTACATAGAACCCTAACAAGCGTAAATTACCGAACTACCCTCATTGGAACTGATGCTATAAATATGAACACCAGCCGTTGCTGTGCCTCTCGCGAGCTCTGCTCCTCTTGTCGCCACTCCGCTCTCTGATCTCTTCCTCCCCCCTGTTGATAGAGGGGTAATCTCTTTTTTATGCTTGATTCGTTGGTTGAATTCTTATCGATCTCTAACTGGAGCCCATATTTTTTCTCATAATCGTATACGGCGATTTAGGGTTTTCTTTTTCTTGGCATTTTGCCGCGCTCTCTTCCATTTTTCATTTGATATTAGGGTTCTTCGATCTCGATCGGGTTCTTCCGTTAATCTTGTAAGGCCCACATTGATGCGATTCTGGATCGTTAGGTTTTTCTATGCATTGCGTGATGATTTATATGACGTTGAAATGGATGGCTGCTGAAATGAGTGTCTCTCTTTATGGTGTGGGCACTTTTTGGTTGGTAGATGGCATCTAGACTGCAGCAACTGCGATCTAAGGCCGTGCAAGCCTCGGAGTTCGTGTCTAAGCACGGATGCACTTATTACAAGGAGCTTATGGAGGAGAACAAGCGGCATGTTGTTCAACCGCCGACCATCGAGAAGTGCCAGGAGCTGTCAAAGCAGCTCTTTTACACACGTCTTGCTAGGTTAGGCTTTGTATTCACGCTATGGTGTTTGTTTAGCTGCTATCTTAAGGAATCTAGATGATTGGTTCGGTAATGTCTTCTATTCTTGTTGTGATTAGCTGCTATCTTAAGGAATCTAGATGATTGGTTCGGGAATGTCTTCTATTCTTGTTGTGATTGGTTTAATCTTGTAGGTAAACATTACTGAACAAGATGTCTATGTTATTTTAACTTATTTTAACTGCGTACATTTGCTGGTCTAATGAAAATTAAGTCATGTTTAAGAACATATTGGTTGTATTATTTCATTAAATCTACAACAAGCATAAAAAATCAGAAACCACAACCAGGGAGTATAAAGGATAGAATGAGTAGTGTGCCATAGTTTGTCTTTGCCTGGCAACACTATGTATTCTGTCTTTCTGAGCATAGAATGCATGTAGGATCTGTTTCTGGACCCAGTGGAAGTAGTTCATTTATTTGATTCTTCTCTGACACCCCGATTTTAAATTCAGAAGCTTTTGATTCGATTTTCTGATAACTCGTAAAATCTTTGTGAACCCAATAACACGTACATTTTATGTTAGGTTATCTATTTTCTTGATGGGGTATCGTATGGAGTTTCCTTCTTCCCAAAACATGTTGCTTGACCTTTGGTTGATATGATGGAATTTTGAATTGTTCAATAGGTAATATATGTGGAAATGTCCTAGTGTTTGTGGTTCAGGGTTAAGGATGGTTAACTTGGTGATCAGTTGTTTGCTTGCCAAACAATATATGTTGTCAAAGGTTGTTAACCGTAATAACTCTGATCAAAATGGCCCACCTCAAAGAGTGGGTTGATATAATCCTGTATCTTATTTTTGTTACACTAATAACTAAATGCCAGCTTCATTAGTAACCAAAGTAAAATGAGGATTAATATATTAGTTAGCTTAAGTAGCAAACAAACAAAAATGATTTGCTACTAGCTGTCAATTACTCTGACCTTTCGCCAAATGCAGAATCCTGTTATTTTATTGCTATTTCTTGAGAAATACATCTTGTTGTGGTTGTTAAAGAATACATAGAAGTCTATACAGTTACCTTGGCTGATGTAACCTTTGGGATGATTTCTGCAATTTAACATGCCCAAGGCCGAGCGCTTCCCCCTTAAGCCATGGGGTGGCGTGGTATTCCACGGGAGAGGTTATTTATTCGTGGCACACAATGCACTGTGTGATGGGCACATATTGAGCTTTGGCTTCCTTTGGCTGCTCTGCTGTGCTGTGCAGCAGTTAGAGCAATGGGATAAGCCAACATTTGAACTTTTTTTTTTTTTCCAAATTGACTTCATGGAGATGCATAAGTCTGTAATACATGTTATAATCGAGAAACTTGAAATGTTCTAAAAGGAATTCATTTGGACAACCGAATTACCTTAGAGCTAATACATCACAATCATCATCAAATTTGGATTTAATACATGACAAAGAAGTCCTGTAATGTAAAGAACTGCCATTTAATGCTAAGACAGTTATGATCAATTTGAATGAATCACTTATTTATGAGGATTTTGTTTCTCTTTTGATCTACATATATTAAAAAATCTGTAGGCTGCACAGTACTGAGAAAAAGCTGACACGTATGATATTTCTACGAGGTTTCTGGTTTAGATCAACTTGTGATAAGCATCGATGATCTGTTGCTTTAAGGTCATTGAGCATTCTGCTTTGTTTTTAAATTAGTTGGTGAACAAACCTCATCTGAGATCTCTAAAAAAACCTTCTTAAAGTTGCAAAGCTGACATGCTGAATATTTCCTTCTACAGTTATACATATATAAGTTGATTTTACTTGGTGAGGACAATGGTTGATGTCATAGTGAATATCTTATGTTAAAAAACCCCCATACACTGTTTTTAAGATGTTTTAACCCTCCCAGTTAACTGTTTTGTTTCATTTAGGATATTAGAACCTCCATATACATCTAGGCCATAAAAATGCCAGCTGTTCCATGTTTGTTCTATAACAATCATTTAGCTTGGGTATTGGTCTCGTAGCATGCCCAGTTGGTGGCAAAGCATTATTCTTGGAGTGAGCGAGAGAGACTGTTCAAATTGTACTACAACTCTCAACTTTGATGATGGCGAGCTTATGAATTATTATATGTAACACATTTAAGTGAGTCCTCAAGTACGGCAACATTGAAATTCTGATTTATGTGTTGCATGAATTTGATTTTGTTTTTGAACTTATGTTTTGCATCCAAGGAATTGTGCCTCATTCTATATTGGCATCTTTTTAAGTGCAGCATTCCTGGTCGATATGAGTCATTCTGGAAGGAGCTTGATGGCATGAAGCACATATGGAGAAACAGAAAGGATATCAAAGTTGAGGATGTTGGCATTGCAGCGTTGTTTGGGCTCGAGTTGCATTTGGCTCGAGTTCGGTCCTGTGTTGGTGAGATTGTTGGAAGAGGATTCACTTTTACTGGCTACTACGTTTGATCCCCTGGTTATAATGCAATTAGACAAGCTGCCTGCTTAGATTTTTTTAATTTTTGGCTTTTCCATAATGAATCTTTTTACCTTAATTTTTTATTTTGCTCATAAATTATTAAGCTGCTAGTCAGCTAGACAAATGTTGATCCCTGAATAATCTGGAGGCATGTATCTCTTCTGAGTTCACAATGTTGGCGATTGCAGAGAGTTCATTTATATGAGCAGGTTGTATAAACCAGGTAGCAAACCCTTTCCAAGTTACTTCAAAGATTCATATTCAAATAATTGTGTAACATCTGGCCTTTTTACTTGTTCAATGATACTATTATATAGGCTGATGTGAGTTAGCTGTCTATTTTGTATCGTGTCATTGCGTCTGCTATCCTATAAGCAAATTATTAGAACAATGTGGTGTATGTATGTTTGCATCCTGATTTGTTACTATTACGGTTCATGCATTGATCCTATGGAGCAATATTAGAACAATGTGGTGTATGTTTGCATCCTGATTGTTACTATTACGGATCATGCTTTGGTCCTATGAAGCAATATTAGAACAATGTGGTGGTATGTTTGCATCTGATTTGTTACTATTACGGATCATGCTTTGGTCCTATGAAGCAATATTAGAACAATGTGGTGTATGTTTGCATCCTGATTTGTTACTATTACGGTTCATGCATTGATCCTATGAAGTAATATTAGAACAATGTGTGGTATGTTTGCATCCTGATTTGTTACTATTACGGTTCATGCATTGATCCTATGGAGCAATATTAGAACAATGTGTGGTATGTTTGCATCTTGATTTGTTACCATTACGGTTCATGCATTGATCCTATGAAGTAATATTAGAACAATGTGGTGGTATGTTTGCATTCTGATTTGTTACTATTACGGATCATGCTTTGGTCCTATGAAGCAATATTAGAACATGTGGTGGTATGTTGCATCCTGATTGTTACTATTACGGATCATGCTTTGGTCCTATGAAGCAATATTAGAACAATGTGGTGTATGTTTGCATCCTGATTGTTACTATTACGGTTCATGCATTGATCCTATGAAACAATATTAGAACATGTGGTGGTATGTTTGCATCTTGATTTGTTACTATTACGGTTCATGCATTGATCCTATGGAGCAATATTAGAACAATGTGTGGTATGTTTGCATCTTGATTTGTTACCATTACGGTTCATGCATTGATCCTATGGAGCAATATTAGAACAATGTGGTGGTATGTATGTTTGCATTCTGATTTGTTACTATTACGGTTCATGCATTGATCCTATGAAGCAATATTAGAACAATGTGGGGTATGTTTGCATCTGATTTGTTACTATTACGGATCATGCTTTGGTCCTATGAAGCAATATTAGAACAATGTGGTGGTATGTTTGCATCCTGATTTGTTACTATTACGGATCATGCTTTGGTCCTATGAAGCAATATTAGAACAATGTGGTGGTATGTTTGCATCCTGATTGTTACTATTACGGATCATGCTTTGGTCCTATGAAGCAATATTAGAACATGTGGTGGTATGTTGCATCTTGATTTGTTACCATTACGGTTCATGCACACATTGGTATGTTTGCATCCTGATTGTTACTATTACGGTTCATGCATTGATCCTATGGAGCAATATTAGAACAATGTGGTGGTAGTTTGCATCCTGATTTGTTACTATTACGGATCATGCTTTGGTCCTATGAAGCAATATTAGAACAATGTGGTGGTATGTTTGCATCCTGATTTGTTACTATTACGGTTCATGCATTGATCCTATGGAGCAATATTAGAACATGTGGTGGTATGTTTGCATCCTGATTTGTTACTATTACGGTTCATGCATTGATCCTATGAAGCAATATTAGAACAATGTGGTGGTATGTTTGCATCTTGATTTGTTACTATTACGGTTCATGCATTGATCCTATGAAGCAATATTAGAACAATGTGGTGGTATGTTGCATCTTGATTTGTTACTATTACGGTTCATGCATTGATCCTATGAAGTAATATTAGAACAATGTGGTGGTATGTTGCATCCTGATTTGTTACTATTACGGTTCATGCATTGATCCTATGGAGCAATATTAGAACAAGTGGTGGTATGTTGCATCCTGATTTGTTACTATTACGGTTCATGCATTGATCCTATGGAGCAATATTAGAACAATGTGTGGTATGTTTGCATCTTGATTTGTTACTATTACGGATCATGCTTTGGTCCTATGAAGCAATATTAGAACAATGTGGTGGTATGTTTGCATTCTGATTTGTTACTATTACGGTTCATGCATTGATCCTATGAAGCAATATTAGAACAATGTGGTGGTATGTTTGCATTCTGATTTGTTACTACTACTGTTCATGCGTTGATGCTGGAGAGAGGTAAATGACCAAACTGGGACTCAGCCAGGTGTCTTGTATGAAGAATAGGTCAACATTTTGTGGCGGTCTCCTGTTTATTTTTGTACTCTGATGTACCCAATATAGAGGCGTGTGGACCGACCAACACGTGGATGGCCTCAAAGGATTCAAACACTAAACTGAAAAAAGAAAATCCTTTTTATTGGGAAAAAATAAAAACGGAACTTTGTACATCCGAAATTTGTGTCAGTGTGTCACCAAGATTTTAATTATGAATAAAAAAATTCAAAATTTATTAGGCAAACAAAGTAAATAAATCAAGTAGTAAATCGTTATATGGTCGAAGGTCCGTTCCTAATCAAACTTTCTGTTCCCGTTAATTTCTATGAAGTCTAAGGACTTTGGATCAAGTTAACCGGGCCCCACAGAGCTGCCTCCAATCACAGCGCCGGTGGGTGATTGGGCGTCATGACAAAAAATAAATATAAAGGACCCGAAAAGAATTGCGGTGATACCGTCACCTCCTGTTAGTGCGGGCCGAGACCTCCTCCTCCTCACTCCTCGCTTCGGTTCCTAGCCCTCCTCCCTCTGTCTTCTGCGTCATAATCTCTTAAAAGGCGCTCCCTTTCCTTTGGTCGCCACCCTTTCCAGGCTGATTTTGGAGAGCGGAGAGGGCGACAGGCGGGGAGGGCACGAGATCCTTGAATCCCTGGCCGCTGGTGGCATGGACTCCGACAGCATCGAGTGCGTGTCATCGGTCGATGGGATGGACGAGGAGGAGACCTCCCTTCCCCACCGCTCGTCCTTCAAGCCCCACGGCGCCGCCGTCGTCGCCCCCGCCACCAGCGTCCACGAGCTGCTCGAGTGCCCTGTCTGCACCAACTCCATGTACCCCCCGATCCATCAGGTCGATTCATCTTCTTCGTTATCATGTAATTTTTCGGTGGTTTGCGATTTATAATCTATTCCGACATTTAATTGCGGTGCTTAGCTGAAGCCTGTGATGTTCGTCGACTATTCGATTTGGATGAGGTGATCGAAGCAATTGTGGCACTTTGACGTGCTTTTGATTTCTAATTTCCCATCTCTTTGGTCGTTTGGATCATACAATTTGTGATTCTGTAACAAATAACGGATTATGTGTTGTTAGAAGACGGTGGATCGTTAGCTGCTACGTGTTGTTGAAAGGTCTAAAGGATACGATACTTGGATTTTTGTGTTTCTGCGGTATTATAATTTATTTTATTGATTTTCCTTTAATTTTTAATTTTTATCCCTTTGTGATCAAATTTTGTACCAAATCATTGTTCATTTCCTGTTATCGATTGTGATGTTCAAATTACTAAGGGATCAATTATGGGCTGAATTGGCTTATCTTATGCTCGAGTAATCATCAATTGGGGTTGCTGTTGGTATCTGTATTGAGGATTTAGGCTTCTCATGACTCTTTGTCATATACAACAACAACAGAAAAGCCGTAAGTCCCAACTATTTGGGTTGGCTACATGGGTCTTTTCCTGTCATTGAAATTGAAATTGTTAAGATACATGTTCATGAGATCTCGTATAGTTTTACATTGGTTCTCAGTAACCTAACCCAACCCTTCACCTTTTTTATCCGGGCTTGAGACCGGTATCTTATGCTCGAGCGTCGTCATTTTGGGGTTGTTGTTTGGTGCCTGTATTGAGGATTTAGGCTTCTAATCGACTCTTTGGCATGTCCAAAAAGAATTTATAAATTGGTTGATCTGATATTATCATTGTCATTTTGAAATGTCGGTCTTGATAGTTTGCTTAATGTTGATGCTGGAGAGAGGTAAATGACCAAACTGGGACTCAGCCAGGTGTCTTGTATGAAGAATAGGTCAACATTTTGTGGCGGTCTCCTGTTTATTTTTGTACTCTGATGTACCCAATATAGAGGCGTGTGGACCGACCAACACGTGGATGGCCTCAAAGGATTCAAACACTAAACTGAAAAAAGAAAATCCTTTTTTATTGGGAAAAAATAAAAACGGAACTTTGTACATCCGAAATTTGTGTCAGTGTGTCACCAAGATTTTAATTATGAATAAAAAAATTCAAAATTTATTAGGCAAACAAAGTAAATAAATCAAGTAGTAAATCGTTATATGGTCGAAGGTCCGTTCCTAATCAAACTTTCTGTTCCCGTTAATTTCTATGAAGTCTAAGGACTTTGGATCAAGTTAACCGGGCCCCACAGAGCTGCCTCCAATCACAGCGCCGGTGGGTGATTGGGCGTCATGACAAAAAATAAATATAAAGGACCCGAAAAGAATTGCGGTGATACCGTCACCTCCTGTTAGTGCGGGCCGAGACCTCCTCCTCCTCACTCCTCGCTTCGGTTCCTAGCCCTCCTCCCTCTGTCTTCTGCGTCATAATCTCTTAAAAGGCGCTCCCTTTCCTTTGGTCGCCACCCTTTCCAGGCTGATTTTGGAGAGCGGAGAGGGCGACAGGCGGGGAGGGCACGAGATCCTTGAATCCCTGGCCGCTGGTGGCATGGACTCCGACAGCATCGAGTGCGTGTCATCGGTCGATGGGATGGACGAGGAGGAGACCTCCCTTCCCCACCGCTCGTCCTTCAAGCCCCACGGCGCCGCCGTCGTCGCCCCCGCCACCAGCGTCCACGAGCTGCTCGAGTGCCCTGTCTGCACCAACTCCATGTACCCCCCGATCCATCAGGTCGATTCATCTTCTTCGTTATCATGTAATTTTTCGGTGGTTTGCGATTTATAATCTATTCCGACATTTAATTGCGGTGCTTAGCTGAAGCCTGTGATGTTCGTCGACTATTCGATTTGGATGAGGTGATCGAAGCAATTGTGGCACTTTGACGTGCTTTTGATTTCTAATTTCCCATCTCTTTGGTCGTTTGGATCATACAATTTGTGATTCTGTAACAAATAACGGATTATGTGTTGTTAGAAGACGGTGGATCGTTAGCTGCTACGTGTTTGTTGAAAGGTCTAAAGGATACGATACTTGGATTTTTGTGTTTCTGCGGTATTATAATTATTTTTATTGATTTTCCTTTAATTTTTAATTTTTATCCCTTTGTGATCAAATTTTGTACCAAATCATTGTTCATTTCCTGTTATCGATTGTGATGTTCAAATTACTAAGGGATCAATTATGGGCTGAATTGGCTTATCTTATGCTCGAGTAATCATCAATTTGGGGTTGCTGTTTGGTATCTGTATTGAGGATTTAGGCTTCTCATGACTCTTTGTCATATACAACAACAACAGAAAAGCCGTAAGTCCCAACTATTTGGGGTTGGCTACATGGGTCTTTTCCTGTCATTGAAATTGAAATTGGTTTAAGATACATGTTCATGAGATCTCGTATAGTTTTACATTGGTTCTCAGTAACCTAACCCAACCCTTCACCTTTTTTATCCGGGCTTGAGACCGGTATCTTATGCTCGAGCGGTCGTCATTTTGGGGTTGTTGTTTGGTGCCTGTATTGAGGATTTAGGCTTCTAATCGACTCTTTGGCATGTCCAAAAAGAATTTATAAATTGGTTGATCTGATATTATCATTGTCATTTTGAAATGTCGGTCTTGATAGTTGCTTAATGTTGATGCTGTAAAGATACAAGAACTTTTTGGATCGTGTAAAATTAATCAGTTGATGCATGCTTTGGGAATAGTATCTGCTTATGTGTCTCAATATACAATGTCTAATCCATGAAATGCATTATTTACTTTTGAGATTTACCACATATTTGATCAGCATCATCTGCTAATTAGACTTATCTCTTTAAAGCTGTAGTTGTTCATAATTCTTGTTTTGGGTTAACTTTAATCATCAATTTGGGGTTGCTTTTTGTATCTGTATCGAGAATTTAGGCTTCTTAGTGACTCTTTGGTCATGTACAACAACAAAGCCGTAAGTCCTAACTATTTGGGGTCGGCGACATGAGTCTTTTCCTGTCATTGAAATTGAAATTGGTTTAGATACAAGTTCGGAGATCTGGTATAGTTTTACGTTGGTTATCAGTAACCTAATGCAACCCTTCACCTTTTTTTTCCAAGCTTGTACCGGTATCTTATGCTCGAGCTGTTGTCAATTTTGTTTGCTTAATGTTGATGCTGAAAAGATACAAGAACTTTTTGGATCGTGTAAAATTAATCAGTTGATGCATGCTTTGGGAATAGTATCTGCTTATGTCTCTCAATAAACAATGTCTAATCCAAGAAGTGCATTATTTACTTTTGAGATTTACCAGCATATTTGATCAGCATCATCTGCTAATTAGAATTATCTCTTTAAAGCTGTAGTTGTACATAATTCTTGTTTTTGGTTAACTTTAATCATCAATTTGGGGTTGTTGTTTGGTGCCTGTATTGAGGATTTAGGCTTCTCATTGACTCTTTGGCATGTCCAAAAAGAATTTATAAATTGGTTGATCTGATATTATCATTGTCATTTTGAAATGTCGGTCTTGATAGTTTGCTTAATGTTGATGCTGAAAAGATACAAGAACTTTTTGGATCGTGTAAAATTAATCAGTTGATGCATGCTTTGGGAATAGTATCTGCTTATGTGTCTCAATATACAATGTCTAATCCATGAAATGCATTATTTACTTTTGAGATTTACCAGCATATTTGATCAGCATCATCTGCTAATTAGACTTATCTCTTTAAAGCTGTAGTTGTTCATAATTCTTGTTTTTGGTTAACTTTAATCATCAATTTGGGGTTGCTGTTTGGTATCTGTATCGAGAATTTAGGCTTCTTAGTGACTCTTTGTCATGTACAACAACAAAGCCGTAAGTCCTAACTATTTGGGGTCGGCTACATGAGTCTTTTCCTGTCATTGAAATTGAAATTGGTTTAGATACAAGTTCGTGAGATCTGGTATAGTTTTACGTTGGTTATCAGTAACCTAATGCAACCCTTCACCTTTTTTTCCAAGCTTGAGACCGGTATCTTATGCTCGAGCTGTTGTCAATTTGGGGTTGTTGTTTGGTGCCTGTATTGAGGATTTAGGCTTCTCATTGACTCTTTGGCATGTCCAAAAAGAATTTATAAATTGGTTGATCTGACATTATCATTGTCATTTTGAAATGTCAGTCTTGATAGTTTGCTTAATGTTGATGCTGAAAAGATACAAGAACTTTTTGGATCGTGTAAAATTAATCAGTTGATGCATGCTTTGGGAATAGTTATCTGCTTATGTCTCTCAATAAACAATGTCTAATCCAAGAAGTGCATTATTTACATTTGAGATTTACCAGTATATTTGATCAGCATCATCTGCTAATTAGAATTATCTCTTTAAAGCTGTAGTTGTACATAATTCTTGTTTTTGGTTAACTTTAATAGTAAATATTCTCTTGGACGACTATTTGTTTAGATATATTCAGGAGATTGCTTTCTTGTCCCATTATGATTTTCTTTTTCTATTATTTGGCTTGTAAAACTGTTGTGCAGATGTTCTTTCTATTAATGATGTTTAATTTTCTGAATTCTGTAGGCTCGTAATCTCTGGTTACTAACTCTGTATAAATACAGATGATTGAACTATTTGAATCTTGTTTGTGCTTCTTGAAACATGTCTTGGTTGACTTACATGCACTTTTGGTCTCTAAGGATGGACGTATCTTCATTGGCAATTCAATTGTCCAACCAGCATAGTCTGTCTTTTAGTGGCAAATTCTACTTTGTCTGCATGTGTAATAAACTTATAGTGGACTTATCATATCAGGTAGTAAGTTTATTTATATAACAAATTAATCCCTGCTTTAGCACTTCTGGATCCAAGTTGTTTTCCTCTTACTTATAGTAGTTAATAGTTAATAACTGCAATTAGGAGGATCACCGATACTTTTATTTCAGCAAATCTGATTTGCTCTGCTGCCTGTATTGTTTTATAATTGATGAGGAGTCTGTCTTCGAGTCGATTAATCTTTATGTTTTGAATTCTTCATTTAATTGAGATAATGTGAGGGATCCTGTACTACTGTTTTGTCATTATTATGTCTATGAATTATATATCAAAAAAGACCGTTATGTATGTGATTTTGTCATGATTTTATTTGGGGTAGCATCAATATGAGAAATTTTTTACTTGTACATTGAGAGGTTATTTCAGCAGGCAACTCATTGAAATTTATGAACAAGGAGTTATTTGGTTCCACACTGGTACTGTGTCTCATGGGTTACATTCTTTTGCAGTGCCAAAATGGGCATACACTGTGTTCAACATGTAAAATGAGGGTGCAAAACCGGTGCCCTACTTGTCGGCAAGAGCTTGGAGACATCAGGTGTCTAGCTTTGGAAAAAGTGGCCGAATCACTTGAACTTCCTTGCAAATATTACGCACTTGGCTGCCCCGAAATCTTCCCCTACTACAGCAAATTGACGCATGAAGCTCAGTGCAACTATCGACCGTATAATTGCCCATATGCTGGATCTGAATGCTCTGCCGTGGGGGATATCCCTTTCTTGATTACACATTTAAGAGACGACCACAAAGTAGACATGCACACAGGCTGCACGTTCAATCATCGATATGTTAAATCAAATCCAAGAGAGGTTGAAAATGCCACGTGGATGCTGACTGTAAGCACACTCCGATCTTATTACTGATTCCTCAAATATTCTTAGTTGTCTTTTATGAGTTTTCTGAGTTTGCTCCACATTTCGATTGGATCATCTTGCACAATTGTGGAAGCAGGTTTGATGAGTGTGTGGCCTCTACTTAAAAAGGGTTTTTACCAGGGTTCTCATTATAGGTCACCGGTGCAACATGTTGTTGAGGAAAACCTCTCTCTCATGTCCATATCATCTTTCTCTGACCAGGTCTTTAACTGTTTTGGGCATTACTTCTGCTTGCACTTCGAGGCATTCCAGCTGGGGATGGCGCCTGTGTACATGGCGTTTCTTCGATTCATGGGTGATGAGAATGAAGCAAGGAATTTTAGCTACAGCCTTGAGGTTGGGGCCAATGGAAGGAAGCTGATATGGGAAGGCACACCGCGGAGCATCCGCGACGGCCACCGCAAAGTCCGAGACAGTCATGACGGACTCATCATACAGAGGAACATGGCGCTCTTCTTCTCCGGTGGTGACAGGAAAGGACTGAAACTGAGGGTCATCGGCCGGATTTGGAAGGAGCAACAGAACAGTGACGCTGGAGTTTGCATGCCGAAACACTGCAGCTGAGACATGCCTAACTGGCCCATCAATCTGTAGCATGATGATGGTGCTTTTACCTTGTTATATATTTCTGACACTTTTGTATCTACACGTTCTAGTTTTGATTTGCCAGGAGGTGTTGTTTAATGTGTGATATACATCCACAATGACACTTGTGCTGCCATGATCTGTGCAAGAGGAACGGTATCATTTTGTTGGATCATGCATGTTAGAAAGCACCCTGGGATCATTTTGGTTCCAAACAATGAGTTCTTTAACATGGAAGTCTTCCTTGAAACAAAGTTGTCAATCCTCAAGAACATATAAGCGATGGCAATCAGATGCATTATACCCCTACATGACAAGTTATGATGAACTTGATACTGGAACTCGAGAGATACAGCCACCAACAAATATATCATGCACAAGATGTTCTTCCCGAATGCATTTTCTGAAACTATCTCAATTTCATGTAGTAGATACCTGTTGAGAAGGATCTCCAACTCCCTCTGTTCCCTCACTCGAGTCACTACCATTCCTTGCTTCTGCAAGAACTTCCCCTTCCGGTGGTGCGTCAGTAGGCTTAGACCCAACGCTTCCATTCTTCTCTTCACCACCAGCAGCAGGAGACTCCTCTTTGGCAGCATCCTTTTTCCGTCCCAGAATCGCCTCGATAGCTGCAGCACTAGCTCTGGCAGCAGCAGCTTCCTTCTCCGCGGCTTCCCTCTTCTTCCTCTCCTCTTCTTCCCTGGCAAGCGCCTCGGCTCTCGCTTTCTCTTCTGCTTCCCGAGCCAATCGTTCCGCCTTCTCCCTCTCGACATCCTCGTACAGTTTCCCCATCTCCTCATCTCTCCCTTCTTTCCTCAGTGCCTCCTCCACGAGCTCCTTCATTTCTTGGCTCAATGTCACCCCATCATCCAGCAGCAGATCCTTGAGCGTCTTAAGTCCATCTTCCAATCGGCCACAGTCGATGAAACATTTCAGCAACAGCTCGTAACTCGTGACGTTTGGTTTCACCTCCGTCTCCAACATCTGGTCGAAGAAGTTCTTGGCTTCGTCGAGCCTTACCACATTCGCCAGTCCTCCGATGACCTTATTGTACGCGGTTGCATTTGGCCGCAACCCCAACGCCACCATCTTCTGGAAGTACGCTGTGGCGTCGTCCACCCTATCCACTCCAAAACATGCTTCCACCAGCAGAACATACGTGTACTCATCCGGATTGATCCCGCGCTCGGCCATCTCCTTGTACAACTCCTCTGCGTCCGCGACCAACTTGTTGCTCCCCAGCTGTTCGATCAAATTGTTATAAGACAGCGCGTCGGGGGTGCACTTCTGCTCGCCCATCCGCCCAAAGACCGTGACCGCGTCCTGGAACCTCCCGGCAAGGCAGTAGGCATCCACCATCACATTGAAGGTCCCCAGATTGACGGTGATACTCCTTGGTGGGTCGTGCTCCTTCAGCATCCGGTCGAACAGTGTAATGGCTTCCTCCAGCTTCCCGTTCCTCCCCAGCGCATCCAGCACCTGGTTATAGCTCACCGCACCAAACCTAACCTTGGAGCCCTCGCCGAGGACGTCGTGGTATGTCTCCATCGCCTCCTTCTCCATCCCTTTCCCCAAGTACCCCTTCATGAGGTTACCATACACGATGCCGTCGAGGATCTTCCCGCCACCGAGCTTCTCAAGCAGCTCCTCGTAGAGGGAGACGACCTTGTCGGGGTCGCCTTTCTTAACGAAGCCCCACATGAGGTGGTTGTAGACGACGGGGTCGGGGGGCACGAAGGCCTTGGCAAGCATGTCGTCCTTGAACTCGAGGGCCTGATCGAGCTTGCTGTTGTCGATGAGGCCCTTGGTGACGATGCGGTAGGTGGTGGGGGAGGGGGGGAAGGGGGCATCGTCCTTGAGGAGTAGGCGGAAGTGCTCGAGGGCGATGTCGGTCTTACGGCAGTCGCAGTAGGCTTGCAAGAGAAGGTTGACGGTGATGACGGTGGGGGCGACGTTCGCCTGGGTGATGAAGCGGTGGAGGGAGAGGATGTCGGCGTAGCGGGACTGGCGGAGGAGGGCGTAGAGGACGGCGTTGGCGGTGTAGATGGTGGGCCGGCAGTTGGAGTAGATGGAGTGGCGGACGAGGAGGGCGGCCTCGTCGAGGTCGTTCTCGCGGATGAGAGTGAGGATGCGGTTGTGGAGGTTGAGGCGGCTGCCGGCGAGGGCGGAGATGGGCTCCGGCAGCTTGGGGGCGTTGGGGTTGGGGGCCGTCCTTGGTGACCGAGGCGGAGGAGCGGAGGAGGCGGGTGGATGCTGCTGGTGGCGGAGGGAGGAGAGTGGCGGCTCGATGCGGAGGCGGCGCTTGCGACGGCGGCGCTCGGCGGCCGCCTCCTCCGGGGTGGCGAAGGAGAGAAGGCGGAGGTGAGAAGCGAAGGGGAAGGCAGCGGGTGCGTAGTATGGTTTTAGGGACCGGAGGTGATGGGAGAAGAAGAGGGGTTTGGAGAGAGCCATTTCCTTGGGGACTCTTTTTTGGGAGATGAGAGTGACAAGTGCGAGACGTACACGAAGGGTTTTGGGAATCAGAGGATCAACACTCGGAGGGTGGGAGTTTGGGAGGGGGCACGACTCTTGATGGCCATCAATCAATGATGGGAGTCAAACGAGATCCGAAACTCTTTGGGCCGGTCCATACTTAAATGGGCCTGGATCTGTATTGGGCTGGCAGGAGAACAAAGATCGAGTTGGATTCTATCAGCTTCAAAGAGGAATTCGACTATCTATGTGATTCCCCCATATCGCATCGTCCATCCTAACATCTCAAAATTTAATCAGTAGGTCTTTTGGATTTCATCGTCATAAGTAGTAATTATTAAACAATTTTTTTAAAAAAAAATAAAAAATAAAAAATAAAACTTCCTGTCATAGATTATATTTATTAATGTGATCGAATTAAGAAGTAATGTTTTATATACATGCTAGCTTATCTATGTTCAAAGACACACAGATTCACAATCTAAAAGTCGATCCTCTGCAACGAGGAGGCCGACAACGTATTCGGGCATTGGTATAGCGTTTATCAGCTTACACTTCTTCATCATCACCGAAGTTACAGCATTGCGGTCAGCTGATGATGTAGGAGAAATTTAGCTCGAAACATATTTGAATCCCCGATGCAGGAGAGCATTGGGTTTCGAGGTTTCAGGATTAGGAGTTGGGCAATCTGGAGGGGTCTGCAGGGCATCTTCTGTTGGTCTGTTCGAAGGGGATGGAATGGTTTTAGGTGGTGGGGACCACGATCGAAACTTTAGATGCAATTCGGGTTCTCCTGGAAAGCATGCGGTGCGCGAATGTTCGGAAAGGAAAGGGGAAGCGCTCTTAGTCCCACATCGCCAATTGTTAGGTTTCAATAACCAGTTATATGAGGCTGTGGAAGCACCTCGATTGCCGAGCCCGGTAGCGCTGGCTTGTAACCCGAGCGGGGGCAATGAGGTGGTGGGATGTTGTGGTCAGCCCGAATGGGTTGGGTGCGGTCGTGCTAGACTAGGCTTGCCCGTTCCAAGTCAGGCAGCTGAGCTATGTGGCCCGAACGAAGGCCCGAGCCATCTGGGATCCTAAAGCGGAGGGCACCGCGTCAGGCTGGCTTCACAGAGCAGCGATAACCTCCCGCTCTTGACGGTGGAAGGATAACAGGCCGGTGTTCGACGCACCCACCATGCCTATCGGGCTAACACTGACCAGACCACCACCTTTTTGCACACCGATTCCTTTTTTTTTTAATCTCACGAGGACAACATTAAAAATAATATTAATACAACGAAATTTTTTATCAACTAAATTAGTCTAACTTTAGATCGTAAAGAGCAAATATGGGATTCGTGTTGTGTCGCTCGAGAGATTCCTTTTTTGTTTAGGTCTGGTCGCAATTCGTGTTATCTATCACTTCATATTCTAACAATGCTGGAGAATTTTACTTGTGCTAGACTAGGCTTGCCCGTTCCAAGTCAGGCAGCTGAGCTATGTGGCCCGAACGAAGGCCCGAGCCATCTGGGATCCTAAAGCGGAGGGCACCGCGTCAGGCTGGCTTCACAGAGCAGCGATAACCTCCCGCTCTTGACGGTGGAAGGATAACAGGCCGGTGTTCGACGCACCCACCATGCCTATCGGGCTAACACTGACCAGACCACCACCTTTTTGCACACCGATTCCTTTTTTTTTTAATCTCACGAGGACAACATTAAAAATAATATTAATACAACGAAATTTTTTATCAACTAAATTAGTCTAACTTTAGATCGTAAAGAGCAAATATGGGATTCGTGTTGTGTCGCTCGAGAGATCCTTTTTTGTTTAGGTCTGGTCGCAATTCGTGTTATCTATCACTTCATATTCTAACAATGCTGGAGAATTTTACTTGTGCTAGACTAGGCTTGCCCGTTCCAAGTCAGGCAGCTGAGCTATGTGGCCCGAACGAAGGCCCGAGCCATCTGGGATCCTAAAGCGGAGGGCACCGCGTCAGGCTGGCTTCACAGAGCAGCGATAACCTCCCGCTCTTGACGGTGGAAGGATAACAGGCGGTGTACGACGCACCCACCATGCCTATCGGGCTAACACTGACCAGACCACCACCTTTTTGCACACCGATTCCTTTTTTTTTTAATCTCACGAGGACAACATTAAAATAATATTAATACAACGAAATTTTTTATCAACTAAATTAGTCTAACTTTAGATCGTAAAGAGCAAATATGGGATTCGTGTTGTGTCGCTCGAGAGATTCCTTTTTTGTTTAGGTCTGGTCGCAATTCGTGTTATCTATCACTTCATATTCTAACAATGCTGGAGAATTTTACTTGTGCTTCTCCTCAGGTGATTAAATCAGTGAAGAGCCCTTAGGAGATATGATCTTCTTATATCAAGATGACGTGTGAAAATGTTAGTCTATCGGGCTAACACTGACCAGACCACCACCTTTTTGCACACCGATTCCTTTTTTTTTTAATCTCACGAGGACAACATTAAAAATAATATTAATACAACGAAATTTTTTATCAACTAAATTAGTCTAACTTTAGATCGTAAAGAGCAAATATGGGATTCGTGTTGTGTCGCTCGAGAGATTCCTTTTTTGTTTAGGTCTGGTCGCAATTCGTGTTATCTATCACTTCATATTCTAACAATGCTGGAGAATTTTACTTGTGCTTCTCCTCAGGTGATTAAATCAGTGAAGAGCCCTTAGGAGATATGATCTTCTTATATCAAGATGACGTGTGAAAATGTTCTTAAAAAAAAATCAAATAGGTATGTTGTTGTCGTCATTGCATCCCACTATGCCCATACTTGTGGGTCTCGTTGATGGTGCTGAGCTATGTGGCCCGAACGAAGGCCCGAGCCATCTGGGATCCTAAAGCGGAGGGCACCGCGTCAGGCTGGCTTCACAGAGCAGCGATAACCTCCCGCTCTTGACGGTGGAAGGATAACAGGCCGGTGTACGACGCACCCACCATGCCTATCGGGCTAACACTGACCAGACCACCACCTTTTTGCACACCGATTCCTTTTTTTTTTAATCTCACGAGGACAACATTAAAAATAATATTAATACAACGAAATTTTTTATCAACTAAATTAGTCTAACTTTAGATCGTAAAGAGCAAATATGGGATTCGTGTTGTGTCGCTCGAGAGATTCCTTTTTTGTTTAGGTCTGGTCGCAATTCGTGTTATCTATCACTTCATATTCTAATAATGCTGGAGAATTTTACTTGTGCTTCTCCTCAGGTGATTAAATCAGTGAAGAGCCCTTAGGAGATATGATCTTCTTATATCAAGATGACGTGTGAAAATGTTCTTAAAAAAAAATCAAATAGGTATGTTGTTGTCGTCATTGCATCCCACTATGCCCATACTTGTGGGTCTCGTTGATGGTGCTGAGCTATGTGGCCCGAACGAAGGCCCGAGCCATCTGGGATCCTAAAGCGGAGGGCACCGCGTCAGGCTGGCTTCACAGAGCAGCGATAACCTCCCGCTCTTGACGGTGGAAGGATAACAGGCCGGTGTACGACGCACCCACCATGCCTATCGGGCTAACACTGACCAGACCACCACCTTTTTGCACACCGATTCCTTTTTTTTTTAATCTCACGAGGACAACATTAAAAATAATATTAATACAACGAAATTTTTTATCAACTAAATTAGTCTAACTTTAGATCGTAAAGAGCAAATATGGGATTCGTGTTGTGTCGCTCGAGAGATTCCTTTTTTGTTTAGGTCTGGTCGCAATTCGTGTTATCTATCACTTCATATTCTAACAATGCTGGAGAATTTTACTTGTGCTTCTCCTCAGGTGATTAAATCAGTGAAGAGCCCTTAGGAGATATGATCTTCTTATATCAAGATGACGTGTGAAAATGTTCTTAAAAAAAAATCAAATAGGTATGTTGTTGTCGTCATTGCATCCCACTATGCCCATACTTGTGGGTCTCGTTGATGGTGCACTGGTCATTTGTCGCTAGTGTCTCGCTCATGATTGCATAGCTCTTCGCATGCGACTTATCAACGATCTCATTGGCATCGTAGTCGCACGCGATTGTGTACCGACTAGCAACTATATAGTCATCGTGGCACCTACTAATGCTTATGAGTTTGTCGTGCAATCACCGAGTATCATGACCTTTTACATCTAGTTGACGTCGATTGCGACCAACAAATGCCGCAATGATATTGCTACAGTTGCCCTAAGCAATGGTAATGCTACAATCGCAACAAGCTACGACAATCACCTAGTGGCAGTGGTGTTGCTATAGTTGCCACCCACAACAATACTACTGTAGTCGCATTCTTTTCTCTTTTTATTTTTCATAAGAAGGCTATGAACGATGAATTAGGAATAAAAAGAAAATTAAAGAAGATTTGTGATATCTTAATAACTAATTGTTTTGTGATCTTGTACTTTAGACGAGAGCAGAAGATACATGTAAATAGGATTTCTATCATAATTAAACTTATTTTATATTAATCGATAGTCATAATCAAAAATTAATTATATCTATAATATAGATATAATCATATAATATAATAAAACTGAGATACCATGATATGTCCCATCACATCATCCACTAAAGACCCATGGTGTGGGATTAGAAAGGATCACGACGAACTATGCAATTTCAATATATGTGTTTTCTAAAGTATATATTGTATGCGCAGGCAAATTGACGGAGTGAACCCATCGCACTAACATGATCATTAGCATCGTTGACTTTGTCATTGCTTTGATCAACAATGGAAAGTATGCGCTTGGCTTTGTCAGTGTGCAGAGTGGAGTTGCACGTTTATTCCCTCCTCGTCAAGACGCATGTTTTTCACTTATTTCAGTAATAAGAAATAACTAATTGGCTATCTCGTGTGGATGTCAGTCACAAATGGGCAAATAGCTGTTTGGGCTTTTCGTAACCTTCACTCATTTGATTTAGACAACACTGATTAGTTTAGCCAATTTTGAACTCTTATTGAGCTTTTGCATAACCAAAATTTTAATTTTAATTATTTTTCGTTTTTTTTATGTTCGTAAGCTCAACCAAAAGTTTTAGCTATTGCATTATTCTCGCCGTCAAAAAAAACTGAAGGATTCGTGAACTCTTATGATTTTATTGCGACAAGCACATGCATTTTGCTTCGTAAATATTAAGTTTAAGATTTTATAAGATCATCATTCATCTTTGTATAGTTGTTGTTGATTTGCATGGTTTGTTTGAATTGGTTGTCGATAGGTTTTGTAACTCTTTAGCGCATGGCCATGCCGACTTTTATAGGCTGACCCACTTTTTGTTCTTCCTAGGAGGCTACTGACGACTCTTCGTTTTTGCTAATTAATATAGTTTTTTCTCTTTTTTTTTCAAAAATATTTTTTTTATTCATGTAGGTCTTGAGATATTTTTCATGATATTGTGTCTTTTGTTATATCATCTCGTTATTAAGTTCATTTCTTTCGATGGAAGAAATTAAATATCAAAAAATAATTATAATTAAAAAAATCAGAAGGAGTCTTCAATAAGAAAAAAAGATGGCAACAATTGACGTACATAATATGCCTTTGAAGTATGTATATTTTTTTAAAAAAATATTATTTGGCGCTTATAACTTTCAAAAGTTTAAGCCATACAATATATGTTTTAACTCTATTATCATCGATCATAAACACGGAAGGAGGGGGCATAGCCCCTACGTCCTTGCTCACTATTGATCACGGGCGAGGAAGGAAGAGAGGCGACTCACGTGCCTTAGCCATCACTTTCAAGCCCCACTCGTTGTTGGTTTTGGATGCAAAAGGAAGGTAGACGAGTACACATATAGAGGTGACTAGAAGCGCCACGAGCAATGGACGACTATTTGAAGCGGAGATATGGCTAGGCGCACAAGCCAACTAACGCACAGAGGCAAAGGCAAACAAGGGTTCGCGGCCTATCACCCTGTCATCGTCCTTGGTAAAAGGGAGGGGAGGTAGGGTACCGATGCAAGGTGGACGTGATAATGAGTTTGATAAAAGCAAGGGTAAAATAATCTTTTTACTCAATAAAAGATGCTCTATAAGAATCTTTAAAAGTTGGGACAGTTTGTGAGAATTTTAAAAAACTAGAGCTTATTCTATATATTAAATTCATTAACATTTGCCCTAGTTAGCCCAACCGACGATGCCACTAACTCAATTATGGTCACTGGCTTACCCACCACTACCACCAATCAACGTTACCCCACCCAACGTAGTGTTCACATCCTAAGAGTACTCGAGACCTATCGAACCATGGCCGAGAGAGCACTTTACTCCGTAACCATAAAATTTAACAGATCATATCACGACTCTATCATGCCTAAATTAAAGACTCGATCGACGAATTTGATGAAGGATTCCTTGCGAATCCAACTATGGTAGATGGATTGACGTTTGGAGGAGATGCGATAAAAATTTTAACAATCCAAAAAGGAAGCATAGGTTGACCCCATCTCAAGTCAATCACCATTCACCTAGAAAATTTAGGAAGAATCGATTCCAACAATCTTCCGCTACCGTCATTAGAGGTATTCGATGGCAATGCTAACCTAATGGAGCACATTATAACTTTCTATGCCCAAATATTATTGTATGACGCTTCGGATGCCCTGGTGTCGCACATTCTCGACTATATTAAAAGGCCTAGCACGAGAATGATACTTCTATTTGAAACCGCTCTCCATCGGTTTCATTACCTAGTTCATGAGGGAGTTCGAATTTTACTTCATCGGGAATGTGTATCCAAGGCCATCAGTAATAATGCTTCTTATATTAATGCAATGGAAGGAAATGCTTATAAACTTCATCACTTAGTTTCACTGATAAACTCCAATGCGTGGTAGATGCCCATTCGTCACTCATGATACAGACCTTCATGATGAGTCTTAAGTTCTCTCATCTCTTCTTGTCGTTAGTGAAGAGGTCATCGATGATCGTACTAGAGGTACTTCAAAGAGTTAATCAGTATATTACCATCGAGGCAAAAATCTCTAGTAAACGTAAGGAGTCGGCCACACAATAAGTCGAAGTAAGAGCAACTATAATCCACCTCGACCTTGAGGTCACCACAGCGGAGGAAGAATAAACGACTTGAGTTACCTCGCCCAAGGTCCAAGCTAACCCCCTTGAATATGCTTAGAACCAAAATTTTTCTATAGATAAAAGGAAAGAGACTATTAAAAGACCCTCACTCGATGAATGCTTCATTGGCAAAAAGAGACGGGTCCAAATATTATCGGTTCTATCTGAATTACGTCCATGACACATAGGAATGTTGAGACTTGAAAAAGGATAGAAGACTTCATATATCAGAGATACCTTGTGCGATTCATCCTAAAGCACCGAGAACCCTCACCTCGACCTCATGTGTCAGTAGAAAGATAGATTGATACTAATATTGGTAGAGACCCGTCTCGAGGGAGATAACTCATTGGATCATAAATCTTATGCCCGATTTATCATTGAAAAACGCACAATGACAAAACTACTTAAAAAAGATGAAGTATCATTATCATGATGCTTTGGTAATTTATATAAGGACGATAAATGCTAGAGTGAAGAGGTCATGATTAACACAAGTAATTTTTTCAACATCTTTTACTTTGTTATTTTTTAAAAAACTTGAGCTTTCGATTAGTGGCCTTATTCTCGAGCTTTCAAATAGTGACCTTATTCTAATGACCTCTTTGCCGATGAAATGGTTTTAGGTGATGACAAAAAGGTAGTAAGAACCATGATCGAAAGTTTGGATGCAATTCGGGTTCTCCTAGAAAGCATGCGGTGCACGAATGTTCGGAAAGGAAAACGATGGAGCAGGTTAAGCGCTCTTAGTCCCACATCGCCAATTGTTAGGATTCTATAACCCGTTATATGATGTTGTGGAAGCACCTCGAACGCCGAGCCCGGTAGCACTGGCTTGTAACCCGAGCGGGGGCAATGAGGTGGTGGGATGTTGTGGTCAGCCCGAATGGGTTGGGTGCGGTCGTGCTAGACTTGGCTTGCCCGTTCCAAGTCAGGCAGTTGAGTTATGTGGCTCGAACGAAGGCCCGAGCCATTTGGGATCCTAAAGCGGAGGGCACCGCGTCAGGCTGGCTTCACAGAGCAGCGAAAACCTCCCTCTCTTGACGGTGGAAGGATAACAGGCCGGTGCACGCTGCACTCGCCATGCCTGTCGTGCTGACACTGACCAGACCACCACTTTTTGCACACCGATTCCTTTTCTTTTTTTTATGTCTGGCCGCAATTCGTGTCATATATCAATCACTTCATGGATTCTAACAATGCCGGAGAATTCTACTTGGGCTTCTCCTCCGATGATTAAATCAGTGCAGAGCCCTTAAGAGATATGATCTTCTTATATGAAAGATGGATTCGAGGATCCCGATAGAGTGCATATACAACATATTTTGACAGAAAGCTCCGCTTTGATGAAGTACCATTTGTATGTCCCATCACATCATCTCTCTAAAAACCAATGATGTGGGATTAGAAAGGATCAACTATGCAATTTCAATATAAGCCTAGTTTGAATTGGTTTTTGATAGGATTTGTTTTTTTGGAGGCTACGAACGACTTTTTTTTTTCTCAGCTTTTGCTAATTAATATGGTGTCTTTTATTATATCATCCGGTTATTCAAGTTTACATCTTTGGATGGAAGGACTAAAATAATTTTAAAAAATAAATATTATATGGATCTTAGATTTTTTAAAAAAAGTGCAACAATTAACTTACCTGTCTTCCAAATATGTATATTCTTAAAAAAAATTTAAGACAATCATAATTTCGAAAATATTAAAGCATACAATATATGTTGGAACTCGATTGTAAATGAGGAACTAGGGGGCACGACCCCCGTGCCCCCACTCATCAACGTTCGTGAGTGACAAAAGAGGAAAGGCAATCTATGTCCCCCTTGCAATCACTCATAAACATCCTTCGTCATCGATCATGAGCGAGGAAAGAGTATGTATGGTCAAGCCCACTCATGAAGACGATCAAGAACGCTGTGAGCCATGGTTGACTATTCGATACAAAAGCGTGACTAAGTGCGTAAGTCAACTCGTGTATAGACGTATAGAAAATCAGGAATTCATAACCCCCTACTCCATTATTATTCTTGGCAAAGGAGAAAGGAGTTAAAGCATTGATATAAGATTGCGATAGCAATGGATCCAGCAAAAATAGAGATAAAATGATGTTTTAATGCAAGAATAGGTACTATATATAAATGTTTAAAAGTTGAGATGTCTTGAGAGAATTTTTGAAAACTAAAGTTTTTTTTCTAAATATTTATATATCTATAACAATTGCTATTTTATCATTGAGGAGGAGTAGGAAGGAGTTTTTCGTTTACAATGCAGTTGAATTCTTTCTCCAAAATAAAAATAGGCGGACAGCTACACCATACAAGACTGTGTTCTCTCTGCAAAGGGAGGAGGGGAAAGTGGTCGCATTATTCTTTGTCCCATACTGCTAGTGTTTACTTATTTTTATGCCGTCATATTACTCTGTGAAATGCGTGTTATCGCCGAGCCTCGTAGCGCAGGCTTGTCACCCGAGCGGGGGCACGAAGGAGGTGGAATGGTGTGTTGTGCTTGACCGGGTTAGGTTCGACCCACCCAACCCCCGGCTTGCCCGTTCCGAGTCAGGCAGTTGAGCAATGTGACTCCGGCGAAGGCTCGAGTCATACGCATCCTAAAGGGGAGGGCACCGCGTCAGGCTGGCTTCACAGAGCAGCGAATACCTCCCGCTCTTGACAGTGGAAGGGATAGCATGCCGGGCGGAGCCGCACCTTACGATGCTCGGCAAGCGAACATTTATCAGACCACCATCCTTTTTTGTTCTCTCTTTTTAGTATTATTATTTTTGTTCCCTCTCTCTCTAATTGGTCTCTCTTTTTAGTATTATTAAGGTTGTATCGTAATGGACAATCAAACGTATTCTTCTTATTCAGGCAGTGGCTTCCACTCCTATGGGGATTACTGTAGCGCTTTTCGATCTGCATCCATGAATGAACACAGTTTGGCCATGAATGCATCATTCGGGGCGTTGGAGTAGAAAGAAGCTGTTCGTGCACAATCCAATTCTATTGGGGCACTTGCAGTTTGTGTTTTGGTGGTGCATGAATCGGTGGCGGTTGGCACAATTCTTAGTCCCACATCGCCAATTTTATAAGAATCGGAGTTCCTATATTCTTCTGTTGAAAGGGCCTCGATCGCCGAGCCTGGTAGCGTGGGCTTGTAACCTTAGCGGGGGCTCTGAGGTGGTGGGATGGTGTGTTCAGCCCGACTGGGTTGGGTGCGACCGTGCAATGCTCGGCTTGTCCGTTCCAAGTCAAGCAGCTGAGCCGTGCAGCCCGGGCGAAGGCTCGAGCTTCAAAGGATACTAAAGCGGAGGAAACCGCGTCAGGCTGGCTTCACAGAGCAGCGACCACCTCTCGCTCTTGACAGTGGAGGGATAACAGGTCGGTGGACGCCGCACTCACCATACCCATCGGGCTAACGCCTACAAACCATCACCTTTTGGTGCGCTGGAATTAGTCGAGGGAACATGAACATGACATATCATGGGACATCCCAAACCATCACTTTTTTGGTAGGACTTCATTTTTGAGTTGGAGTTGGTTGAGGGAACATGACAGGATCCTAAAAAATCATATATGTTTTAAGAGTATAATCATCTAAACCTATGGTGATTATCAAACATCTTATGATAGTAAGGGCTAAGTTAGATGATTTTAATGTGATGGAGTCTGTGGGCATAGGAGAAGGTAATATAAGCTCAATTTTACTCTGATATCATAGTACATCCCAACATCATGTACCAGAAGGATTATGATGTAAGATTAAGAAGACTCTTGTTGCAACATATAATTTTAGTTTTTTTAAATATTATCTAGCATACATAAATTACTAAATGACTGAGTGAATATATATATATATATATATATATATATATATATATATATATATATATATATATTTGACGATAGAAGACATACATAAAATATGGACTTAGTTTTTACCGAAGTATCATAGTATATATGTCTCGATTTTCTCATAGAATCATAATGTTGAGATAGTGATAAAAAATAAAGATGACCATATTGATATATGCATAGAATTACACATTATACATTTATTGAAACTTAGGTTTTTCACTTATTTTAGTAATGAAAATAACTAATCCCCTAGTTATCTTGTGTATATTATTTAGATTATGACCATTATACAATGTTGTTTCATTTTATTTAGGTTATACTGTTCAATCAATTCTGAATTATTATGGAGCTTTTACAAAATCAAGTTTTTAGTTTTTTCTTTATAGAAGTTTAATTAGAGTTTTAGCTATCATCCTATCTCTCATCTCACCCTTAAATAAACTAGGGACACATGCCCTTTATATATATATATATATATATATATATATTTTTTATTTATGTTGCTTATATACATTTTGCTTCATTGATAATAAATTTGAGATTTATAAAGATCGTCTTTATGCACTCATTGATTTGCACTATTTATGTTGTTTGTTTTTAAAATTTGCAATATTATGTATTCTCATATTCAATTTCATATATGAGAGGCCTTCGGAGTGTACATATGATCGATACTCAATTCTGATAGAAATTTCAATATATATATATATATATATATATATATATATATATATATATACATATATATATGACAAAATTTCAACTCGATGCTAATAATTTCAGAGATTAAAATCTCTAGCATTTGGGTTTGTATCATTCAGGGCGGAGTACAATCCAGTGGAGTTCAATTCGCGTCTCTTCCAAAACGCAGTTGGCGTACAGTTACAGCAGCATCCAAAGCATTTGGTGCGCGCCAAGGAAGGGGAAGAAGCAGTGGTAATAGCATTCTTAGTCCCACATCTCTAGTTTTCGAAAGTTATTTGCGGTGATCTGATGCTGTGAAAGTACCTCGATCGCCGAGCCCGGTATCGTTGGCTTGTGACCCGAGCGGGGGCGGACGGGTTGTGGTATGGCGTGATAGGCTCGTGTGGGTTGGGTGCGGCCGCACAGTTACTCGGCTTGCCCATTCTAAGTCAGGCAGATGTTCTATGTGACCTTGGCGAAGGCCGTAGCCTCGTAGTAACCTAAAGCGCGGAGGGTACCGCGTCAGGCTGGCTTCACAGAGCAGCGACCACCTCCCCCTGTTGACGGTAGAAGGATAACAGGCCGTCGTACGCCGCACCCTCCATGCCTTCCGAGCTTACACTGACCAAACCACCACCTTTTTGCGGGCTCGAATTTACAATAATTATAAAATAATGAAAAAGATAGGTAGTGAAAACTAAGAATTGCTGTGTGTGCTGACAATCTATTGCTGGGAGAAAGATTGTGTATTGTGAGAGACCACCTCCCCCTGTTGACGGTAGAAGGATAACAGGCCGTCGTACGCCGCACCCTCCATGCCTTCCGAGCTTACACTGACCAAACCACCACCTTTTTGCGGGCTCGAATTTACAATAATTATAAAATAATGAAAAAGATAGGTAGTGAAAACTAAGAATTGCTGTGTGTGCTGACAATCTATTGCTGGGAGAAAGATTGTGTATTGTGAGAGACACAACATTGTGTTTTCTACTACTAACTCTGTCAAGTCTTATGATACGTGTTTGATGTTCGTGGTGGATTTCAAGTGACTCTCCCGGCCTTCTGCGGTCGATTAAAATAGTCTTCTCGCGGTACCATGGCGCAGTGCTCAGCAGTCACCTATGTGTTTTATAGCTATTCTAAATCCTGTGAGATGGGCAATGATACGGAGTTACTTGTGCAACGAGGAGGAGTTTTGTCAGGTTCCACGTAACCTGTAATGAGAATCCTATTCTTCTTCCCTGCCTCAGCGTTGTTTAGTTCCCTCACTGTGATCAGATTCTTGGGAGATACGGCCGATCGAGGACAGCAACCTGCAGCACTCTAACATGAGATTTTTCGTCTGGTATTTTGTTGTTGGCATGGGTTGTAAGGTATATATCGCATTCCGTCGTTGCAAAAGGGCTTCCGGACTCTTTTATTATTATTATTATTATTATTATTATTATTATTATTATTATTATTATTATTATTATTATTATTATGCACCAATTGAGGTCCTTTGTCTTCTTGGTGATCATCATGCTGCATGTTCTCGAGGATGGGAGTTCGGTCAAGCTCTGTACGTGCATCATCAGTTCATTATTCTATGAGCTTTGAGATCATAAAAAAATACGACAATGGGGACGCTTCATCTTGTCTTCTTGCGAGGATTTCATGTCTGGGCGTGTCGATTCGCTCGGGTCATCAAGCATCAAAGCATCTTAGATAACAGCTCTTCCTTCCGACTGCTGGTGTTGGCTTCCTTGTCTTTTGTTGCAGAGGAGAAGCTACAGATCCGTTGCGTTTTGGCCTTTCTGCATGGTGTCATGTCCTGTAGCCATGGAGGAAAACAAGACGAAGATACTTGGCTGCATCAGATCCAAAATCTAATATCATTAAATGGATCACGTCTACTAATTATAAGTGAGAGAGAGAGAGAGAGAGAAGATTGCATGATGTGCCATTTGCAGCATGCAGATCGTAGTTAAACTTGAACGAGAGAATGGATCGACAAAGACAACCACTGCTGATTCGTTGCTGTCTGTGCGTGGCTGGCTATTGCACCGAAATGTAACTTGAGCAACAGAAGAGCAACATCAGTTGGCTGCAGGTTAAGCACATGCCATGAACCTCTCCTCCATGTGGTAGGCACACAAAGTTGGGTCGATCGGCGAGGCCGCAGCAGTCTTCCCTTGCTTGCTTACGCCACTGCCTAACATCGCAGCGTCTCTACGGGCTCCGACGAGCCAGTGGGGTTACAGTGGGCGCTATGTCTCGGTGCAAAAGACCAAAGGACGACGGAAGGAGCACGGACTACGGACGGAGGCTTTTGGAACTTAGCTCCGTGGAAGATGCGATACAGCCCGAGTCACAAAAAGCCGATGCACCGTCGTCGGCACCCCCATCTTTATGGTCCTTTCCTTTCTACTGTGCCGCTACGGGGAACAGTGGGACAGTCCAAGTCTAGGCTTTCCAACTGCCCTCCACCTGTTTGTATAAATTGGTCTACGAGGTATGTTTGGCGAAGCACATCTGCTGTGGCAGGCACCTGATGTCACATCGAACTTTACGCTATTCATCTACGAGCATGATTGCTGATTTGGGATAGGTAATGTTAATATTACATTGGACGATAATGTCAATCTGAGCCAGTTGGTCGATAGGATTGAGTTTGATCTATTTTGATGGAGAAGTGATCAATATCATAGCATAGTCGGCAATCATTGGGCGGAGGGAACGTTTTGAAATCTGAACTGTAGTCAACGTCATTGTCTTGACCAGACAAAGCATATTGCGGATGCCATCCAGCTGCAAAAAGCGTGCTTTGCCAGCGTCATGCTGTAACCCACTCCAAACTTCTCTAAACCTCCCCCTTTCTTTTCAGCAATAATTGACATGGTAAGTCAATGATATATATACTTTGCAATATGTATTTTCATTTGGCACCCATCATCAATTAAAAGATGTTATATCTAGAAATATCAAGGCATGATACCTAAGTTTGCCACATTAATATATGCGTAGAGTTCCTAGCTATATTTGTCTTTTGAATCCATATATATGGACCATCTAACACAACCCCTACATTCCCCAAGAGAAGAAACAAAAAGAAGATTGAGTAAAGCCTTTTTATCTTCACCTTATCAAATTGGTTTGTCTTTGCTGTGTGCATTGGATTGCAGCTGTATATTTCAAGCAATTAAATGCACCACTGATCAGCACGAAAATTAAACATCACCTTTCATTTTTTTGGAGAACATATATGTGTGCCGAGGAAAGATGGTAGGCTATGGAATCTATTGCTGCTTTGTTTTCTTCTTTTCTCGAATAGAAATTAGTTATGTAAATTGGTGTACAAGTCATTTTTTTATTATGTTCATCGATTGTAAATTTATTCATGTATGTCGTAGGATAATGGTAATGCTCATTGGTTAATCTTCTGAAAATTAAATTATCCGGAGACAGATTTATTCTGTGCTCCGAGTTTTATATGAGAGTCTTTTGAAGTAAAATTATTTTTTTTTTTTGGAAAAATAAAAAGAAGTTGGACTTAGCTTTAACACTTGTCCATTAACTTGAGAATTTGTGCATGGCTATAAATAAATAATAGCCAATAACTTTAAAGGTTTCTCTAATAAATGTAAACAGCCAATTACTTGATAATCCTTCTCATGTATAAATCAGTGAGAGGGAAAGTTAGGTTGCTGATGATGAGCACAAAATTCTTTGTGACATCAATAGAAAAAGTTGTAATATCCCGATCGTTTAGGATCAACTACAATTTTCTCGTGATTTCAAGGAATTACTTCACAGCATTTGATACCAAATAAAAAAAGTAGTTCGAATTGGTGGATATTAAATTCAATAGAGATTTGTTTTTGTCACTTTGTGCATCATTCGGTGTACAATTTAGACAGCAGACTTTATGGAGGCAATTATTCGATTGAGGGAGTAATCAAGTGAGGCCCTAACCACATGTATCCCCACTTCGAGCTTATTCCACCTGTCGATTGCTTTTGGAATGCAGTTTCAAGCTTGTTATCTCATGAAGATGATGAGCACTACAAATTTGGTAGCCATTAAATGCAGGGAGAAGGAGCATGAACCTGATGTCCCTCGATGCCAATCCCTGAGTAACACTTCGATCATCCAAACTTACGTTTATGTGAATTTGTGAAGGGAATGTAACATAAGATAGCAATTCTTGCGACTCAGGTTATATATATATATATATATATATATAATATATATATATATATATATATATATATATATATATCTCAAGCTCTGAGAATTGGCAAACAAGTCAAAATTGAAGGAAAGCAGCAGTAAATATGAGAAATAATGGCACCCATTGGAGCAGAAACTTTTATATGCGCACAGGAAGACATCATACTGCATTGTGAATGCTAATGATGTACAGGAAAGATCAACCGATGAAGTACATGGTTTTAATTGAATGCGAGGAGAAGATGGCTTGTGTGCATTTTACGTTCAGCCATTGCAGTGCGGCTACAATTATTCGTAGAATGACAACAGGAGACCGTCGATCGCTGTCTCCTCCAATGGAATCGCTTCCTCATCTTGCAGAGTTGTTTGCAGGCCCACCAACGAATGTACAGTGACTGGAGAGAGGTGGAGGAGAAGGAACCATGTGTGTGTGTGTGTGTGTGTGTGTTTCGAGTTCATGAGAAGTCCCAGAAGGTAGCTTCCAAGCCAGTGGATGCGTTGACTTCCTGCGACCATATTGGTTCAGGGAATAACTCGTGGTCTCCTTTGCCCTCCGCCCATGGCTGCGGGTAGGTCCATAGGTCCACCGTGTCATGGAAGATGAAGTCGCCCTCTAGCGCAGCAGAGTCGAACAGTTCCTCTCCGAGCCGCGGGAGCTCCACTATCTCGCCCAGCTCATCCGTCGGCGCCGTGGCAGGCTTCTCCTCCGGTGAGGACGACGGCGACGGGGAGGAGGCGGCGCTTTCTGGGCCTGGTGGCTCCATGGCGGCCGCCCGTGCGGCGGCCTCCCGCACGTCGCGCGGGGAGAGGGAGGCGGGGCGGGGCAGCGTGCAGGCGAGGTTCGGGAAGTTGAGGATGGCGGCGGCGGCGGAGGGGCCCTTGACGCAGAGGGCGGCGGCGTCGTGGGCGCGGGCGGCCATCTCGGGGGTGGCGAAGGTGCCGAGCCAAATGCGCGACTTCTTGCGGGGCTCCCGGATCTCGGACACCCACTTCCCCCACGCCCGCATCCGCACGCCGCGGTATACCGGGTGCCTCCTGCTATCCCGCTCCCGCTTCCGCTGCTCCGTGGCGGCCCTGCCCGAGCTCCTCCTCGACGACGACGAACCCGAGGAGGAGGAGGAGGATGTCGCGCTGGTTTCGGACTCGGAGGATGCCCATTTGATTTGGTCGGCCATAGGACTCATCAAACCGCTTCGAAAGGTAAGGCTATCGTCTCGGAGTCCGCAAGGGGTCGGCGGATGGGAAGATACCCTAAACTCTGCCGGACCGTCGTCTCTGTGAATGATGCCGAGAGCGAAGGCGCAAACAGGCGAAGAGGTAACTACACGATGGACGCAAAGCACAATGACTCCATGTCACTACATTACATGGGCGTCATCATGATTCCAGTGCTTGGGCACGCACACAAACGCAGAGAGAGAGAGAGAGAGAGAGAGAGAGAGAGAGAGAGAGAGAGAGAGAGAGAGAGAGAGAG
This sequence comes from Musa balbisiana, assembly GCA_004837865.1. Lineage (NCBI taxonomy): Eukaryota > Viridiplantae > Streptophyta > Magnoliopsida > Zingiberales > Musaceae > Musa > Musa balbisiana. Next base: position 3,744,100 of record CM017196.1, on the reverse strand, counting down.
AGAGAGGCAATGAGGAGGAAGAGAGGGGGTGGGAAGGGCTTTAGTAGAGGGAGGGGGAGGAAGGAGCCAGGAGGGTGTCGAGATAGGGAGGTGGGCCGAAGCTACGGGCAGATGACGCAGCGAGAGGTGCATGCATGGTGTCCGCCCGAGCATTTGAAGGGTGACCACGCAAGCCACCCAGTGTGGGACGTGTACCGCCGCTTCCACTTCTCTGCCGTTTTCACCTCCACTTCCTCTTCCCCCCCACAACCCACCCCCCCATCTGTAACGTAAGTGGACGGACCGACTCACCCCGGAAAAAGATCGCCGGATGACGTCTGCCCTCTCACACGCGTTCTTTTATCGTGGGTCCCCGTGGCCCCCTGTGTTAGACCAGTGAGACGTTCCATCGTACCTAACAGTTTTGGGGCGACTCATTCCTTTCGACATAAATAGCAATATCGAAAAAGTAACATCTTTCTTTATGTTGCAACACGTGATAAGAGAAATCTACGGTGGGTAAGCTTTCATCAGGATGTATGGAGAGGTGCGAAGCTTTTGTCCATGCCAGAGTCGCATTAAACGTGGCATGGTTGATCGACGCAACCACGTCGATCCATCAACCCAAACGAGCCACATTTATGACGTGTGTCTATCCATCGTGATGGCAACATCGCAGCCCATATTATGGCAGACAACACGTCGGCAACGATCTAAACTCGGAGACCTCATCCAGCGGAGCAATAAATCGACGCTGGCCGAGAACATGGCGTTGCTGCACGCGGAACATGAACGCATGCACCACCGTCGATGTGGACCAGCGCCACTCTCACAGTACATCCCGCCGATGCTTGCGCTGTTCTCTGCAATTCCCAAACGTGATGATCAAGATATCGCACTAATCATTTGGCGCTTGCTGCTGTTTTGATCAAAGCTCGAACTACTGCATCTGTCTTTTACATTCTATGTCATGTGGGTAATGACAAGTTTTGATGTGAAGGGACCTAACCATATCGATACGACCCGAGCGTTAGGTGAATAAATCATAATTTTGATCATCCATCAGTAATTGGAGGAAATATGGGCGCGTGCTACATAAATTATGCCGTCATCTTGTGCCAGGGAAGCAGAGGATTCATCTCGGAGTTATGTCCTAACGGTCCGTCCGTAGCTGCCAGCGGGGGGAACTGTCGACGTCACGGGTTTGCACACACTGCCAACCGCACAAATCACCCGCGCAAATGCATCCGATCAGAGGCTTAAATCCGCAACCCGACAAGATTTAGCAGACCGCTTGTTTCGTGCCCGCTGTACCACGGTGATTCTCCTTGTCCCTATGGCAAACTATCAAACCTCACTGCCGTACGTGTTCTTTGCATCCTCCAAACGCTGATCAGATGAGCCGTCTTGGGTTCTTCAGGACGGTGGCGAGACGCTGTTAGGAGCGTGTAGCATTCATGGCATGGCTCCTTGGGGTTAGGAACCCAACGGGGCCATGTGACGCACCGAGGCGTCCACGTGGAGGGCTGCAGGCGCGGTGCGTGGAACCTTCGTGCGTGGGTTTGCATCATTGACGAGTAGCAGTTCAACTCATTGCGAGCTCACAAGCGTTCCTGTAATATGGGCCGCCCTACCATGGCGATATGGATCTAAAGAGCGTGTGGTGACAAGCTCCGCGTTGGCCCATAGTGACCCTCCAATGCCAAGAGTTCATCACGTCTTGCACGAATCTTATAGACCAAGAGTACGTATATAAATACAGTACAGAGTCTTGCACGAATCTTAACGGCGCATACCATTTCTTCTGAACGAAGTAATGGTGTCCTCTATTTTCTCTCCTCCCTCTTTTTCCATGTCCCTCGTTTGATCGCCTCCGACGTCTTTTCCTCGCTCTCTCTTGCGCTCTTCCTGTCAGGAACCCTAACTCGCCTAATACTTGCTCCGCTGCGATCAGCCATGGCGGGTAGGTTCGGATTCGGCGCCTCGTCGGCGGCCGACTCCATGACCGTGGTGAACACGCCGAGCCAGGATCTTGCCCTGACCAACTTCGCCTACTGCTCCCCCGCGAACCTGAACAAGTTCGCCACCCCGGGATCCAAGCACGTCCTCATATTCGTTGGAGATTCCGTCGTCCTCACCCTACGATATCCTTGATATTGTCCATCCAATTGCGTGGACGTCTTTTGAGTTGTTTTGTTTGAGATAATAGTGAGATCTTTTGACTTATCATCGACAAGGATCGAGAATGCAGCTGTTGGTACCTTAATTTTCGAGATATTGGTTTCTTGGTTATAGAATTAGATATAACTATCGGGTTTGCATCTTTTATCCATGATTCTTTTGATTCCTCGTCAAGAAAGATCGAGTATCCATGATTATCGGGTTTGTTTGTTCTTTAATGTTCAAGAACATCGTTTCTTGGTTTTAGGATGTTGATTTGATCGCCGGATTAGCAACTTTCTCTCACGATTCTTCTGACTTCACATCAAGAAGAATCGACAATGCAGTTGTTCAAACTTTAACTGTCAAGATTTTGGTTTCTTGATTTTGGAATGTTGATTTGATCCAAGATTTGCAATATCTAAATTGTGGAATTGAATAAGGTATGATGGTGTTAAGCACCTGCTTGTGTTCATGATGCTAGACCAACTTTTTGCTTCTTGTGCTGTTTTACGGACATAGATTGATCTGATTCAATTACACATGATTATTTGTTGTGTGACGTCAACCTTAATAAAGAACTACTGCTCACCAGAACATTCCTAGCGATCATATTGCTTTGAATGCCATACAGCGTCGTCATACAAGAGTTTCATCTGGTGATCAAATCTTAGTTAGCAGGTATGCATCCTTCACATTAGCTAGCAATTGCATAGATATGGCTTAATGAGTTGTGTTGCCAATTTTTTCACCTTTATTGTTGAATGTCCTTTCAGATTTGTTCCTCCGGATAACTTTAAGCTGGCATTGCTCACACTAGAGTTGGATTTTGTTAAAGGAAAGACTAATAGAACGGAGCAAGTAAGATTATCTTGAGATTCTTTTGTTAATCTAATCCCACGTTTGAATGCTACTGTCTTAAAGTGCATACTCTATATTGTAGCTGGATGCCGTACTTCTTGCTCAACAACTTCAGAAAAAATTCATTGACCAGGTAAGACATCAACACTTTTATTCTGAATTGGCTTATATTTAGTGGCTATCATATTCTACGATTATAACTTTCTTTTTTTTTTGCATGTGATGTTTGACCAACTTGCTCATGTTGCATAGCTAGTTGGGTGATGCTCAAGTTCTTGAACTCAACAACTTGATTGCTTCTATGTATTTTGGTTTATTGTGATCTAGCTGCATAGAGGGCCTTATAAGATACAGTAGTGGTATCTTTTGAGGTTTTGTATTTAAAAAAACAGGACTGGAGCGATGGGTTTGAATGTGGTATGATGAACATCCACTGGAGCGAGGACTGAGCAGACCATATTTTGAAAGCAGTGGTTTTAGGCTAACTTGAGTGGTAGAACAATAGACTTAGACCTGTTTGACTTGAACTAAGGACAGAAATGTAGTTAGAATTTGATGAATAATAAATTAAAAAGGAGTTGGAAGCTACTGTTCTTTAGCCAGTAAAGGGGACGAAATGAGGGTTATTGAACTAAAAGAATAGGAGTTTGCGTGTGTGTGCATCAACACATAGACAGGAGATTAATCTGAAAAGAAATATGAGTAAGGGAGAGAAAAACTGTATTATACCTACTTTTTTAAAGAAATGAAATGTAAGAGGCAACATACACAGACAAATAGAGAGTGAACTTTAGAAATCCCTCCTATATTTATGGAATCATTCTTTTATCATGCAACTCGATGACATGCTTCCAGAACTTTTACCTTTCTTTCTTCTTGTTACTTCAGTTTTTTTTCTCCTCTTCTTTAACCTGAGTGTCAAGTTCTTCTTTGCTGCAACAAATACAACTTCTGCAATTCAAAGCTTATTGAAGACTTCTCTGTGAAAGTCATAGGAACTATGTGCTTCAGATTAAAAAATCAAGATCAAATTCTTAAATATGAAGCCACTGAAATATGATGTAATGTTTACATAGTATTTCTATACAATTTTCCCAAATGGTTGTATCGGTCCACTTGCTGGCAAGCATTTTGTAATTTCATTGTCAAACCATCCTAAAATTGCTGATTTTTTTATGACATAACTGAGATTTATTACAGAACTTTTGGTACAATAAGATCTATAATCTGTTCTAATATATCCACTTTTGTTTGGACCTGAGGAAGAGTTGAATTATTAAATTTGTATATGATGGTTCTTGATAAAAAAGTATCCATGTAGAAACTGATCACAGGTAGCAGGGTGTTCAAATGGAATCATCAATTATGGGCAAGCATAGTTTTATCCTCGTTGTGTTGCCTGTGAACTTTGTAATGAGAATCATCTTAACACATTTGTATCAGGCCTTCGGCCTGTTTCAAAAACAAGCTTGTTTGATTATGCCTTAAGTCATTGTGGGATTTGGTTTGTGTAATTTTAACTTGAAGCTATTTGATATTCGTACACAGATTATGACAACTGGTCAAAAGGTATTATTTGAATATTGTGGAACCAACTATATATTTACGGTTAGTCAAGCTCTGCTCGAGGGACAAGATGATTCCAAAGGCGTGGATAGAGGAATGATATCCATGGAGACATATTTTGTTTTCGAAGCTTCTCCAAATTCGGGCATTAAGGTTCTTTTGATATCTTCCGTTGATTTAATCTTTTAGCAAATTTTGTGAAAGGGATTAACTCTGACACTCTTTTCCGTAAGTAAATACGAACAATTTGCCATGAGAATGATATGTATATATATTGTATTTCATACAGATAATTAATCAGCGTGAAGCTGCTAGTAGCAAAATATTCCGTCATAAAGAGTTCAACCTTCAGAAGCTGGGAATAGGAGGACTAAGTGCTGAATTTACAGAAATTTTTCGAAGGGCATTTGCTTCTCGAGTTTTTCCTTCCCATGTTGTTAGCAAGTAACGTTAACATATTTCTGTGAATAGATTTTTGAGTTTGTTACAGAAAACTTGTCAAGTCTGGATTCCTTTCTGACTACTGTATCCTGCAGATTGGGTATCAAACATGTGAAAGGGATGCTGCTATATGGACCTCCTGGTACTGGCAAGACACTTATGGCTCGTCAAATAGGGAAGCTGTTGAATGGAAGGGAGCCAAAGGTTTGACTTTGTGGTTAAACCGTTCATTTTCTGGCTAATCGGTTTGACTTATATGCTCGAAACAAATTCATGCATTCTTCTGATTCTGTTGGCATGACTTCTTGTACTTAATATGTTTCAGCATTTCTTTCTTTTAGGAATTATTTTCATGTGTTACTATCTGATATATGAAAAAGTCTATACCTATATTTGCTAACGACTATCAAGAACTCTCTATTTGAAATGTAATAGTAGATATTCATATTAGTTTGCTTGGGTTAATTATGATGGATAGTGTTCAATAGATATGGGGTAAACCACTCTATAGTTTATGTCCAACTCGGATTATTGATACAAGTCAATCATGGATCAGTTAACCATCCAGCTGATTTTCTATGAATAACTTTTAAGAACATGTACACCTTTAGTCGGTTTTCTTACAAATACTTGTACCAAATGCAGTAATGGACTTCTAGCTGTGGACAAGGGTCTAGTGGCCATCTGTTAGTATTTTTAGGTATACCATGATTTGAGTATGAGTATTGCATAAAATTAAATATGTTAGCAACAAATGATTAGTTACCAACTCAAAGCCATCAATAACATGCATGGGAAGATCAGAAAGGAGAAAGAAAAATAGATTTAAGGATGAGAGCAGTGACAGAAGTGCACCTTAACAAGGATTCCATTTTAAATTCCAAACCAGGTTCATCTAAAAAATTTCTTTAAAAATATAAACAAGTAGTCGGGTGAGCAGTCTAAAGAAAAATGGGTATTTTACGTTAGGAGACCAATTTTATTATTCTTTTGCCAAATTAATTGATAGTTTATAAATGTGCCAGTTTCCACCTGCAATTCATTTGAGCTAGGGAAATACATGCTTTGTGTGACTTTGCTTTGTACCATTTATCGAGTCATGAGTTCAATTATACATATGAAAATAAATACAAAATAGGAAAGACCTAAGTTTGCAAGAGTGGGCACAATCAGCCATGAAATTTACTTAATATGAACAATAGTAAAAATTTGCATATTTAACATGTTTGCATCTTTCACATTTATAAACAAGGAAAGGAATAAAGGCTAGAAATCTTGTCAAAGAAATAGGGTAGATTGTCAAGAATGAGCTAAATGGTACATCACAATTGCTGGATGTAAGCATCAGAAAGATAATCATCTACTTTTGAAATCTGGATATGAAAATCTGTACCTTATAAAAAATAAGGTTTGAAATTTTGCTTATAAATAAAGCTGAGAATTAAAATCAACAATTCTAGTTTTAGATTTTGTTGTTTGGTTTTGTTCAAAAAAATTACTATACATCTAACAACTTGGTTCTTACTGTGGAAACCATCAGCAGCATATATTTCTCTAGGCTTCATTGCATTTATTACTCCATTGTTCAAACAGTTATTGTGTATTTTGGTTGCTAATCTGTTTATTGTCCAATACATGCCACTTAAATATAAAATATTTCTTTAACTTTAGATTGTTAATGGGCCTGAAGTCTTAAGTAAATATGTTGGAGAAACAGAGAAAAATGTGAGAGACTTGTTTGCTGATGCTGAGAATGATCAGAGGACTCAAGGTACGTGGCTGTCTCTTAATTATCTGATGTGTTAAATTTACAGTGTTTTTTGGTTCCCTTGCAAAACATTATTCATGTGATTATTTCCAGGTGATCAGAGTGACTTGCATGTCATCATATTTGATGAAATCGATGCTATCTGTAAGGTAGATACATTTGGTACTTTTTTAAAAAAGTTTTCTTTCTTGCTATCATCACTTTCCAAGCATCATGATTTCTTTCCATCCTTTGGTGATTCCATTTATTATCTTCTATATCGTTCTACTTTTTAGATAGTTCTGCTTGCATCTGGCACATCTTATGCTACTGCTGATATTCTGCTTACATTTATTTTCATTGGTCCAACAGTGTGATCAGTTCCATCTGATTGTGGTGAAAAAATTAGAACATATATTGCACCCTCATGTGGGTGTTATGCGTCGCATTAATTATTTGTGGAATTCTTAGGTGGTATTGGCAATTTGGTTGAAATGCAAAGGAACTTCTTTTATTTTAGAATATTTTATGTTTCCCTCCTTTTGTAGTGTATCTGAGATGGATCATTGAAAATGTTTTAATTTGGAATTTATCCACCATTTTTTTTTGTTAATCAAGATATATCTTTTATTAGAAGATATGCTTGAACTTTTTTCTGGCTATTGAGGTTTTTTCCAGAAATGGACTTTGTTGCTAACCTTTTAAATATTGTAATTGCAGTCAAGAGGGTCCACTAGGGATGGTACCGGAGTTCATGACAGCATTGTCAACCAGCTCCTCACAAAGGTGAACTTTACCAAGGGTTACATAATATCATGACACTCAGGACCTTGATGCTAACATAGTGTTTTTGCATTCTAGATTGACGGTGTTGAATCTTTAAACAATGTATTGCTGATTGGAATGACCAATCGGAAGGATTTACTGGATGAAGCACTGCTAAGGTCCATTGCTCATCTTGTGATTGCTTGATTTTGGAAAATATTTTGAAGTTTATTCCCTTGATTTCTTTCTGGTACCCATATATACTTGATCCTGCTTTATGTTGCAGTTCTGCTTTATCCTTGTCATTTGATGTGCTCATTTTCTAGGCCTGGACGCTTGGAGGTTCATGTTGAGATTAACCTCCCTGATGAGAATGGTCGCTTACAAATTCTCCAAATACATACTAGTAAAATGAAAGAAAATTCTTTTCTTGCAGCGGATGTGAGCCTTCAAGAGCTTGGTATGTAGCCCTAATTTGGTCCTTTTGGTTTCTTTATCGAATGAAGCCTGCCTTAGCACTTGAGTTCTATCTCTGTTGTCATCTTCTTAAAATAAAATACAAAATCCATTGTGGTAAATTATTCCTGAATATATCAATTTGTTAAATAATGGATTTTAGAAAAATTGAAGTTGGACTTAGGAAGTGTTGTTGAATAAGTTGGTTGCTTGGATCTCTAATGTTTTACAATGAAAGGGTGAAGTTGGTTGTTGAACAAGTTGGTTGCTTCACAACATTCACTGTCAAGAGATTCATATGTATAGGATTGGAGTTTTTCTCATTGTGAAGGGGTCGAATGCTTTGAATTTTTTTGTTCATCTTTAATTTACTCTCCTAGTTGGATATCTAATTTTGTTCTACTTTTGGTCTAAAATATTGGACCATGCTTGGATATGAGTTAAAAATTTGTGATTATAGGCATTGCTTCTTTAATTTTCAGCAGGCTGTGCCACTGACCATTTATTTAGCCAGTTATGAACAATACAATTTGACATCCAGTGTTTACACATCCAGTTTCGTATCTGTCTCATCTCATCTATCAGATAGTTTTCCTACCTGGACATAACCCTCCACCTCCAGAACTTATCATTTTAAATATCAGATCAACCTTTTCACTGTTTTCATTGATCCCTAACACCTTTCATGATTCCCGGGCCATACACTGACCTATCTATGGTGATGCTATTCTTCATTTTGCTTTTTGAGAGGAGCAATCATCCTGTGCCTCTTTTACTCTGCTTTCTCTCCCTTCTCAAAGGTCCTTTGTTTGATCCCCTTTGCTTACTTTTTGCCAACATGTTGTCTAAACCAAGGTATGTAATTTCGTACTGTACCGGAGTTTCGACGTTCGCTCGGTACGGTACGATACTATATACCGAGCGGTATATCATTCGGTATATCTCTCGGTATATGTATATATATGTATGTATATGTATATACATACATATATATATATATACATATACATATACATACATATATATATATATATATATACATATATAATATTCTTATATTTCGTTCCATCCGGTAACGGGCGGTCCGTGTACCGATCAGCTGACGGATCGGTATGTACTACCCATACTGAACGGTATTATTCGAAATTGCATATCTTGGTCTAAACACGCATGAAAGAGGTTGGAGAGGCAAGACAGGAAGCTTGGGATTTCTGTTAATTGTCATGTGATATTTGTACATAATATTTATGGAAGCAATAAGAATAACAATGTTCACAGTAGCTGCTGATACACGGGAGAAACAGAGTTGTGTTTAATATCTAGACCTCCTTTCTCTAAAATTACCTAAATTATCACATGATACCTTTGGCCATTCCTTGGGGACATCACCGACTACAAAAGATCTAACTGATTGTCAATGCTCTTAAAGTTCAAGTTATACAAATCATTTAATTTTCGGAGAACATTACATATATTTCAACTCATATAAATCATTTAGTTTTCATGGAACATTGCATTTATGCTCTAAGAAAGTTTTGTGGACAGATAGCAGCTTTACTAGTTTGTTAGTTTCTCACACATTCTGCCAGCATTTGTTTTGTATATGTATTTTATGTTTATTTTGGGAGTAAATTTTGATCATGTTAGCAAGTATGACATTTGTTAGTAATATGTACATAAGCTTATGAAGGAATGTTTCATGATATCCACAGATATGAACTAGGTTTGAGCTACACGGATTCTTCTTAGCCATTGAGATTACTGTTGGTTTTATGTCTATCTAATCACAACTTTTAATGGAGATAAGGTGTTTAAGAATTGCGTTAAGATCATCAGGAAGTTTGATAAAGGATCTTGTGGTTGTTTCTGATGGGAGAACATGTAGATGTTTTAGATATCTCATTTATGGAAGCTAATCTGCAGATTTTCGCATCATATATGTTTTATTGACTCATGTCCATGCATGTTTTTTCTATTTCAAATGCTTTGTGTAGGGAAAAAAATCTGAAAGTTGGTTATGGTGTTGGAATATTGTAAAAAGCCAAAGAACATGCAAATGCTTTGTGAGAGATGTGAACACTGATCACATGCACGTGAAATGAGGGTTGTGGTATATGAGAAGGTCTTTATCATGGTTGATAGTGTTCTAACCCAATTGGAAAGACAAGTAGGATGCCAAGATGCTTGAGTTTTATATTTTTAGTGTTTAGTACCCTATTTTCTTTGGAATGGCAAGTGTTGTTGGCAGGAGACGGATGTCATAGAACATAATATGCAGGATGTAATTGTCAATAAGGATGATGTGAATCATAATATTGAGAAAATTTAGGGTCTGAGATGATCTTTTTTTGGCTTAGTTTTTGCTTTTTGTTCCCCTCTTTTAGCAGTTTAGTGTCCTTACCATTAAGTCACATGTGCATTCAAACTGAGACAAACATCTATTTGTGCTTTCTGCAGATTTGGATTTTCTGTAATTGTTCTCTTCTTTTAATGGCTCAACAAATAGGATATTTTTATGATTGAGCTTATGCATGCACATCTTAAGATTTCTTGGATGTATGAATGGGGGTATTGCTACAACATATATTTGGTTGATAATTAATTTTTTCATGTTCTACGTGCAGCTGCACGCACAAAAAATTACAGTGGAGCAGAATTGGAAGGTGTTGTTAAAAGTGCTGTCTCATTTGCCTTGAATAGACAAATAAGCATGGATGATTTGACAAAACCCTTGGATGAGGAGAGCATAAAAGTCACTATGGATGATTTTTTGCATGCTCTTCATGAGATCGTCCCTGCTTTTGGTGCATCCACTGATGATCTTGAACGTTGCAGGTATAATTAACTTTCCATTTTATTCTTGTAAAGCTGGTACACATCATTACATAGCAACACTACTGTTGGGACATTCAAGGCCAACAACCTTCTATATCCACTCTGATAAACGCTTCACACTCACTGAATGGACACATACATCCACCATTCTAAGATGTTCCCATTTTAAGTGGGGAACTTATGCCTGCCTATTCCTGGGCTCAACCCAGAATCCAAATGCTTCTTGTTCTCGTGTCAGGAAATGATTTAGATGATACAAAGTACCCAAGACTTTAAGAGAGCAATTTTTGTGGATAAAACCTGTCTTACATGTTGGAACCTTTTAAAGATATTGGATTTTTTTTAAAGAAACATTTTTACTAGGTAAAAGGCACTCAGCTATTTTCAGTGACTAATTTTGCATGAATGTGGAGTTCTTTCATGTGCTATAGTTAGTTGGTTTTGGGGTTGATGGGAGTAGTGAAACACCATCAGTGTTGATTTCCTTCTCGTCTAAAGCAGAAACGGCTCCTAGCTTCTTCTTAGAAGATACATCTATTAATTGTAGACCTTCTCATCTTAAAACTCTGAACATTTCTTCTCACTGGAATTTGCAAACTTGGATACGGTGCTGTTTATGGTTTTGCTGAGACAGTTGATCCATATGAAGGGATAGTTGCCATAATTTTGTTCTTGCTTTTGAAATTTCAAATAGAATTCTCCAGGTGTTCCTGAAGGGGCCACAGGGACCTGATTGTGCCAAACAGCCATTGTTATGTACTATGTTCTAGTCACCCTGGATTTAGGTGCATGCTTCATTTGTGACTAAGTTGGTCAAGCATTTTTCTGAAATGCATATATGCTAACAATATTTTTCATCCAGTTCTAAATCATAATGGCTAATCATGTCAAAATCACTTGTCAAACAGATTTAAGTATTTTCTCTGTACTATATTTTGTGGTCCATGTCTTACCAACAATATGCTTGTTTAATCTTTTTGAGCCTCTAGTTTTTTTTCATTCTTATGTCATTGTTCTGCAGAACATTGAATCTTTGATTGGATACTGTGCCTAGTTTGATGGTGGGGTATTACCTATATGCAAAAAGTTTTCTTTGCTTTTTTTATCACTCTTTTTAACTATTCTGTTGGTTGATTGATTGAAAGTTAGCCTTTGCTACTTAAGTGGGGTTTAAATAATGTCATCATAAATATAAAAAAACACTTCAGAAAACTATGTTGCAAGAGCTGTTAAAGAATTTTGTTCATGATTTTGATACTTCTACAAACCTGATCCATATTAAATGGTGTTTCTACAAGGTTTTATATATCAGTACCATTTTCGGAACTGGTTGAACTGCTGTGGTACCATTATATCAGTAGAAGACCAACTTGTTCCTACTCAGTATCATCAGAAAAAAATAATACAAAGTTCACATACCAACCATAGGGACTATTTGGTTCTATTTTGATCCTTGGTCAGACCGCAAAATGCCAATTGGTATCTACCAGTCGGACCAACATTTGAATCGTCAATTTTTATTTGCAATATTTGGTTTCTACCACATTATTGTAAAATTAAAGTATGAAACATCATTAGGCTTCTAATGATGAACAAAGGTTTTTGTAATGCATATGGCTTAAAACTAATTATCCATATCTTTTTCCAGCAAATGTTCACTCTATTCATTTGTTAAACACGAATTGGATCTCAGTTTTGTTTTGATTACGGAGTATTATCTTCAGAACTTGAATGGCATGCAGGCTTAATGGCATTGTTGACTGTGGTAAGAGACACATGCACATACATGAAAGAGCTATGCTTCTCGTGGAGCAAGTGAAAGTAAGCCAGGGTAGCCCACTTGTTACATGCCTTCTGGAAGGTCCTAGTGGCAGGTAATTTACAAGAGTTATTGTAAATGATAAAATCTGAATGTGCTTAGCATTTTATATATAATAGTTCTTTGGTGTCAGTGGCAAAACTGCAATGGCAGCTACGATTGGCATTGAGAGTGATTTCCCATTTGTCAAGATTGTAAGTTCTCATTTCGGATGGTCAGAGTGCCTTGGTTGTTCTTTTGTTCTAATGATCGATACCTTTCGTGGCGTAGATCTCTGCAGAAACAATGATCGGTCTCAGTGAAGGAAGTAAATGTGCACAAATTGTCAAGGTTAGTATGAGCCCGATATTGTACTAGTAGAACTATCTTTCTGAAGCTTCAGTAATTAAACTCAAGTAGAACTATATCTTGTCTTTCACAGGTTTTTGAAGATGCTTATAAATCTCAACTAAGCATCATAATTCTTGATGATATTGAGAGGTACTGTGATTCATTCTGATTTTTTTCCAGAGATTCCTAGTATTACTTGAACATATTGGACTACAGCCTCAGAACCTCATTCCATGTTAAATTTGATTTCTGATAGCCAATTCTTGACTAACGTCTATTTACATTAAGGAAAGTAAACTTGTATTGCACTCTGGTTCTCTTGGTATATGTCCCTGTTATTGACATATGGTGACTTAACAATTCTTGCAATGTTCACCTCTTCAGGTTATTAGAGTATGTTGCTATTGGACCGCGCTTTTCAAATTTAATTTCACAGACATTATTAGTCCTCCTGAAACGGCTTCCTCCAAAGGTTCTCTTCTTATTTTCTGTATTATGGTTCTCGTTGAACTCATCGAATAGCAAAAAGAAAAAAATGGAAAGAAAAAAGAAAGCTATATCACTGACTTCAATGTTATATCCTCTAGTTTCTTTTTGTCCCAAAGTTGCTCATTGTGATTTGTAGCTATTTTGTTTGTTGTACACATGAGACATTCGTTCAGAAATTGCATTCTAAATCATTGTCGTCTCTTGTATGTTTTATGACGTCTTAATTTTCTTCAGGGTAAGAACATGCTGGTAATAGGGACAACAAGCGAGGTGGGATTTTTAGAGTCTCTTGGTATATGTGATGCATTCTCTGTTACATATCATGTTCCGAGATTGAACAGGGAAGATGCCAAGAAGGTAAAGTAACACACCAACAGATATGTTTAAGGTCGTGCCCAGTTTAATTTTTGGAGGTGTACAGAAGGCTAGAGCTGTATTTCCTCGTAACCATAGATGCATGGTATTTCCAAAGTCTAAAACTGATAGATGCATGAACATAATTCATAACCAAGGAATGAATAGCTGGATCCTGTTGTCCATCTCATTTATAAATCTTTGCTGCTTTTCCTTGGGATTTATTTATTTTCTCTTCAAAAACTATGAGCCAATTTTATCAAGTCTATGGAGTCACACAATTATTCTCACTGGATCAGGCATTTTCTAAGAAGAATATAGTTCTTTCAGGTGACATTTTAAATGTTTTTTATGGGGATAATTATTTTAAGCGTGTTGCTGTCAACGTTTAAGTATCCCGAGGATTATTTGCTCCTTTTTATATTTTGTAACCTCAATTCATGTGATACCTCCTCTGTCCAGGTGCTGCAAAGCCTCAGCGTATTTGCTGAAGATGATCTCGACTTAGCGGTTGAAGAACTGAATGATGTAAGTTGGGCATTTCAGAATTTGCTGTATAATGATTATGTTGAGTATTATTTGTCCATCATTTAATCAATCACTGATCTCTCTCTATGTTTATGTGGACTGTTTCAGATATCAATCAAGAAGTTGTATATGCTTGTGGAGATGGCTGCACAAGGATCCGATGGAAAAAGTGCCGAAGCTATTCGTTCTGGAAAAGAGAAAATTGACATTAACCATTTCTATGATATATTGCAAGACATTTCTACAGACCGTGACCGACTTCTTTCCTTGTAACTTATTTTGTTTGGTTTTGTCTCTTTGTCTTGCTTTTTCTGTGTTCTTTCCAGATTACTTTTCTTTTTTGTTGCTCATGAGTTTTTGATGAATAATCAGGAGTTTAATTAGATTTGGCACTTCACTTCAGTTCCATCCTTTTAATCAATTTTGCTTACGAATTCTGTGATGCAGGTCAAATATTTTTTTCGATTAAAACTGTCAATTTGATTATAATAAAATTAAAATTAAAATTATATTGCAAAACAAATATTTTAATAAATTGTTCACTAAATTAAGTGGATGTTTAAAAATTATAAAATCATCCAAGAAAAAAATTAATGAATGAATTTATCAATTTGATTTAAGAAAGAAATTTCAATTAAGTTTTCACGATCGAAGAAAAATATAATATATTAACTTTTATACTTATTGTTGATTTTTTTTAAAAAAAATATAATTAAAAATCCAACATAATAAGATTTGTTCAACTCACCTCGATCACAAGAAAATAAAATATAAAAATATATCATTTCGATACATTCCCTAGTCACAAGAAAATAAATTTCTATTTTCCATAACTAGAATGTTGCATATAATAACATTCTATTTTCGATACACCTCCCTACCTGCCTCTGGTAAAACTGGCCCCATCTTGAAAATGCTGATTCTGATTTATGTGATAGCGGAAGCAGTAGAACCTGTTGATTTGAAGACCAGACCAGACCAGACCAGACCACGCCAGAAATGTTGAGGTGAGGCACACAAATAGAACCATTACCTTCAGAATCTCCCCACCTTTCATATCCATGTTCCTGTAACATAATGCAAGTAGATATTGTTCAAATCATTGCTCAAATAAACAACAACAGATGCCTCTATCATCTTATTAGACCAACAAGCAGAGAGACCAAAATTAGTGACAACATACCCCAAAAATTACCTGCTTCACAACCATCTTGGCCACCTGCATAAATAAATTTAATGGATGAGATCATATCCACTTCCTTGGCCTGATAGTCCCATGGATTCTACTCTCCACAAAACTCCCATCACAACTCAGCAAGAGGATGACAGAATTATCCACCACACCCGGTATGTATGGAAAGATGAACCTTCACAAGCTTCGATGCCTATCTCCAACATTGGGAAAAGGTCAGAGAATTAAGATGTTGACATGAGAGGTGTATGTCTGTCTTCTGCTCCCCATAATTGAGATTCCTTTGGATGCTTATCTTGGTGGCGGCGTGTTGTCACGGCCTTAGCTGGAATTGCCTAAGGCGTGAGGCACCCTTGCGGCTAAAACGCGAACTTAGCTTGCGTTACCCAAGACGCGAGTCACCCTCGTGGCGAGGACGCGAACTTAGCTTGCGTTGCCTAAGTCGCGCTTCGCCCTTGCGATCTTGCTCCGCAAGGATCAGCCCACTTTGTAACCTCTCGTAGGTCCCGAAGGACCTGTAAAAGAGAAAGTTGGTTAGTTCGAAAGAACGAGCGACGGACAAGTCCCGAAGTCTCGCGGAAAAGGGGAAGCTTTACAAGCAATTCGACGAACACCTTGTGTGCACAAGAGAAAAGAGGGAGAGGGAGAAAAACAAGGCTTTCAAGGATGAACGAACAGCTGCAAGCCCACAAACAGCCGCTCACCTGGTCCCGAGCGCGAACACAAGTCCCCGTAAAGGTCACGTGCGAACTTGCGAAAGAGAGTTCAACGCTCGGTATATAACCGAAGCCCCATCCAGCCCTGTGCCACCCGGGGGGTTCCTAGGGGCTGAGATGGCTGACGTTTTGGTGAGCGGAGGCAGATTTCAGAAATCAGCCCGTGGCACACGAAAACGGAGCTGTTTTGGGCTGTTTTGGGGCTGTTTTGCTCGGTTCGGTGAGCGGTCGCTTTGTAACGCTGCAGCGAGTTCGAACTTACATTTTTACAAGCAAAATGACCCAAAACCAAGAGAAAACCTACTGCCAAGCAGCTGTACATGTTGGGGTGAGCGACGAACGGTTCGTTGAACGAAGTTGTTGCGGGTGCGAAGCGACCGTTCGTGACATTCTCCCCCACTTAAACTGTCGACGCCCTCGTCGACGCTTGTTGATAGTTGTTGACGATTGCTTCTTCATGCCGTAGGGCGTCCTCTGGCTCCCAGCTGGCTTCGGTTCGGGGAAGCTTTCGCCACTTCACCAAATACTCCGTCTGTTCAGCTCCATTGGGTAGCTTTATCTTACGGTCCACCAGGATTGTTTCAACTCGCTTCTCGTAGGAGGCAGTGGTGGGGGGTAGCCGAGTTGGTATACTTCGTGATGCATCTTGCGGATCCGAGTGGTAGGCTTTCAGGTTGCTAGCGTGAAGAACATTGTGAATTTTGAACCACGCCGGCAGCTGCAACTTGTAGGAAACATTGCCTACCCTGCTGATAATTGGGAAGGGCCCTTCATATTTGCGCACCAATCCTTTGTGGATTTTGTTCCGGAAGAATTGGAGTGATGCTGGTTGAAGCTTTACCAACACCAAATCGCCGACCTTGAACTCTTGCGGTCGCCTTCCCAAGTCTGCCCACTTCTTCATTCTTCTTGCCGCCTTCTCCAAGTAAGCCCGCGCAATATCTGCATTTCGATGCCACTCCTTTGCGAAATGGTAAGCTGACGGGCTACTCCCAGTGTATCCAATTGCCATGGTGTGCGGAGTTGACGGTTGTTGTCCTGTAATAATCTCGAAGGGGCTCTTGTTGGACGCAGAGCTCCGCTGTAAGTTGTAGGAGAATTGGGCAATGTCCAACAACTTCACCCAATCTCGTTGGTTGGCACTCACGTAGTGCCGAAGATATTGCTCCAAGAGCGAGTTTATCCTTTCAGTCTGGCCATCCGTCTGGGGGTGGAGGCTTGTGGAGAAGTATAACTTTGACCCCAACAACTTGAATAGCTCGGTCCAGAATCGTCCCAGGAACCGAGCATCTCGATCACTAATGATGTTGTGCGGGACTCCCCAATACTTCACCACATCTCTCATCATCAGCTTGGCCGCCTCCTCTGCTGAACAGTGTAGGGGAGCAGCAATGAACGTTGCATACTTTGAAAACCGATCGACCACCACGAGTATCGATCCGAGTCTCCCTACAAGTGGCAAGCTCGATATGAAGTCCAAGGAAATGCTCTCCCACGGCCTCTCTGGTACGGGCAACGGTTCCAAAAGTCCCACCGGCTTCCGTTGTTCCGCCTTGTCTTGTTGGCAAGTGAGGCACGTTCGAACATATTCCTCCACATCAATCCCCATCTTTGGCCAGTAGAAGGCCCTCTCCACGAGAGCCAATGTTCGGTGAATACCTGGGTGTCCAGCCCAAAGGGAATCATGACACTCTTTTAAGAGTTCACGCCTCAAATTGTCCACTCGGGGAACATAAACCCTATTCCCTTTTGTGTAAACAAGTCCCTCCTGGACCCAAAATCGTCGTGCCTTGCCTTCTTTGATGAGCTGCATCAGGATGACTGCCTGGGGGTCACTATACAGTCCATCCCTGATCCTGGAAAGGAAGTTGGAGTGCAACTGACTTGCTTGGCCTCCGCCCTCCAATTGTATGGCATTCATGCGCTCCACTTTCCGACTCAATGCATCGGCCACGACATTTGCCTTACCAGGTTTATACTCTATTGCCATATCAAATTCGGCCAAGAAGTCCTGCCATCGTGCTTGTTTTGGGGAGAGTTTCTTCTGAGTTTGGAAATAGCTCAGAGCGATGTTGTCTGTCCTCAGCACAAATCGTGATCCGAGAAGATAGTGTCGCCAAACCCGTAGGCAGTGGATCACCGCCGTCATCTCCTTCTCATGCACCGGATACCGCCGCTCGGTCTCGTTGAGTTTGCGGCTCTCGTAGGCCACCGGATGACCCTCCTGCATGAGCACTCCCCCAATAGCAAAGTCTGAAGCATCTGTATGGACTTCGAAGGGCTCCCCATAGTCCGGCAATTTGAGCACCGGTTCTTCCAGAACAGCAGCCTTCAGATCTTGGAATGCTGTTTCACATTTGTCAGACCACTTCCAAGGCTGCTCCTTCTTCAGTAACTCCGTCAGTGGAGTTGCACGCTTCGAATACCCCGCTATGAAGCGTCGATAGTAGTTGACGAAACCAAGGAAGGATCTCAACTCTGGCACCTTCTTTGGAATTCGCCATTTCGCAACTGCTTGCACCTTTGATTTGTCCATCCGAATGGAGCCATCACCGATTCGATGCCCCAAGAATAAGATCTCCGTTTGGGCAAAGTAACATTTCTCCCTCTTCACGAACAAAGTGTTCTCCCTGAGAACCTTGAAAATTGTCCGTAGGTGCTTGATATGCTCCTCGAGCGTTTGACTGTAGACGACGATATCGTCTAAGTAGACGACCACGAACTTGTCCAAATACTCCTTGAATAGCTGGTTCATGAGAGTGCAGAACGTGGCCGGAGCGTTGGTTAAGCCGAAAGGCATCACCAGGAACTCAAACGCTCCATACCTGGTCACACAGGTAGTCTTCGCTTCGTCGCCTTCAGCAATGCGCACCTGCCAGTACCCCGACCGAAGGTCGAGTTTCGAGAAATACTTGGCTTTGCCCAACTGGTCGAACAAGTCCGCGATGAGCGGAATGGGATACTTGTTCTTCACCGTCACTTTGTTGAGGGCTCGATAATCAACGCATAGTCGGAGGCTCTCATCTTGTTTCTTTTGGAAGAGAACTGGAGCTCCGAATGGTGCTTTAGAGCTGCGGATGAGACCACCGCTTAGCAGTTCACCTAACTGCTTTCTGAGTTCAGCCAACTCTGGCGGGGGCATGCGGTAGGGTGGTCTCGCTGGAGGCTTCACTCCTGGCTCCAGCTCGATGCTATGATCTATGCCTCTGCGTGGTGGAAGAGTCTTCGGCAACTCGGGTGGCATAACATCATTGAACTCCTTCAGGACGTTCGCCACCGCAGCAGGTTCTTGAATGGCCTCCTTGTCGAGTGGCTCTAGCTTCATAGCGGCCACGAATGTTAGTTCACCTTTCCGCACCCCTTTCTTCAGTTGCAAAGCTGATATGTGTTGGGGTTCCTTGGTTCCTCTCCGAGAGACGGGAACCACGCAGGGATCGTCACCCCCCATCATACACAAGGAGTTTAGGAACGGCATTGGCACCAACTTCGCTGCGTGCATGAACTCCATTCCAAGAATCACTTGGAAGTCGTCCAGTGGCACTGCCATCATGTTGGTGTTCCCGTTCCATGTTCCGATCTTGATGGGAACTCCCTTCGCCAACCCGGAGATTCGCCTGGCCTCCGAGTTCACCGCCTTCATTCGGCTTGGGCTCTTCTCCAAGATCAGCCCAAGTCGCTTTGCTTCTGAGTCGGCAATAAAGTTGTGGGTGGCACCCGTGTCCACCATAGCACGGGTTGTTTGGCCATTTAGCTTGATGTCCACGTACATCAGCTCACCAGTTCCTGCTTTTTGTAGCCTTGTCTTCGTGTTCTCCCCCACTTGACCCCGTATGGCGTTCAACAAACGCATTGCTCCCATCCGGGGTCCTTGCGACTCCTCTCCATCGCTGCTGGATTCAGAACTACTCGAACTAAGAGCGACAGCCTTGCCCTTGTCCGATTTGGGGGGGTGGATGGAAGCTGTTAAAGCATTGAGTGCCTGTTTTTGTGGGCACTCCCTCACCATGTGCGGCCCTCCGCACAAGAAGCATCCGCCAGGTTTCGGGGCCTTGCCTTTCGGGCTTGGCCCTTTATGGGAACTCTTCTTCTTTTGTTCGCCCCCGAGCTCCTTCCCTCGAGAATATTTTGGAGGGCGATTGCTTGAAGATTGTTTTCTTCTTCCCGGGTCTTCTGAGGAAACAAAGTCGGTGAGCCTTTCTGCGGCAGCAATTGCCCCGACCAAATCGGCGACATTCCTTCGATGTAGTTCTTGTTGCGCCCATGGCTTCAAACCATCAAGGAAGCTGAACAGCTTATCCTTCTCGGACATGTCTTGGATGTCCAGCATTAGCGCAGAAAATTGCTTCACGTAGTCTCGGATGGAAGTATTTTGGCGGAGTTGTCTCAACTTCCTTCTTGCGACGAACTCGGTGTTCTCCGGTAGGAACTGAGTTCGCAACTCCCGCTTCAAGTCCTCCCATGTGTCAACCCGACACCGACCTTGTTGGATCTCCTCCCAACGGGTTCTCCACCAAAGTTTTGCATCTCCGTTCAGATACATTGTTGCTATAGAAACTTTGGTTTCTTCAGAATCGGGCCTCGTAGCTCGAAAGTATTGTTCCATGTCGAACAGAAAATTCTCGAGCTCTTTGGCATCTCTGGCCCCTCCATAACCATGAGGCTCGGGTGCCCTCAAGTTTTGTGGTGGTGCAACGCGGGTGTTGCTTCCTCCCGCATTTAGTGCTCTAGTGAGCATAGCCACCCTTGAAGAGAGTTCCGCCACCACTTCCTGCAGGTGCTGCACGGAGTCTTTGGTGTCATCCGACAGTCGGTCGACTAGGGCCTCGACCTTATCGATCCTAGACTCCGCTTCCTCTTGCGAGCTCTCTACCCCGACAAGCCTTTGTTGGCCGTGGTAGAGTTCCTCCACGCTCGCTTCAAGAACATCCAGGCGGGTTTCCGCCGTTGTGAGTCTCTCCTTGTGACTCTTTTTCCCAGTTAGCGCTCCAGATTGCGCTTCCTCCGCTCGCGGAGAGTAGCCAACTTCTCGCTCATCACGTTCGCTGCCGCGCTCCTCTTGAGCGGGTCCAACAGCATGAGAGCGAGTGTGCACATGCAGCCCACCTGCGGCTGCTTGGGGCAAGGGTCCGGCTTGCCCCGTCTTGCTTGATTCGCCACGATGCTTTGCCATGGCGAAGTTGCGAAGTTCCTTCGCTGCTCGCTCGAAGTGCTTGCCCGCTCTGATACCACAATGTCACGGCCTTAGCTGGAATTGCCTAAGGCGTGAGGCACCCTTGCGGCTAAAACGCGAACTTAGCTTGCGTTACCCAAGACGCGAGTCACCCTCGTGGCGAGGACGCGAACTTAGCTTGCGTTGCCTAAGTCGCGCTTCGCCCTTGCGATCTTGCTCCGCAAGGATCAGCCCACTTTGTAACCTCTCGCAGGTCCCGAAGGACCTGTAAAAGAGAAAGTTGGTTAGTTCGAAAGAACGAGCGACGGACAAGTCCCGAAGTCTCGCGGAAAAGGGGAAGCTTTACAAGCAATTCGACGAACACCTTGTGTGCACAAGAGAAAAGAGGGAGAGGGAGAAAAACAAGGCTTTCAAGGATGAACGAACAGCTGCAAGCCCACAAACAGCCGCTCACCTGGTCCCGAGCGCGAACACAAGTCCCCGTAAAGGTCACGTGCGAACTTGCGAAAGAGAGTTCAACGCCCGGTATATAACCGAAGCCCCATCCAGCCCTGTGCCACCCGGGGGGTTCCTAGGGGCTGAGATGGCTGACGTTTTGGTGAGCGGAGGCAGATTTCAGAAATCAGCCCGTGGCACACGAAAACGGAGCTGTTTTGGGCTGTTTTGGGGCTGTTTTGCTCGGTTCGGTGAGCGGTCGCTTTGTAACGCTGCAGCGAGTTCGAACTTACATTTTTACAAGCAAAATGACCCAAAACCAAGAGAAAACCTACTGCCAAGCAGCTATACATGTTGGGGTGAGCGACGAACGGTTCGTTGAACGAAGTTGTTGCGGGTGCGAAGCGACCGTTCGTGACAGTGTGGACAGCACAAACAATGAAGGGAGGTATCTTCAGGAACCAAAAAAAAAAAAAACAAAACAAAACAAAGCCTATAAATAAGCACCAACCAAGCAAACACTCATCCCCGAGAACACATCCCACAACTCTTGATCTTTCTTGTAGCCTTCTGCCCGCCGTTAGCTCATTCCACGTTAACATGTCAACCTGTGGCAACTGCGACTGTGCTGACAAGAGCCAGTGCGTGTAAGTCATCATCTACTTCGACCCTTCATCTTGTGTTGCCTATGTTTTAGCAAGTCGAGGACGTGTTGAGTTGCACCGAGAATAATGGATTTATAATCCTCGATGCATAAAATTGTGATACCACAACATTTTTTTAAAAAAAATTTGGTATGTACACCTCATACCTAATTACTCAAAGTGCTCAATCGTTTATATGTTTTGGTAACTAATGAGTGATCAAATGTACAAAATAACTCCACGCTATGGTAACATATGGGGAGAATTCAAACAGGTCCTCCATGCCTTACTTATTCAATCATATAAAGCACTAGATTAAAGAATTTGGTTTGTCTTTCAGGAAGAAGGGAAACGGCTATGGAATTGAGATTGCTGGGCCCCAAAAGAGGTATATATGTTCTTTTTCTTCTAATTTTTCTGTGGGTGTGTGTGTTAGCTACCCAACCTCCTTTCCTGGGGCCAAATCTGATATTTTATATTTCATGATGAACTTCCTAACTTGTTGATCTTTTTATTTTTCAAGTGACATAAGTGGGGGGCACCCAACATATGTCTGTGAAAAGAAAATATAATTAAAAATAAGCTATATTTTCATAAGCAGAAAACAAAGATGATGACAGATACATCATTAGCCAATGTTCTAGCATAAGTGAAACTAACTTAATATCGACTGGAAAGTGCCCTGCTTTGTTTAGAGCTACCTTAACTGTATTTGATAACTTCAAATAATTTTCAAAGGTAAAGCATAGTAATTAAATCTAACGGGTTATATACAACATATTTAAATTTGACAGTTGTTGACCACTATGAATATGAAAAATATATACGATGCCATACCATCTCCACATACCTCGATTTTTCTGGAATGCAAAAAATCTTAATGTTTGCTTTCCTATTTATGATTTGACAAAAAGATCCAATTTCTCATTTCTAGTTTCTCTGGCATAACTAGCAGGAGATGAGGTATAACACATAATATTTCTCGATGATTTATTTTGATCATATAAACCAGAAGACGACAACATACGACGACATACTTGGGTCTTAACATTTAATGTGCAGAAATGCTAGTTAGAAGAAAAGCATCTAAACAGATCAACACTTACAGTTCTTTCATGTAATTTCTTCAGCTACTTTGACAATGTGGTCAATGCCCCAGTAGCTGCTGAGAATGATGGCATGTGCAACTGTGGTCCTGCCTGCGCTTGTGTTGACCGCAACTGTGGCCAGTGAAGTACTTATCAGTAATAATATATAAAAATTGGAATATGGAAAAAGTGTGGGGTATTACTATTATGTTTGATTAAATAAATTGGGTGTGCATGGCTATCTATTATCAGTGTATCATGTTGTCAGATGGGATAAGGCTGTCTCTGCCTTGTCTACCTTTGTATTAAACATTTTTATCTATCCTAGTTAATAAGAAAATATTGGTATTAATTTGGTTGTGAATTTCAGTGGTGACAAGTGACGCTTCTTTTACCAGTCAAGCTCCAAGATAGGACTGAGAACCTATCCTTATATGGTCAATTCTGCAATAGTCATACACTAAAATTACAAGCAAAAAGGCAAAGACAGTAGATATTACCTCTGTTTACAAAATAGAGTCAGTTCATGAGTTAATCTCCATATATGTCCTGGTAAAAGCTTTATAGGAAGAAACTATGTTGCCTAAAAACAAACTTGTTAATTGCTAAGAAAATAATCATATCAGCAAGGAATCCCTATTTAATAGCTAAGTGAAGTCTCAGAATTTTCATTCTGTTTGAGAGCTCAAATTTAATGTGAAGAACATGTATCCTCAATTCCTCTTCATCTTTAAAGGAAGAGACCATGTGTGTACTTCATTCTTGAATCAAGAACAATTGCATCAACCAACAAAAGATAAGATGACTATTTTTATATTTTATAAGTTATGACAAAAAGCTCTTAAGTTGTATGCTGATCTCAAATAATGTAAACCTAGTAGAGCAACCCCTATTGTGGCTTGAGGCTTACCAATTCTTAAGCTACAAATAAAGTGGAGCAATTCCTAAGCTGAGATTGTGAAGTTTTGGCTGAAATATAATCCCAGTGTACTGAAACATTGACCAAAGTCAACATCCTTTCTACACAATCTGGGCCATAGACTCCTGGTTACCATGAACCACATTAAGGGGTATAAATGTTTAGCCATCAAGAACAGTTTCCCAGTCATTATCTATAAACCCACATCCAGATGTCAACAAATGAATAGTGTAGATAAAATAATAGTAAATAAAAAAATGACTGCCCAAAGTTCGACCAACATAAGAAACTCAGGACCTTCAATGATGAATCTTTGCATGAGAACAATTAGATTGCTATGGTAAACCAGTTCATCCTAACCATATGCTTTGAAAAGGAAGATGGAGAGGCAGCATCATCTACAACATTCACCCTTAAAGTATTGTTTACTACATAAACTTAAATTCTTATGAACTAGTGATGCTGATAGACAAGGTGCCATAAGGGGCAATGTCTAACTCAAGTTGGATATATTAGGAACTTCTGCAAAGCAAGAGGGTGGAAAACAAGATAAATAGTCTAAGAATTAGCACCTAGATAATTCTGAAATATATCCAAATCCCCATGAGACTCAAAATTTACCTTGTGTACCTGTGGACTTCTAATCATCAGATGAAGAAAATAAGAAATTAAATTCACACAGGGATGCCTTACAAAAGATGTGTGAGAGGAAAGAAACAGAACAGGATGCAAGTTAAAATTACGACTGCCTGTAGTCATTTCATACATAGTTATTAACCTAAATTTATCCAACAGAATATTTGTAGCATTTCCAAGTTTACATAACGGATATGTAACATCCAGGCGGCTATTAGGATTTGCTAATATATCATCACCTGAAGCAACCCATAAGTGCGTGTTATGTGCTACAATCATAGTGACTCATGAGAACTTGTAGAAAACATCAGAGAGTGGAGTCTTTAAGTTCATACACACATCAAGAACAATAGACACAAGGAAAAACAGGACATCCTTGAGTAATCCTAAGAAGCACTAACTCGCTACTCACATGATATTTTGACAAAAACTCAAAAACTATACGATCCAAACAGAAGGGCCAAAATGAAACTAAGCAACTCTTATTTTTCTCTATCCCGACTCTCCTGCGCTTGATCTAAAGTGTACCCCCAAGTTAGAATGGTATCAAAGAAAAATCAGGCACGAATCACGCAAAGTACACATAAACATAATGCAGATTTTATCAATAGTATCAAGCAAGCATCCTTGTACCGCTCGATCGGATGTTGCAAGAACGATACTGAACCCATCACACAGCACGGAGATCAAGAAACCCTAATAATAAACCTTTGAAATGGATTCCATGTCAGGTGCCATGCATAGACGTTTACAATAGGCACCCAAGAATATTCAAACGATCCTGTCGATCATATCCAAAACCTCTCAAATTTATAGAAAGATTGCAGCAAAATAATTCAGAAAATTTTCATAGTGCATAATATTTCAGCGACAAGAATCAGGGAAGGAAGAAAAGACGGGAACCTTAATGATCACATATGAAAGGTAAATGCAAACGGGTTCACCAGAAAAAAAATGAAAGGGGTTCTTTGAAGGATCGAGGACAGAACCAGGATTTGCTCATCTATTGCAGAAGAAATCCACAAATACCCGACCCATCACTGAACTATCCGGCTCCTCATTTCCCCTTCCTCTTTCAAAACCCTCGCATGACATCCAACGAACAACCAATGGAAAGCAAAAGATCAAAAACCCACGTTCCTCCCTCTCCGATGCCGCCGATCGAAATCACAACCAAGAACGGGCTCATTTCGCAAACCCGAACAATGTCGGCAAGCCCATCCGGAATCTTTCTCACGTTACCAAGCCCAAGAAGCCCTTCTAACCACAAAAGTCCCTAGACGCGGCCCCCCAAACCGATCCAATCTCCCTCGTCACCCCCAAAAAAGAACTGCTAAAAACCTTCGATCGAGCGGCGAATTTACATGGGAAGGGATCATTCTTACCTCCTCCTCCTCCTCCTCTCGGATGGAACACCTCCTCGCTAGGGTTCGGGTCGGTGTGTCGCGACTCTTCCATCTTGCAACCTAAGACGTGTGTCTCTCTCCAAGGAAAGCTTGAATAGTCGTGCGAGGAGAGAGAGAGAGAGAGAGAGAGAGAGAGAGAGAGAGAGATATATATATATATATATATATATATATATATATATATATATATATATGATGGGTTTCTTGAAGCTGAGTGGCACGCGAAATGTCAAAGGTCAATGTCAAAGAAATTGGATGTTCTCGCCACCACAAGGGTTGGTGGCTTTGGTATTCACATCATATCGACTTTGATTAAAGAAAAATATTATAATATTTGATTATAATATCCTCCTCATATGAATTATCTATTCGTCGTACGATGCATATTTTTATCCGCATCAGCATCAAAGAGAAACGAGCGACAAAGACGTAATCATATTAACCCTCCGACGAGCGAGATGGACCAAACTAGCAGGACCGGAGCGACGACTCCATTGACAAGTCGTCGGACAACCAACACGCAGAAAGTGTCGCATCAATGTATCCAACACTATCGACAAGGAAGCACATAAGTAATTAGGCGTAATGGCATTATGGACTGGTCTTACAATTGGCCGCCGTCTCCGGTGGATCAAATGCCACTTCTCCCTTTTTCTCACATATTTATCCTCACAAATATTGTATTTGCCCCTTTTTATTTCTTTATTTCGTGGATTAAACGCCCAAGCGTTTCCGATGCGCGTGCCCAGAGGCGTTTCTCTTCTTATATTTACTCCGCTTCCCACTCGTGACAAGTCAAATGCTTGATATGAATACGAAACCATAAGGTGGAGTTTAACCGAGAAAGGAGGTTATCATAGCACATAAGAAGAAGACGAAGAAGAAGAAGAAGAAGAAGGCCACTCGGATTGGGCGGCGATAGGATCCACTTTCTACGTGGTTCTCGTATCCCGTTGAACTACTTCTGGTTCCCTTCTTTATCTGCCTCAACCATCCCTATCCTGTTTTGTTATGATTCATTCTCGTGTTCTAGCATTGCCGACGCCTTATTATTTCTCCGAGCCCTCGTGCGTCATCTTATTCCCTTTCCTCTTCTTCTGACCCTAGTCTCTCCGTTGGACTCGTTCCCTCCTTCACTTGTGCAGTACGCTGCGATTTGGCACGAATCTGGGATGCACAGGAGGAGGTTGTGGCCGTGATGGAGATGATGAAAGCGAAGATTCCTCTGCTACACCGTGCCATGGATAAAAGATGGGTGTGGCCTGTGATGCTGATCTCAATTGTCCTCGTCTTCTTCGCCGCCGCCTCGAACATGAGCATCCTCTCCTCCATCCACACCATGTACTTCCTGACCAACGCCACGACCCCTGCCATCGTGGAGTCCACATCGTTCACCGCTCCGCCGCCGCCGCCGCCGCCTGTCGGTTCCCCGATTCCCAGGTTGGCCTATTTTATCTCCGGATCCAAGGGCGACCTGGACCGCCTGTGGAGGACGCTGCGGGCGCTGTACCATCCACGGAACCTCTACGTCGTGCACTTGGACTTGGAATCTCCGGCGAGCGAGCGGCTGCGGTTGATTTCGCGCGTCGCCAACGAGACCCTCTTCGCCAAGGTCGGGAACGTGCATGTAATCAAGAAGTCGAACATGGTTACCTATCGAGGCCCGACGATGATATCCAACACGCTCCACGCCTGTGCTGTGCTTCTCAAGAAGGGCGAGCAGTGGGACTGGTTCATCAACCTCAGTGCCTCTGATTACCCTCTCGTTACACAAGACGGTGAGCCTCCTCTCACACTTGTCGGCTTTCTTGTAGACTTGCAGTGTACGTGACTGGTTTTTGTGTCTGGTGGCAGATATACTGCACACCTTCTCGTCCTTGCCGCGGAACATAAGCTTTGTGGAGCACACGAGCCGATTGGATTGGAAAGAGTTCGTAGAATTGCTTAAATTGATTTGGGCTGAGTGGAGTGTGCTTCTTCTGCTGTAATGTTCTGGCGATTGTGTTTACAGGGCCCAGAGAGCGAGACCTTTGATCGTTGACCCTGGAGTACACATGAACAAGAAGACTGATCTCTTATGGGTAAGTCAGAGAAGAGAGATACCGACTGCATTCAAGCTGTTCACAGGTACTTGTTGCTGGAACTTTGGATCCACGACTGAGAGATTTCAGGCGTTGACGGCGGGGTCGTCTCTTTTCCTAACAGGCTCTGCATGGGTTGCTCTGTCGCGGGAGTTCGTCGAGTTCTGCGTGTGGGGATGGGACAACCTACCCAGAAGCCTCCTCATGTACTACACCAACTTCATCTCCTCCTCCGAAGGCTACTTCCAGACAGTGATCTGCAACGCGCCCGAGTTCTCGAACACCGTCGCCAACCATGACCTTCACTACATCACGTGGGATGTGCCGCCGAAGCAGCACCCGCGCGTCCTCACCATGGCCGACATGCCTAGGATGGTAGGCAGCAACGCTCCTTTCGCCCGCAAGTTCAGGCGGGACGAACCCGTGCTGGACAAGATCGACGCGGAGCTTCTTGGCAGGGCTAATGGAAGCTTCGTCCCCGGTGGGTGGTGTGCGGGTAGTCCGCCGTGCTCCGAGGTCGGGGATCCGACACGGCTCCGGCCAGGACCGGGGGCTCGGAGGGTAACTTTGCTGATGGATGGGATTGTTCGGTCCAAGAAGTTCGTCCGGAACCAATGTAAATAGAACGTCTCAGCGTCGATGCAGCGGAACTGCAGCCTGAGTTGAAATATTATCTATCAGTGACATTTGCCAGGATCTGGACATTGTTCTTCATAGCAAATGTTTTGCCTGTTTTACTTAAACCACAACACTTTCAGATGAGTAATGAGAGGACATACTATGGAATTCTGGCTGCAAAAAGCCAGCAAAAGCAATGGCTAAAAAATTAAGAAAGGTTAGAAATCTTTGGCTCTGTTACGAACTCATATGACCATAAATGATTTGCCAGTTACTGTCAAGCAGATTAGGATAGAAATCCTCCTACCCTGTAACACCATCATACAATCAATGAATGGCCACATGCAATGGTTTTGACCAAAACAAAGTATGTGGAAGTTGACTGCTTAAATAAGGGGGGAGTAACTTGGACTCCAAATTTCAACACCAAGACCAATAAAGGGGAGCACATGAACATTCAAGTGTTGAAGACACTCATCCAAAATAAAGAGACTTCCTTTTTACTTTTAGAGTGTTGACTTACCTGGATCTTTTTATTGTTTTCAAGTGTTTGTTCCTCCTTTTACGTCTTCTCTTGCTTGGATTACACCCAAACCCCATCTTTAACAGCTCCCAATCGGTCAACGAAGCAATTAATCTTTCTCTCCCAAGAGTTGTCCATGCTTCAGAGGCTACTCTCTTTCCTTTCTATATTTGACCTCAAAACGCCATCAGGCTCACTGTGTTGTCTCTATTCCTTCCGAAATAATGCATTTGTCAGCATCTTTTGCTTCCATTTTGCACTTAAAGACCAAATGCAAAGCTGATCAGTAGTAAAGCATCTGCCTCAACCATTTTGAAATGCATTCCTACAAACCTAATAAGCAAATATACATCTAAGCAAATAGAAATTGACCTAATAAGAATGATACTTCCTGCTACTATGGTACATGTATAATCTGACAATGGAGAATATAGACTGTTTATCATGCACAATAAGGCATGCAGGTGCCCTCGTACGTGGAGAGATGGAGACGACTTCTGCACTTGATGAGAGAGAACTTTGAGATCAGTCGTGGTATAATCTGCAGATCAAAGATGAAACGCCACGGTAAAACCAGCATAAGTCCATCGAAAGTGATGGGTTGCACACAGAGAGAAGTTATAACAGTCTGGGCATTAGGGCAATTGAGCTATCTGCATGCGAGGGAGTTTTCAGCTTTCTGATCCAATGGACTAATCGTTTCTTGTGCTCATGGCAGGACAAGTTTTGAAGCTGATTTAGTGTTCCATCTTGAGCTACAGCAGATTCAAACTGCTCTAACACCTTCACAATCTGCCAAAATTCAGGCCTCTTCTCAGGAAGTACTCCCCAGCATTGCTCTATCAGGGCTCTCAAAGGTGCAGGACAATCAGTAGGAATGGTTGGCCTCAAGTTCTAAAAATATCAAGAATGTAATTTGAGCATCAGATGCCTTTTCTTCTTGATAAAACTCTGAAATTAGACTACTGAACATAGTAGTGCAGAACAAATCTTATCATGCATTAAAACAGTAACTAAACCCTACTATGTAGAAGGTTTAATATCATGTGTCAGTATTCTCGGTATGACTTGATATAATTTGGTACGTACCGTACCGACAGTTGATCGGTACACCGACATAGACAGGTAAGGCAAACCATGGTTGATTTCAGGTAATCAAAGGAAATATTATGATGAAAAGCGTACCTTATTGACTACTGCAAAAGCTGCTTGGATTGGTGTCATGTCCTCATAAGGGATTGTCCCTGTCACCATCTCCCACAGCAATAACCCAAAACTATACACGTCAACTTTCCTTCCATATGGCTTATGTTTGATCATCTCAGGTGCCATCCAGCGATAAGTTCCAGGGTCCTCTGTTACTGCATCACAATATGCTTCCTCACATGCTATTCCAAAATCTACAATTTTTATGCACAAGTCTTGATCAAAAAGGATATTCTCAGGTTTCAAGTCACGATGGATAACTCCTTGTGAATGAATATATTCCATTCCTCGTGCGATATCTAAGGCAATTGAAATTAATCTTTGTAAAGGAAGAGATTTGTGCTCAAGCTTGCGCAAAAATGCTCTTAAAGAGCCTCCAGGAAGATACTCGGTGATGATGCAAAAGACTGGTGGTTGTTTCCATGCCCCTGCGAGCTGCATTACATCATAGATAACAATAAAAAGCACAAAATTAACATCATACCAGTGCATCGCCTACTTAAGTTCCATATCTTAAATGCTATTAGTCAAACTTAGCAATGTTGGTGCATGACAGTCACAGCACATACTGACATCCTTGAAGCAAGGATTCAGATTCCACAGAACATGTTACCTCACATAACATTGCATGTACAATTACATTGTGTGAAGCAACATTAGTGATATATTACAACAGCTTATAAAACTAAATGTGGTTGAAGTCACCCTCTAATATCTTATTGATCATGCTAATTAATTTGGCAGATAGATAAAAGCTGATAAGTAGTCAGAAATTACATTAGTATGGGAGCAATTAAGACCACAAAAGATCTGACCATTTCATTCAGAAGCATATGATAATCTTTTTGCTTTATTGATTGCATATGATGTTGATCTTGCTGGGGGCGAGATAAATTTCTTTGAAACAAGCAATATACACTCACCATATTTATCACCATCCAGAATGTTTTGTTCCCAAATGAGCAAAGACATGTTTTTCATACATTTTCCCTTGACATGCATTTGTTCTAGTAGAAGGCAATAACACTCCAGTAACATGAGGTATTAAAAGATAGCCCACACCTGTGTTGTAATTGCATGCGTAATAACATGCCCACATTTCTATTTATATCAGTGCATTTGAAATGCACCATCGTGTGGCAGTAGTCATATCAGGATAAACAAATTGTGCCTATTAAATTATTCAGAGGACTGGCTCTTGACAAGTTATGGGTTATGTCATACTTCAGTCCTTGCCATAATATAGCATTACGTTTATTTTCTGCCTACAACATAGCACTAGTTATGCAAAGGCGTTGTGCAAAAGCATCATCCCGAGGGAAGTTACTCTTAACCCTCAGGGTATCTTGGTTCCACAAGGAGAAAGATCAGATTACAAAGGACTACCAAGCAATCGACATGTTCCACTGGAAATCAAGTTCGTCAAGGACAGTTTGTCATTCCATACATTATTAGGCATTCGATATCAAAATAAGATAATTGGACAATTTGGACCACCTAACATGTGATGGATGTAGAAAAAAACCAAAGAAAATCCTAGCACAGTAATAACTCCTTCGTGCATAACGTAATTATGGGAGCTAAAGATAATTCAATTAATTCATAGATAATGTTAGGGATCTAGCATATGATCAGTTACATAGGTACAGTTAGTGATCATGAATCTGTTCAGGACACATAATTTTGCGCTATATTCATAAAAAGGATATATTAATTTCTCTTTTTTCTTCTCTTTCGAGGCAAACTTTCTAGTGATCATGAGGTTACCGGAAAATCACTTTACCAGATGTTTTAGTTAGGGGTTTTGTCAGGTAAGCAAACTATACTACAGTAAGCTTCCTGTAACTGACTTAGAGCAAAGTCCAAGACCAGTTAAAAGATTTCTGTAACTCATGGAGAATAAAGGAAAGAGGTATACGACAATATCGTGCTATCATTAATCATAACCGAGCTGATGAATTGGAAGTAACCAGACAAACATGAAACCTAAGAAGTAACGACATGCACCTTAATCACATTGCGGTGATATAGATGTGACAACATTGTGACTTCTCTGGTGAACTGCTTCTCCAGTCGTGCAGCCATCACTCCATATTCGTCATCATCAGGTTGCCTGATGATCTTCACAGCAACCGGTTGATCCTTGTAGACGCCATGGTATAGCCTACTATGAGCACCGCAGGCAAACCTAAACCCAAGGTACAATTGGGAAAGATCAACGTTCCACTTCTCTGTCGTCTCCAAGGCAGTGACCTTCCCTGTCCCATGGTCAAAGTACCTCGCCCAAGAAGTCTCCTTCCTGGCCCTCGACTTATTAGAATGAGTCGATTCAATAGCTGTTCTCCAAGCATGCTCGTGATTTTCACGGCTTCTGTCGCACCTTTTCCTGGACGGCGGCGGAGTGGAGAATCTTTTCCCGATCGAACGAGCTTCCTTGAAGACCTCGGAGAGGATGGTGGTCGGAAGAGGTGATATCGACCTTTGTTTGGGTTTAGGATCCCGCTCATGACGGTAATTGGCAT
Organism: Musa balbisiana; assembly: GCA_004837865.1. NCBI lineage: Eukaryota > Viridiplantae > Streptophyta > Magnoliopsida > Zingiberales > Musaceae > Musa > Musa balbisiana. The sequence goes on along the minus strand of CM017196.1, from coordinate 3,710,614 downwards.
CTAGTTTTGCCCATCCTGAACAGGCAGCGCCCATGGTAGAACTCAAGCCTTCTGCTTTCTGACGAGAAACCGGAAATTTCCAGCTCACAACTGCGGCAGAACTCGCTCCTCCTGATTTCAGAGCCGGGAATCCTTGGGGATAGAAGGAGAAATCAGAACACTGGGCGCTCGGGCTCCCCGGCTTCTTCACCTCCGACGGACCGCCATCATCAGGTCGGGTACTCGGCTTCTTTGCAGAGCTTTTATCCTGCGGTCCCACGCGCGAGTTCGTCGGACTCGGCAAGGAATGGCGGCCAGACCGAAAAGAGGACCTGTACGACGGCAAACTCGACGCGCCACCCGAATTCGATTCATTGGGTTCGGTCGGCAGGGCCAAATCAGAGGCCAAGCTCGCTCGCGCAGAGCCCGATCGCTGGTAGGGCGTGTGGGAAAACTTGGCCCTCAGCACCCAAGAGCTACGCTCCTCCTCCATTTTCCTCCAGATCGGAGGTCAAAGATCCGACCACGAAGTCGTTACGAGGCCTCGATCAAGGAGAACACAGGAACGAGCAGGATCCAAACCCCAATACGCCGCCGCCACTACCGAATCTATCACGCCTTCGCCGGATCCGAATCTCCATCGTTACAGAACTAACCCAATCAACATCTCCATGGCACACGAAATCGATCGATCAATCAACAGAAGGCCACGCACAAAACCTGCGAAAGGCAAAGCAAACGAGCACCCCACCGAGATTAATAAAAGCATTTGCAACTGATGGGTGCAAAAAGAAGGAAGGGAAAGGGAGACGCACGCAGAATCCATGGGGCGTAACCTCGTCGGCCTGCGGAAGAAGGAAGGGGACGACAGATCGCCCGTCTTTATTTCGCGCGTCTGGCGGAGGGACGAGTCTGGTACGGCTTCGTCCCTTCCTCTCCGTTGCAGTTTCCGCGTCTATTTGGGCGCATTCGATCGAGAGCGCTCCCCTACTCGATCAGATAATAATTGCGAGCAGCCTCGATCATTCCACTCTGCCAGTTCTGATAGAATCCTAACCGTCCGTCTTTGCCGCGGGGGAAAAGGATATTTTAGTTTGGTAGCGTAATAATGTTCGGTGCGGTGGGTGCGCCGTCTCGATCCAGACAGGGAACAGGGAGTTCCCACTAAAAAAAAAAGGAAAGGGTGGCCCCACCTGTCCGATTCCGCATCTGACGTCAGAGGACCTGACCGCTTCCACCTGGGCGCTGCCTGGGCCGCGACAGCGGAGAGGGGAAGGTGGGAAGGAGAGAGGTCAGAGAAGATGGCGACGGGGCTGGGCGTCGCCATCGCTGATCGACAGGGACGCGTCGCCGCTACGGATTTTTACCGTCGCGCTCGCCAATATGGTAGATTTGGGGTGCCGTGTTAGGATAAGCACACGGATTCTTGTTCTCGGTATTTATTATATACGCCGTATCTGGTTTTTGCTTCAGCATATGCCATCTAAGCTCAAAGGTTTCCACGTTTCTTGGTGCGGTTTGACCGACGATCTCAGCAACACGATCACCAGAAGCCGATTGAAAGTTGATAGTTAATGGAAGCTTGTCGTGGAACACGTTTACTACTGACACCAACAGGACCTGCGCTTACTACTGCCGTGCTACTGCTTCGGCGCGCCTTCATGACTGCAGAGCTCAACAAGAAGAGAAGACCGCAGTGGTAGGACGAGAGAGAGAGAGGCAACACCAAAACCTTCGTCTAAGCTCATCTGTCTTCTCTCATCACATCAAGGGATTCTCATGTTTTGGTGGCCAACTCCACTACCAGTTTAGAGTCGTTACTTCGAGATCTTCTTCTTCCCTATGGTTTGTCTTGATCTAGGGATCTGTGTTGTTGACTCTGTTCATCATCGAAGGCAAGCGAGAGTAGCTACTTTAATCACATCAATCTCTTCATGAAGTATAAACTCTGTGTATGCCCTGTTCTGACACTACTCATCACCAACGTCTTCTCTGTGAGGTTTTGGAGTGTGAAGAAAGAAACTGCACCAAATGCTGGCTTCCTTCCAATTACATATTCATAAGACTCTCTGTTGCAGTTTCTCCATGTACTACTGCAACACCAAGTCAATTTTTAAGTGGCTACAGATGGTATCAGATTCAACCAAAAGAAAAAGAAGGATGAAACCAAATCTGTAGCAGAAAGTTATTGACATGACCTGAACACTCTTTCAGCAGCTCCTTACATCTTGTGGCTTAGTGAAAACGCTACACCTTGGCATAGCAGGAATCACATTAGACAGGTTCTCTGTTGACACTTTGCTCCAAGAGCAAGACATTTTCCAAACTCCCTTGTGACAAAGACTATTGTGATAGGTCTAGTGGACATGAAACTTGAGATATGATAGATAACAAGCCTTGCTGTGTCTGTGAAGGCACAGTTTCTGCCCTCCTTTGTTACGGTTCTTTACTCCATGTTGACTTGATATTAGAGTTTGGACTAAGGTTAGGCAGGTGCATCATGACAAAGGGAGTCGGTTCATTGGTTGTCAAGCAAAGAAAAAGCAGCAGAATGCACATCACATTTTAAATGACAAGCAAAGTGGAAGTCTAAAGCAGACCACCAATTCTCTTTGACACTAATCTTCTTATCTCTCTTGAAACAAAAAGGAGATGAGAGGAGCAGAGAAGAATGAGAGTCTGATAGTGTTCATTCCTCTGTTCAAAAAAATCTCCACCACCACTTTCTCATGAAGCCATGACTAAAATCTGGTGAATTAATGATTCCAAGCCTGCCAAACTCTTTCTCCTTTTCAAATCTGCTTCCATGTAATTAAGAAGCTTCATCTCCCTTCAGTGAAAAAGAGTTGTGCTTTCCAGCTATCTAATCTCTTTTCCAGTTATTACAGCATAAGCAAACCAACCACTCCTTTTCAAAACTGCTGCATCTTGAAGTGGCAGTCCCAAACACTCCATGGGAAGCTTCTCCTTTTCCATCAAACTCAGCAGCCCCCAAGTTATTCTAACAAAAGGAAAATGCCACAGCACTTGCGCAAGTCAATATCAAAGACAGAACAAGCTTCCAAGTAGTACAGGACCTAATTCAAGGCACAAAATTCTTCCTTCTCAGCCAAGCCAAGGACCTAATTCAAGGCACAAAATTCTTCCTTCTCAGCCAAGCCAAACACAAAAGCCTCATCTTGCATCGGTGAATGGCTTCATGAACACATGTCACAGCATCCGAATCAGCCTGCCCTTGTAAGAGCTATTTGAGCGGAGTCGATCAACTTCCCAATCACTGTTTTGTACTCCTGAATCCTTCAAATTCCAGACTTTTGGGGAATTAGAACTATCTGGGTATAGTTCAGCTGAGAGGTATCCTTGACGCAAATCATCTTTAATCATATATCAAAAATTTGGCAAAAGAGCTTTCTCAAGAAAACGGACACTGAACTGACCGCATGAAGAGATCAGTTTTTTTTGCTAGTCCACGACTGGACACTATCATATGTCCAAGAAGGTGGAAGAGAAAGCTCTTGATAAGGAAGACGATACATAGAGAAGAAAGAGAGGCACCATGCAGAGATCATTCATCTCATGTTGGATTAATTGGTTTGCATGACAAGAGAGAATTAGAAATCAAAAGCTCTCGACTGAGAAGCTCAAATTGTACGTTTGAACCGTTCTTCTCATACCACCAATCTAAATTGAAGTGCCGGCAGCCGAAGCAGGTGACGGTCTCGGAGACGTGAGCGGAAACAGCGGCAGCAGCCTGGGCGGTTCCGAGCCCCTCGGCGTGGTCTTTGGCGAAGGGTGGAAGTAGAACCCCCTCTCGGCAATCGCCCGGTCCTCGGCCGACATCGCTGCTCCGGTGGTGGCGGCTGGACTGGGTTGCGGCGTCCGGTTGAACGGATCGGGGATCAAAGGCGTGACGGGGCTGAGGTTCAACGACGGCAGGTCCAGCATGCTCGGCGAGAGGATCTCCGGCTGCCTCCGGGAGAAGAAGGCCACGCCCATGGGAGAACTCGGGTCGGACTTGACGAAACCTGGGATCATTGGGCTTATCATCTTCAGGTTCTTGAGGCTGCCCCGGCGCTCATGGAGCTTAAAAGTTGGCTTCTTGGGGCCGGTGGCCTTCGCGGCGGGCGAAACCAAGTTCTTGGTTGGCGGCGCTGCGGTGGCGGCGGCGCGCTTGGCGGCCGTCTCCACGGAGCCTGTGAGCATCTGGACTACTTGCTTGAAGGAAGAGGCGTCAGCCTGGATGAAGGTGGTGGGGAAAGGATTGGTGTCGATGGATTTCGGTAAGGACTGGTGAGTGAGAGGTGTGGGCGAACAAGCTGCCGCTGCTGCAGCTGCTGTCACACCATTGCTGCTGCTGCTGCTGCTGCTGTTACTGCTGGTGTTGGAGTAAGGGGAGGTGGGATGGGAAGATTGCTGCTCGTTCTCATGGAATCCATGGTGAAGGTTTTCCATGGGCTGGACGAGTTCAAGGAACAAAAAGAGAAGGCTATTCTCTCGGGGATTGATGCAGAGGGGTAAGCATATGGGTGGGACTGAGAAGAGGAGGAATTAAAAGGATGTTGGTTCGGAGTTGGGAGTCGGGAGTTGGGTGGGAAAAGGAAAGAGTGGAGGAGAAAGAGAGATTGACTTGGAGATGAGTAGCCCGTGTTTAATGGAATTCTCTCTTCTTGAGGAAAAGACTTTGTATTGCCATGGCACAGAGGTTTGGTGCCATCTTCCATGATGACACCTCCAGGAAAATTCTTGATCCACTTTGACTTCAGAGCCATCAACTACACCAGCTTTGGAGGATACACGGTGTCTTCTTCTGCTTTCGACTGTAGTTACTCATTCCATAGAATGATCATGTTGGTGTTGAACTGTCAGAGGTGCAAGATTAGCCGACCAAGTTGCACATTATCTGTAGCACTCTTCCTGGGAAGTCATCCTGGAATTAGTACTCAACAGACAGACAGAGAGAGAGAGAGAGAGAGAGAGAGAGAGAGAAGGGGCAAAAGAGCATCCAGCATCCAATTCTCTCTCTCTCTCTCACAGATAAATGACAAGTGAGGGTTTTCAGAGGGATGTATTTAGACTTTCTTGACAAGTGATGAGCAAGCATGACAATCTACATGCTCAACTCACAGTCAGCTTGTGTTATAAAATATGGCATTAAGTCTTACATTAGCCAACATAAAACACTTTTCCATTTGAGTCTTAATTTAGTGGCACTTTAACTAGTGGATCGATCTCCTTTACCACAAGTCATCTTAATCACTTGTTTTAGTTCACAAATTAAATCAATGTTGACCATGACCATGAGATGGTTGATGTAGCCACTTCAATTTTCTTGGCTGACTTTGAAGACTCATCAACTTTACCCTCCAAATATAATATATATTCAACCAATTTTTATCCATAAAAATTAATCCTATTTTATTTTACAATGAAAGCTTACGTATTATATCTATTTGTAATTCTCTAAAACGACTAGAATTTTGAGATCTTAATCGATTTATATTCGGAAAAATAAATTGATCATAGTTGCAGAGAAATAGACAAAAGAAGTTAGCATGCACAATACTTTGGCCTAATGCACTGAATGATAGCATGAACTCGACAAGTCAGTCATCGATGAGGACCACTCTTTTGACTACTATTTATGCGTTTAGTCATTCTCTTTTCTCATTCCGAGACTAATAATAGATTATGTATGCGTTTTGTTTGCATTATTATTCCTATGCCTTCGTCGAATAGTACGCACACTTCACTTCACTTCCGAGACGTGGACGAGTCTTGTGCAGTCGTCCTTCTCCTTACGTCCTCGGTACCATACGTTCCTTCCCCCGTCACCAGTGGAAACCCACTCGCTACTTAGTCAATATATAATTATAATATAGTTTACTTTCGATATGGACGTATTGCGATTTGGTGGGTTGTCGATAGCAACGTCAACTCAATAATATTTGACTCTCGAGGGACAGATGTCGACCCCAACGAGCGGAATCCAAGATTGATCAGTAATTCACGGATTCAGCACATCTGTCACTTACAACGAGAAGAACCGTAGATCATGTACGTCGCTGTCAAGTGAGATGACACCAGTTATTATTTCGTAATTTCAAATTATCTCTTATCTAATCTAAATTAGTTATTCTAAAAACTCAATATTTAGTGATGCTTTACCCAATTTTACCAAAATCTATTTTAAGAAACAAAATTAATTATTAATTTAGTCTCCAACAAGATGGAGAGGAGAAAGAAGAAGAAAAAAAATACGAGAAATAGACAAAAGAAGTTAGCATGCACAATACTTTGGCCTAATGCACTGAATGATAGCATGAACTCGACAAGTCAGTCATCGATGAGGACCACTCTTTTGACTACTATTTATGCGTTTAGTCATTCTCTTTTCTCATTCCGAGACTAATAATAGATTATGTATGCGTTTTGTTTGCATTATTATTCCTATGCCTTCGTCGAATAGTACGCACACTTCACTTCACTTCCGAGACGTGGACGAGTCTTGTGCAGTCGTCCTTCTCCTTACGTCCTCGGTACCATACGTTCCTTCCCCCGTCACCAGTGGAAACCCACTCGCTACTTAGTCAATATATAATTATAATATAGTTTACTTTCGATATGGACGTATTGCGATTTGGTGGGTTGTCGATAGCAACGTCAACTCAATAATATTTGACTCTCGAGGGACAGATGTCGACCCCAACGAGCGGAATCCAAGATTGATCAGTAATTCACGGATTCAGCACATCTGTCACTTACAACGAGAAGAACCGTAGATCATGTACGTCGCTGTCAAGTGAGATGACACCAGTTATTATTTCGTAATTTCAAATTATCTCTTATCTAATCTAAATTAGTTATTCTAAAAACTCAATATTTAGTGATGCTTTACCCAATTTTACCAAAATCTATTTTAAGAAACAAAATTAATTATTAATTTAGTCTGAAAGAAAAAAAGGGAAAAAAATATAATTATCTTGCATTTACAAATTTTATTTTAATAAAATTAATTATTAATTTAGTCTGAAAGAAAAAAAGGGAAAAAAATATAATTATCTTGCATTTACAAATTTTATTTTAATAAAATTAATTATTAATTTAGTCTGAAAGAAAAAAAGGGAAAAAAATATAATTATCTTGCATTTACAAATTTTATTTTAATAAAATTAATTATTAATTTAGTCTGAAAGAAAAAAAGGGAAAAAAATATAATTATCTTGCATTTACAAATTTTATTTTAATAAAATTAATTATTAATTTAGTCTGAAAGAAAAAAAGGGAAAAAATATAATTATCTTGCATTTAAGCTGGGCCCCACATCAATGTATTGTGGACAAGCGTGCGTGCTTGCGTGGATTAGGTGGTGGCTCTCTTTTCGGTGCTTGATCGTCGTTCAACGATGTTAGGTCACGTAGTCAACGAAGGGGACACGATGCCGCGGGTCAAACCACAGCCCACCCACCGGTGTCGGTTGCCCCGTGACGTCGCATTTTTCGGCGACCTTTTGACCAAACGCCGTTCCTTCTCTCTCTCCTTTTTTTTTTTTTTTTTTTTTTTTTTTTTTTTTTTTTTTTTTTTTTTTTTTTTTTTTTTTTTTTTTTTTTTTTTTTTTTTTTTTTTTTTTTTTTTTTTTTTTTTTTTTTTTTTTTTTTTTTTTTTTTTTTTTTTTTTTTTTTTTTTTTTTTTTTTTTTTTTTTTTTTTTTTTTTTTTTTTTTTTTTTTTTTTTTTTTTTTTTTTTTTTTTTTTTTTTTTTTTTTTTTTTTTTTTTTTTTTTTTTTTTTTTTTTTTTTTTTTTTTTTTTTTTTTTTTTTTTTTTTTTTTTTTTTTTTTTTTTTTTTTTTTTTTTTTTTTTTTTTTTTTTTTTTTTTTTTTTTTTTTTTTTTTTTTTTTTTTTTTTTTTTTTTTTTTTTTTTTTTTTTTTTTTTTTTTTTTTTTTTTTTTTTTTTTTTTTTTTTTTTTTTTTTTTTTTTTTTTTTTTTTTTTTTTTTTTTTTTTTTTTTTTTTTTTTTTTTTTTTTTTTTTTTTTTTTTTTTTCTCTCTCTCTCCGTCGTTACTCTCTCCCTAATTTTTCTCTATCAATCCAGAAATCACATGAGGTCAAATGTGACACACCAGCATCCCCCATTTCGATCGAAGTTTCTTTTTCCTCGTTCCGTGTAATGGAGTCCTCAGAGACAAAGTCAACCTGGGTGATGATGGCAATCTGTGCCCACGCTTATAAAACAGACAGCTGAGAGAGGAAAGCAACCGAAGCTTCTCTCCCATTCGAGGTCAATAATGGACCAGCTTGGTGGAAGATGATCGATAGCAGGATGAAGTACGATTCTGTGCATGTTTTGGAACCGTTTCGATTGGTTTAATTGCCGAGGAAAAAAGTAACAACAGTGGATCTGATCGTGCTTTGGTTTTGACACGGACGATGAGTTCTGGAATCGGGAATCACAGTTGAGAACTCGTTCGGCATGGATGAATCAGGTTCTTTTATTCCATGATCTTTAAGGTCAGTAACAGAGACTGTCGATGCAGCAGCATCTCCCATCACCACCATGTCGAATTCCATTCTCGATTAATCCAGAAGCCACGTTCCGTGGAGGAAGCCCCCTTGTTCTTCCTTTTCTGCATCTCTTCCACCGGTTTCCTCACTGATGTAACCAACCGTGCAGGCCATGAACATACCAAGAAGTGGAGAATGAGGTCCCCCATATTGAAAGTCGATGCTGATAATGACATGTTCTTCATCGATCATTAAGGAAAACAAGTGGTTGTCATTCTCAGATAGTTCTTGCCAGCCATAAGCCTCCAATAACACACAGTAAACACACAATCCAGTAAGAGAATACTCAAAAGGAAACTGAACAGGTAGGTAGAAATAGAAAAGACATTGGTCAAACCACTCTGCCGAAGCTTAGCATCCAAATCTTATAGTGTTTGCATTATGGTTGAATTAAATTGGTGATCTTTTGACCATCTGTTTGCATCATCCTTGGTTGTTGTTCGTTCTTGTTGAAGTCATTAATCTTAGTTCGATCGCTTGCTTGGCATTGACGGGATGGGAAGGATTAGTCCAACTTTGGTCGTGCAAGCAAGCACGTTTCAGATTGGGCATTAGCTTCTCAGATGAAATCGAAGCTTTGCCATGCCCACCCATTCGAGTTCAGACTAGGCCTCGAAGCCTCTTTTACTCTTATGAGCACCAAAACACCAGTGATGCAGGTTGATAGAGAAAGATGCAAGCAAGCATTAGCACCATAATTCTAGGAAATAGCAGAGTGATGCTTGGAAATAAACAGGGGAACTGAAATCAAGTTCTCCAATTTCGTTGAATTTGAGATATTTTTACAAGCTCTCTCGTTGCCCTCGATTGCAGCCAGAAAGCTGCAACATCATCAGATCATCCTGAGTTCCAACTTTTCAGCTCATCACTTGGCTTCATCGACCCTGGTTAATTTAGACCTGTGTGCGAGAGTAAATGGCAGATCTAGTCAGAAATGAGCTGAGAACCACGGGGAGCTGCCGAGCTAAGTATCGACAGATGAGTAAGTACCCAGTCTCAGGTCCAGTCCTGGAGTTGAAGAGGCAGATCCATCTGCTTCCATGCCTCTAAGCGTCTGCACTCGTGCAATCTGCAAGCATGGAGGACGCAACTTTACCTCTGCAAGCTATGCATTTTGGCATACATGATATGAGGGTGGCTAACAGGGGAACGACTGTTTGTATGTACTCAAGCGGCAGCCGCACTATTGCAAGAGGACGCATACCTTGTCGCACAGACCATATCTTTCTTGTTGGCGATCTCTTACCTTGTAATGGAAGAACGAAATCATTGCAAGTTGCAAAAGAGACACCCCCAAAAGAGAAGGGCTTTGGAAGACGAATCAAACCATGGTTTCGAGTTTGTGGATTTGTGCCCCTATCTTCCGGTCCATCTCCACTCGGACCTTGCCGATGGCCGTCTCCAAGTTGTGTTCCAGAAGGCCCAGATCCGGCAACGAGTACTGCTGTCCCTCGTCAACCTTCATGAATCTAATGCAAGAAAGGAAACAAGGGAACCGTAAGCAACCTGCGGCACCAGCCGTTGATCTCTCAAGGTAGACATTTCAAGTCACCTGAGCTCTCTCTCTAAAGTGTCGCACAGTTTCTCCACCATCTCCATCTCTGCGTTCCGTTCCTACGTACAAGTTGGTGAACTTAAGCCGAGCACGAAGGCGAGAGTTAAACGGAGAGAGCATACCAAGCGACGGTCTCCCCGAATCTGTGTTTGGGTGGCCACCTCATACCGTTCTATGAGCTCCTTGGCACTGCGGTCGAGCAAAAGCTGCAGGTAAGCTTAATGCTGTGTGTGTGTGTGTGTGTCTGTGCTATAGGTACAGGAAGAAGGCATGCAGTCACCTGGCGACCGAAGGGGAGTGATACTGATACAGCTTGCCGGAAGAGGAAAAGAGGAGGAGGAGGAGGTCGGCGTCGCAGAGAACAGAGAGCTCCCTGGCTTTCTTAAACAGACCGTCCCTTCTTTTATAGAAAGTAGACTGCCTCTGGATCGGGTTCTCTATCCTCTTTATCTCCGTTCTCCCTCTCCCCATGTCGCCCGCGGCAGTGGCGGCAAGACACGCGTTAGAGCTTTGCGCTGCCGCTCTCCTCCCCTCCAAACAAGGCCTCCCCGCCCCTGGGCTTGTAGAAGCAACCCGAAGAAACTTACATCAATATGGCAATGGTGAGGATTGAAATGGGAAAGCGATGACAAAAGGCTTGGTAATAAATGTTGCAGCACTTTCTATTATTCCTCCTCCTCCTCCTCCTCCTCCTCCTCAAGGAGTGCGTGCCTGTCAGCCGCGGCCTTGAATCCAATGGCCATCCTAATCTCTGCAAGCAAGCCAATTATCAGAGGTGTGGTCTAATCGTAGCGGAATCATTTCCGAGAGGTTTTAAGCAAAAGGAGGACGAACTCGTGATGTCCGATGTGAGAGTTCCTCAGCTCATAAAGTAAAAGTTTCCAGGTTTGTCCGGAATGCAGAGTTCGGTCCTCGGAGGCGTCGAGGACATGTCGTGAACCATCGGTCCGAAGACATTACTGGCACAAACTGCAAGGCAATTGCAGGATTGATATCACGAGAGAGAGAGAGAGAGAGAGAGAGAGAGAGAGGCTTCTGATACGTCTCGCTTGGAAGAGGAAAAGAGAGCAGGGAAGATGCAGAAGCGACGAACGGACAACGGGAACACAAACAAAACGAACAGTTCTAACACATGATTTCCGATGTAGAGTTCACTCTCCTAAAGCCATCTTCTCCGTTGCTTACCGGTCTCTTAAGCTTGGATCATAGTCCAGAAAAGATGAAGTACGTCTCTTGGCGGTCTGTGTCGCTACTGCCACCAGCGAGGGTGGCGAGGTTTGTAAGCATTTCCATTTTGGGAAGGAAATGGACAGACAAAAGATCCACGACGTACGCTGCTTTGGATTCGGACAAGGCCCATGAGCGAGCTCATGTGATGCAGACGGATCGAGGTGATACGACGTCTCATCTCATTTCCGAGGAGAAGAAAAAGAACTGGATTGGTGGCCTCAGGTGCCACCAACTACACTGTTGGTTGGCCGCGATTTCCCTTTCCCATTCCGGGACGAGAAGCCGAAGCTTGTATGATCTGTGCCTTGTGATAGCAGATGAAACCCAACGTGCCGGGCCTGCTAACGATGAAGGGTCATTGTTAGCCCTATCCATAAGCTTCACCCTTCGACAACAGTAGCATGTGGACGTGGGCTCATTTTGACTATTATAAGTAAAAAAGCATTCAACGATTTCCTAAAAATCCTTTTTTTTTCTTCAAAAATATACTGCTGTTTTTATTTTTCTCAAATGATATCCTTATTTTTGGATAATATCAAAAATATTTCTCATCAATCTCAATAGTATTATTTGGCTAAGGTCAAAAACACCATATGGACCGATCCATACAAAAAATATTTTTAGTTCAATTTTTTTTTTCCTCTCAACTCGGAGTAATCCGCTTACTCTACTTTTTATATTTAAAGCAAATTGTATATCTACTCGAATGGTACTATTTTTTAGAACCATTATCAAGATATGCACTCCTTCAAAAATTGAAAAAAAAAATCGATCTATTTTGATATTTCAAACTAAATTCTTTTGATCCTCAATAGTCAATCAAATTCTTTTTTTATGATTGAATTGACCTCTACGGTTCTATATTTAGTGATTCCTAAATTATTTATTCTTTATTATGGAACATCAAAACAAGCGAGATTATTATTTCTTTCTCTCATTCTTAATCATATTGAAATGGGATGATGAATATATTTTTTTAATTTTTATCAAAAAATAATAACAAGGTTGGTTCGTTGTCTTATTGAATAGTATTGTCTTGTGGGCACTTAAGAGGATTTTTAATTACAATGGAATATCTTAGATTCTTTGTCGCATGATTATTACAAAGTCTATGTTTATAATTTATATTGCTTATTAAGTATTTATCAAAATATTTGTTTATGGGATTCTAAGATAAATGTTTCCTCTAACTTGTTTTCTTTTTACAGATATTTATGGGACTATAAAATATTTCAAGAAGATTGATCCGAATATGTAAGTGTATCACATGACTTAGATAAAACTAAGTCGATAACATATGGTACATTATTCCAAGTGGATGGATCGATGTACATAATAATATGGTTCGATCCAGTAAACCAATTACAATGTTTAGGATTATGAATCTATTTGAGTGATTTATAATATTTTCAAGAAGACTTTACGGTAATTTTATTATACTTAAAACATTATAACATATCAATTTTTTTTATCCCCGTTTGAGTGATATTATTTTTAAATAACTATAAATACTTATTTGAATCATAGTATGATAAATAAAATTATTTATAGCATGTTTTAATTCTATTTGACTTATTTACTATGTTTTCCAATAGCATTAAATTATTCAATATTATAAAGCTATTAATATCGTATTGCGCTTATTTGATTATCGTTGCGCTTGTAGTTGGTTTGATCGAGGTTAGGAGCCCATTTAGATTGTTTATAGGTTTTTAAAATAGACTTCATAATATTTTTATTGTGATAGTTAAAATACTGTAACATATTAATTTTTAATCCTCACATCCATTGAAAAAGAAACATTAAAATTTTAAGGCCTACAATCTATTAAATAAAATATAATACAAACCTCATCCCCATAGCTACCGATGCAAGCGAGCTTGTATGGGAACCCACTCTGGTAGTAATAATATATTTATGGTATGAGAACATCCTGAGTGATAATAACACAATTATATATATATATATATATATATATATATATTCAGATGCTCTCCTGAAAAGATAGGTTGCAAAGTGGGCTACGATGTCGGTGGCACGAAATTTGGAATGGCTGCTGTATATTCACAGCATTCCTTCTCTGCCTGACAGCCCCACGCACCTTCTCTGGGCTACTTGGCATGTGCATTGTGCTGACCAAATGGGAAAGAAGAGTTCATCGAGGGAAAGAAACTCTGAGCTCTCTTATAACATACGACGACGACCACCATTCCCCTGGTGGAAGCTCAACAACTACTGCAGTGCACATCTGTATGAGCTATGTTGACGCCACGGCAGTTGTATCGACTTACCCAGCTCTACAATTAATGTTCCCTTGGGTGTTCCGCTCGTGAGAGGTTTCTGTCGTCTTCTAATGGAATATCACAATGAACCGCAGAAGAAATGCCATGCAGAAACAAAATGGCAAGATGCCTTCACGGTTGCACCGCTCGATTAAACAACATGAAAGAAGAGCACAGTGAGCTGCCATCACAACCATGTAGGCGAACTGTAATTTCTTCATCCATTTCCATAGAATTAAGATACAAATACGGGAACGAAGGAAACAAGAAGCAGACCCATATATATCGCGCTCGACACAGACAGCGGTAATAGGTATAAACGACGGACACCAACACACAGCATTAGGCGGCGGAGGAAGCACCGAGAACTATGAGCAGCAGCACCGTCACCAGGGACCAGTTCGATGCGTACGAGGAGGAGGAGGACGAAGAGGAGGCCGGTTCGAAGGGAGCTGGTGCCGGCGATATCCCAGGACCAAATACGGCGCCACCCGAGGATTTAGGAGGAGGAGGAGACCCTGGCACGGGAGCTGCGGATGGTGCTGGGGTTGGAGGATGGGGTTCCGGAAATGGGGGTGGGGCAGGACCATGGGACACTGGTGCAGGTGAAGGAGATGAAGCAGGGGGCATGTTGGAAGTAGGAGGTGGCGACGGAGGGAGGGATGGAGGAGAAGAGATGGGCGGACAGTTCCTCACGGCCATGACCACCACCACCAGCTTCTGCCCCTGTTGGCAGTTCCCCGGCGCGCCGCTGATGAAGTAGAACGGCCCCGACCGATCGAACTTGAACACGGAATCGCCTCCATCGAGCTTCCGGATCGGTTTGCTCACGTCGCATGCATCGTAATCCTGCTTGCTCACCACCAGAACAGAGCCCTCCCCCTTCTTGTACTTGAACACTGCACAACACCATGCAAAGCTCAATGCACTACATATCAACGACTATAGATGATCGGTCGGCACATACCAATGGTGTCAGCAACCTGAAACCTATTCCTCTCTGCCCAATCACCATAACTCTCGGAGGGATGCAGCACCCAGCCATCCCTCCCTCCAGCGTAGAAGACGTAAGCCCCAGCTGAGTCCATCAACGCCATGGTAACCCCAGCAACAAGGAGCAGAGCAGCCAAGCCTTTCGAAGCCTCCATCGCTCCACCTCCTCGCCTCAACCCTATGACCAGAAGAAGAAGATGGAGGAGAGCGCTCGTCTCGTCGGTGGAATCCGAAGGCGAGAGAGAGAGAGAGAGAGAGAGAGAGAGAGAGAGAGAGAGAGGCAGTGGCAGAGAGCACTCATGGGGTACGACATAAATAGCAGCAGGGCGCAGGGTTACCGTTGCGGGGCGGTGAGCCGGAGGAGGCGGTGCTCCTCCATGCCCGGTTCGTAACGTAAAAGGTTCCGTGATGCGTGTCGTGAGCGGGCGGTTGCGGACGCGTGGAGGACGGAGGGAGACCCAACGGCAACCCACAGCACCGCTTTGGTGCATGCGATGGAGAGGCTTTGCGCTCTTATTGCCTTGGGATCGAGCCTGACTCGAATCCGTTTCCGTCTGCCCAAAGCTCACGCTTTCCGTTTCCCTTCACGGAAGTAATCCTCGTCTTTCCCACACTTATTTATGTGTTTTATTTTATTTTTATTAGTGCCTATAAAAATGGCAAGCGTGCTTTCGGTGGAAGGTTACTCGATCCAGACGAGCCAAATGAAGTAAAGAATTATATTCAATGCCAACAATTGATTGGTGGACAATAATTATGTCACAATAACAAGCATTAATATATGTATATATATATATATGTACAGTGTATCCTTCTTTCCCTTGCTGAATAATAATAATAGTAATAATAATAATAATAATAGTAATAATAATAATAATAATAATAATAATAATTAGGGTTATAAATGTTCCCATAACAAGCATTAGTATTATATCATGTATCATTTGGATTAATAACCATTCAAAAATTGTGGTTATATACGTTATCATAACAAGCATTACTGGGCACAAACATAACAAGCATTGCCTACCAGCAGTCAAGTCTGCACAGCTCTGTTTCAAGAACTTATGTAGAGTGGTATATCGTGCAATGTTTGTGGGACTCCCGAACGCATCCTACGCAAAGAGGCTTAGCTCCATCTTTCTTCTTCTTCTTCTTTCCGGGGATGGATGAACCATGCATGGAGCGTCATCTCTCCAGGAATCCGGTCATCCGCAGGATGGAGTTCCTGACTTGCCTCAGATCCCGTCCCTTGAGCGTCCTGCCGTTGCCGACACACACCGAGAAGGACGTCTTGCCGGCGATCCTGCGTGTCACCATGACGTGCGGCGGGACGATGTGGGTTTTGCCTCCGTCGTCTTTATCATCATCGTCACCGTGAACGCGGTCGGAACTGGCGAAGCCCAGCGTCCAAGAACGAACCGGTTGAGGTCTCGAGGGGATCTCGACGGGGCTGGACGTCCTCCGCCGAGCTCCGAGTCCTGCGTGCCACTCCTCGGTGAGCTCGTCCTCGTCGCGATCGTAGTCGGGCCACAGGATATCGGCTTCCTCGAATTCTTCCATCAGCTTCTTCCTCGCCAAGCAGTTCTCCGAGAAGACGCAGGCGGTGGGGGGATCTATCGGCGAAAAGGAGGGGGAAGGTGAGCAAACTTGCGTGGGCGACATGCGGTGGGAGGGGATGGATTTAGAGTGCAGGATCGGCAACTGTTGCGTCGCCGCGTGGCCGCAGCTATTCCATTCGGACCCGCCCAAATGAATCTTCTCATGCACATATAAAGAAGAGCTAATGCTTGAAACTCCGACGTCATTAGCTAAGACAAATGATAATTCATCCAACACTTGGCGCCCTGTGAGTCGCCCAAAAGCTTCGTTCACCACAGTCATTTCGAAGGCGTAGGATACCTCCCAACTCGTGTTTCTCCCGCAGGCAAGTTGGGGCGACTGAGGCGCCGGGAAAGGGACGAATGGAGACATTGGATGCACTTGGTTTTCCTGCACCAAGACGCCATGCCCCAGCAACCGAGCGAGGACAGAGACCTTGTTTTGTGCACGCATTATTCTCATTCTATCTACATGGTGAATCTTTTGACTTCCTTCTCCTCCTCATCAGAAATCTCAGCTTCATTTACAGATCAACCCGTTCTAAGCAAGTTTAACCCCACGACAAATCTGTCTGTCAGTGTCGATCGATTCAGTCATCTTCTCCGACAAGTTACTTATATTTCTCGATAAATTACTTGGGAGAAAAAGGCACATTCGGATAAGGCCAAAAAAACGCAATGAATCATCAGATAGGTAGTTCGACTTCGCTTCCTGTAACTGTTGTTTGGTGGTCTGCTATATATATATATATATATATATATATATATATATATATATATATATATATATCCTCAATAAACTTCGAAAAGCACCGGTTCAAGTAGACCGTAATTTGGTGCTTAATGATTGATTGCTATCACGTCTCAAGTACGTTAATCATCATCGATATGATTAATTAGCGGATTGTATTCTAAATCCAGCTGCAAACTCAACGTGCAACCATAGACGCCAAATCTGGGGTTTCATGCAGACGACACTACTCGTCAGCAGATTGTTCTATTGTCAATCGTTGAAGAGGCTATTTTCATGACTTGGATTTTTGATCTCTTAGGAACCAAAACTGATGCTTATGCATTAGTTAATATGTTTTAACTAATGATAGAGATTTATATGCACACAATTTAAGGATCAATATCACAAGACTCCAAACTGATGAGCACCGAGGGACTGTTTGCAGGTGTAGATGTATCGTCGACACTGTACTCTCTTCTTCATGCGTTGGATCCGAGAAGGGAGTAGGTCATCCTTCGAGGAAGCCGGTCATGCGGAGCACGGAGTTACGGACGTGGAGGAGATCCCGGCCTTTGAGCGTCCTCCCGAGGCCGGAGCACAGCGAGAATGCCACCTTCCCCTCCGCGCTGCGTCGCGACGCCACAACATGCGGCGGCGCCCACTCGATCTCCTCCTCCCCGTCGCCGCTGCCGCATGCGCGCCCGGGACTTCGTCGGGCGCTCGGGATGTCCAGCGGCGCCGCGCACGAGGATGGCGGCGGACTCCGAGCGCCTGGCGCCGTCTTCCGGGTCGAGCCGTGACTGTTGGCGGAGCCGATGGGCCCGTCGTCGTTGTCCTCCGGCCACATCACCTCCCACTCGTACAAGTCCTCCATCTGCCTCTAATACCACCACGAGATATTTCTTGGAATTCCTGATGTGCGATCGAGTCACACTTGCTGCGTGCTGGTCATGGGAAAAGGTAAGGTGTCGAGGGGTTTATAGCGGTGTTCCGCTGGCCTTCCAATCATCACAAAGTGCCAACACAGTGCAGTGCTTCCAAGTTTTTTTTTGTTGTTGTTTGGTTGAGCTAGCTGGAAGATCGATCAATGGGTTTGACTCGATTTGCACGAGTCAGTAGTGTCTTTTCATAGATGTATGTATATATCCGGAACATGTGCGTCGCTTTCTCTTCAGTCCATTTGTGATCAAAGGGATGAGGCAGTGCCTTGTTTCTCTAATCATAGGAGAGGCAAATGGGATGGTGTTATGGTTTCGATCCTAAGTATAATACGGGCATCTAATGTGATAAAGGATTATAACTCGGATACATAACTTATGATAAGGATTAGAGCAACAGATATGGCGGCGTGCGTGGATGGATTCCTGCGCATTCCGAGGTTGGGGGAAACTTGGGGGAACCGGGTTGGTCCAGGAAGTCCAAGGAAGGAGGCGTGGGGTTTCATCATGCTTCCTAGTGCGCGACGTGGCGTGTGCGTGCCTCTGTCTGCCGCACCGTATTCCACTCGAACCAGGCAACGACAGAAAAGGACGGGACGCCACCGCCGTCGCCTTCGTGCTAATGGATAAGGATATGCCCGAGTCCGATGCCGCGTCGATCGTCGGGTCCGATGAAACGGCAAATGAATGTCTGCCGCGTCGACGAGTTTGGGGGGCGCATGGAATGTTAGGCCTAAGTCACCCGGTCATCGTCGATAACCTGATCTCATGCGGATAAGCCCCTTGGAAACTCCATCAAAATGGCACGCTCGCTCAGACTGCAATCGTTCCCAAAGCAAACATGGGAGTTTCAGTGTCGGTCAACGGACTAAACAAACTTGGGGGCTCATCTTAGTGTAAATAAACTCATCTTGTAGCGATTACATATCCCAACTCAACTGAAGTACCGACCAGGAATGATGGACGAAACCCTGCATGGAATATGATAAAAGATGTACATTCTGAGGAGGCCAGCCAACTGAGTTGGCTATTTCGGCAGGGATAATCTTGAAGATCAAGAATAAATATCCCTTGTGTGAGAAACAACATGAAGGTCTACCAAGGCACAAGAAGCGAGATGTATACACCAATTTATAATCCTTGGTTTCATGAATATTGAATGCACTAGTGATGCTGGCTTGAAGGCAATCGCAAGAGGGAATCAAACATGCGACGGGAGGAAGGTGAATGATTTCAGTTGCTTGAGATCGAAAAGAATGTCCTACCAATCATATCAGAATTGTCTTTTGCTGATATTTTGACAGGTTTCAGTCTGTCGAAATTTTCCATGCAACTAAAAAAATACACAATATATAGGTGTGGGCACGACCAGCTTGCTGTCCGTGCAAAGAACTTGGAAACCGATCAGCTTTGGAGAGATATCTGGCCTCCTGAGCCATTTTCTATTTTCTCTGATGAGAGAAAGTCTTTAGTTATTCCAGAGTTTTGAATCAATACAGATTTACTTTTGGAAAGAGAAAAAAAATTATTAAAACAAATCTATTATCTACCTACTTGGTTACATCACCATTCCTGGGGTAAAAATAAGCTGCGGGACTAGCCGCCTCAGCCAACTCTCCGAGGAAGAATACGACATCATCAGATGAGTTTTGCAGATACCTTGCATTTGAATGGTTCCGCCCAACAGCACATGAGAAGTAGTTGTCGCCCTTAAGATCAAGCACCGATGACCCCTCGCGCCATGACATGGTCTCTTGAGGAGACCGCCATCCAGCTGGTATGTTGTGATTTGTTGACATCCTCTTTTCAGATCCGACTGGAGCCCTTTGAGACTTAACATGTGATCCCCTCGAGTTGTTCCTTATGGTTGATCTTCCCATCGACCTCTTGTCAGTAGTTGATGGTTTACCGGTGTCACTTTTTGTTCTCGAGGAACTTAGTGGTTCGGATGGAAGCTCTGGTTCAAAGAAAGTATAAATATCCTCATCCTGCAGCAGAGAACCATCTCTATAAGTGATCAGATATTGTGCTAGGCATGTCAATTATGAGAGAGATGCTATTCGACAATCCTGCAACCAGATCTTATACATCAAAATCATGATTTAACGTTCTTCATTTCAAAGTATAATAATGAGAACTGAATTCCCTAGCTGATGTAGGTGATTAAATTTTAAAAGAATGTTCAAAATGGAAAGCCACTAAAAGAACAGCCAAAAACACAAATTTCACATCGGTAAGCTGTTTATTATCAACTTATTTATCACTGGTATAACATCATAACTTAATGTTTCAGAAGCACCACCATAAATTTATGACGGTTCTACAGATCATCCATAAGCAGCTGAAATGGATTACAGAGGCACTTAAAGCTACGTGAGGAACCAGAGTGAAATAGAAAATCATGATCTACAGCATGACACTTTGTGATTATTATCTTGTAAAGGCTGTCCCTAACTTGTTCATAAATTTGTATTGGATGCCAAGCAGAGTACTTTATTAGAAGTAAATAGTCTCAAAGGTATGTGTGTTCTTTTCCTTCTTTTGTGTATGACTACCATCCATAAAAAATATGCAGCGCAAAAATAAAAATAATAATAACCTGGAACTTCAAGCTAGAGAAAAAACAATAATGTGCAACACCAAAGTGAAGCAATCAGTTCGAACAACTTGACTTCAACAGCCAGAAAAGACAAAATAATAGGTCTCTATCAAGACAAGGGGATTCAAAGTTCTTGCTTTGGTGCTTACAATGAAGCATAGTTCATGAAATCTTTGCTTACAATGCTGAGATCTAATATTAAATACCATAGATGATGTGTATGCTTCCTAGATGTTAGTGTTTGTATCCATAACTATATCACATCCAAAATTGAATTTCAAATTCAAACTCCAGTAGAAAGAACCCCTATCTGATTTGAACTGGATTGGAGAAAAATCAAAACCCAATGTGATTTGGATCCAATCCATTTATGGCCCCAGCCACAGAAACCCATGGTAATGTTCTTTCCTGCACCGATGGTTAGGCAAGGAATAGCTGTATGCTACAATATAACATGTTACCAACCCAATCTAACTATCAGCTAATGACTGGATGGGATAACGATCAAATTCAACCTGATTCTGATCCGATCTATTTACAACCCTAATGACAGACCCATCGTATCACCTAATATCTACATCCGTGGTTAGGCAGCAAATAACTGTATACTACAATATACCCTGCCACCAATCTTGAACAGAAACTACCTAGCTTCTAGAAACTGCAAATACATAGAAGAAATACCTTGTTAGAATCTGAATATTTTATTATCTTCAGTCATTTGAAGAGCAGGAAAACAGATACTACAAAGACAAAAGCAAATATTGCAGGCCTTGCACAAGTTTGATTTAATTTCACAAGTAGCAAAGGCTGACTAGCACAAGAAATTAGTATAAAAGGCACTAATGGGCAATTGTTATTATTTCTCGACACCTTTGAACCATATTTGACTTCATAAATCACTTTTGAGTAGTGCTGACCGACTCAAATCTTTGATTATACACCAGGGCAACTTGGTACTAGTCTTTCCACAATTCTAAATAACAAAGATCTAAATCTTGTTCTACCATTTTAAATGTCATCAGCCAACAATTAAACGAAAAAAGGAATGTCAGAGAAATAACGGTGAAAGCAAAACTATCACATAGAAGATCATTCTGCAATCCCAACATGTCTAAGAAAAGTTACCTTCCCAAGGAAATGGCCAATACATAAAACATAATCGATAGGTGTAACCATATTTTTACTGTGAACTATTTCTCCCAGTATTCGATCAATTGCAGCACCCTGCACAAGTACAGAAAAGAAACAACACAACAAATAATGAGCTTCTTAAGGCATATTTTGGATCTCACACCATCATCTATTATTTTGGCGGCTGAGGCAGTCGACAAAATATAAGCTATACATGATATTCCCTATTTTCTATCCTTTTTTAGCAAATAAATGGATGAGCCCATCGAGCCTTGCTAAGATTACCAAAACCAAAAATGTACAAGTCTACATATTTTGATTAGTGAAAAACTATGCATGATGTGTATTGAAATAACACGAAAACAGAGAAAAAAGAACATATTGGCATTTCCGAATACATAGGCACCAATAAAAATCATTAAATTCTAACAAACAGTTGCAAAATGATGTTACATCAGCACACTCATGTGCCTGGTTGATAAGCGTAAGCAACAGTAACTTTTACACAAGTCCTAAAGAGCACATAATACAATAGAAAATTATGTCATGTAATTTATTGTTATGTATGACTGGTTGCAGTTTGTAATCTGTTTGACACATGATCAGCTTTACATCAATGTGTAACTTTACATTGCAATACTAACAGCAGGTAAAAGACCCATTATGCCCACAATAGCTCAAAGAAATTCCAAACTGATTAGAGAAAAAATTACTACTATTATTTCAGCACACTGTATCATATTATGAATTCAATCAGAAAGATTCATTCATCCAAATACCAATAGGAACAGATTTACTGCATCACAAAGAATTTGATAGTGTTATTAATGAAGGAAAGCATATTGGTGACACTGTCACACCTTTGTAACACCAACAGATCGAACCTCCACTGCTCGGCTACCTTGGACAACATCAACTGCTGCATTTGAAATTGGGCCTGTCCACAAATGCTGCAACATATCTCGTGCTTGAAGCCTTCCAAATTCCACATCTGCCAAAAAGAACAAGGTCAGGAAAGAGGTACCAGGAATGAAACCATGACCAGTTTAACATTTTTTAGGCAAGCAAGCAGTTCAACATATTAAGAAACTACCTGCATACTTGTAATTCCAGACAAGAGATGTCTCACGATGCTCAAAATGAGACCTGGGTGTTCTCTCAGTGAAATACTCAAATACATGCTGCAAAGTTTCAGTCAGCATCCATTTCTAGTTCATCAAAAGATTTGGAAAGAAAGAGACACATGAACATTAGAAATACCTTCACACTGTCAACCCAGTCCATATTTAAATGCTCTGGCATTGTTGTCATCCAGTCACCACCTGTGTGACGCAAGAACATCCCATTTTCTGCTGCAAGCCACATATTATACTCTCCAAAGTTCTGTGGAAAAGTAATGAAGTTATTTGTAAAACAAATTAATGAAAAATATCAAACAGTCCTAGTAAGAATATACATCATCCAAGACACTTCTGTCACTTCCGCTGAGAACAACTACTGTTGTCAATACATCATTGCAAAGAGTTGTCAGAGGCGCTTTCAAATCTGGATGCAACTTAAGCTCCATCTCTTTGATTTGATCACCACCTCTTCTTCCAGAAGATTCAATTGATTCAGTCAAAGTTGCATTAAAACCCTATGATTAGGCAACAAAAGATGGACAAGAAACTGAAATCATTATAAAGAAGTTTTATGTCAAAAAAATAAAAATATTTAAGTTTCTACCAAAGCAGAAAAAAAAAATCTACTGACAATTATGATACCAAGCTGCTTTGAACTAAAAGTGAGCAATAGCTAGCTATTGGCACTTCGCTAGTTCACTTACTGCTTAATGTCCAAATTCTATATTCTACAAAAAATTGCTTTTATGAATTTTTAAACATAGAAAAGCTAAATCAAGATCAAAATATTAAATGTTACCCTTATCTTGCGTCACAAGCAGCTAAAAAAAAAATCTAATATACTAACTTTCACTTGGTACAGAGATGAATATAATCCTATGTAATGCCATGGCAACAACAAAAACTGTGACAAAAAGATGAAGACCAATATGTGCTCTAGATGAATATACTAAGAGGTCCCAATCTATGTTCTTTTATATTACAAATTACAAGAAGAGATGATGACAATATTGATGCAGCAATCTTTGAACTATTTTATACATAAATCACTTGAAACTACA
This sequence comes from Musa balbisiana, assembly GCA_004837865.1. NCBI lineage: Eukaryota > Viridiplantae > Streptophyta > Magnoliopsida > Zingiberales > Musaceae > Musa > Musa balbisiana. The sequence goes on along the minus strand of CM017196.1, from coordinate 3,686,830 downwards.
GGATGAGCAACACAAATCGCCATGTTAGAATAACTTATCAGTCTTCTCATTCCGCATCTGACAGTGATGTATAAAAACAGAACACACTTAAAGGTATATCAAAAAATAGTTCTTTCTGGAGCTAGCAATGAGAAACTGCTACAACATTACATCTCCATGGCAAGCAGTAATTATTTTTACATATACGTTCATATTACAAGAACTTTAACCAGTAGCATCTACATAAGCAGAGTATTTCAGAAACTAGCAGGTGCACTATGATATCTATGCAACACAAGAAAAAGAAACACAAAGAAAATTACGATCTCATCATTTATCAAAAAAAGAAACTACAAACACAAAGAGAAGAATACCAAAATGAGCAATCGATTCTTGGACTGCAAGTACCGTTCAACAGCAACATGGGTAGGAAGTAGTGGTGGAACTTGTCTCGTTCTAAGCTGAGCTTCAACAACGGTATCATTGAGTTCACTATAGCAAACAAAGAAATAGTCAAAATAATCCAAAAGGCATATAAGATATAAGGTATACTTGGTGTAATCTATCTGAAATAAGTACAAAAAGGCATGCCTTTTAATAGGATATAAAGAGGATCCAAATGCAAACATGGGATAAAATAAAAACTGATGATCACTTAATCAACCATGAAATCTAATACGTTCCTCAATTAGCACCCTAAGAGAGAAGATATAGTCATTCTGGATAAAGACTAACATATTAAATGACAGTTGTTTTGCTAATAACAACTTCTAAAATAAGTCATTAAATAAAGCATGCAAATTCAGGCCAAAGAAGAACATAATTGTGAAAGTTGTAAGCTGATAAATTTTTTTATGTAGTTAACTGTAGACTAGAAAAGAACTATTATGTTTTGTAAGCTTATCCTAGATAGTTTGAACTTCAACTACAAAATAAATACGCAAATCTCTTAGTTTAAACTTCAACTACAAGATAACATGCTTGTCCTCCATTATTATACTGTACATTAACACAAATTATAACCTTAAAATTTAAGCTGATCCACACCTCACGAAGGTTTCTGCCCAATCTTGGGCAGTGTGTGTGGTCACATGTGCATAGTTATGCCTGTGCCGCTTCTCTCTCTCATCAGAAGACATGTTCAATGCATATCCTATAGATGCTGCAACTTCTGTGATGTTCCATGGATTTACTAGAAGTGCACCAGCCCCCAGGGATTGTGCTGCTCCAGCAAACTAGAGAAGCAAAGCAGGATAAGTAAAGCAGATGGAGAGAATTAATAAATCAGAACACATTGAATCTAAGAAACTAATAATAAGCACCTGAAGAAGCTTGCTTTCACATAATAATAGTAAGATCCACTGATGGGTAAGACAAAGTTAAATTAGCAAAGTTGGAAATTCTTTGTTGTCTATACTTGGAAACCTGAAGGCAAAGAAAGTTGGTTCTAAGAGTACTTGTTATACTGAATCCATTCAGCATCCTTTTCTCACTTTTACCCATTTATAAAATGATACTTACGAAATATGGTCAAGTGCTTCAATGTTTTTTCCAAAGAAATATTGCATATCGATTCATTCTGTAAAGAGAAGTTTCTGTTTTCAGTGTGCAAGGGACAATGGAACTGATGAAACTGGAACTTCTAATTTTCAAAATAGTCCCAAAACACCAATCAATAGTAAGCAACAATATCAATTGTAAAATCACAATAACTAGGTAGGCATAAATCAACCGGGTTATTTCACTCAAAAGATCTTCTAGGATGGTTGTTTAGTTTTTTTAAAAAAACCTCCTATCTATGTTTCATATTTCATGGTCCTAATAAGATATGATACATAAGAAAAAACCTGGATGTAAATGACGTTGCTGTAAAGCAACATCTAAAACATTATCTGAAAAAGAAAAGACTTAATAACACCATAAAAGATGCCATGGCAAACACAAACAGTCAATACCATTATCAGATGAGAAACTTTTTCACAGCAGTATGCAACAAAAGACGAGGAACCTGTCATTGCAACAATTCATACAGGTAAAATAAAGTTGCAACTAGGATGTGAGAGGAGAAAATTAACACTGACAAATGCTAGAAAATTGTGAAAAACTTTAGATTCTGAAATTACTTCGCTTAAAATGAGAACTCCTTTCTTTGAGCCCTGGCATGCTACAAACTCATAGCTTACAAGATTCATCCCATCTCTCAGTGATGTTACTAAAGCCACATCTGGAAGAAAGGAAACATGAATCACATTGAATGATGAACAGAAGCCACTTCAAAAGCATAAACCACAGAAAACAATTAAAGTCGATATATGTTAGGTTAATAAAGTACTAAAGTAATAAATAATAAAACTAAAACAAAATGCATCAGCTAGAATTTTCTATGCCAATTAAACTTCAACGAAGACCATAAATAAAAAGCATAAGATGAAATTTAACTAAAATGTCACATTGTTCATAGCGAAGGACAATCACAGCAAGCAAGAAGGTATAAATAAGATATCAGACAGATTTTGAGGCAATTAAGGAAGAACAAACACTATCTGTATACTTTAAAGTCAAAGGTATAATTCAACTGAAAGGAATAAATTTAATTAAATATATTATATCTTGCACAAGATACAACAACAATTTGCCAATTGGAGGATATGAATGGTTTCAACATGATCTTGATCAAGTTATATCTACATCAAGATTATTATTTTATCCTCCATACACTACAAGGGGGAAAAATTGCATTGTAAGATCAAGTGGAAGCAATTTTCAAGGGGGGAAAATTACCAGTAATTGCATATAGAGCACATAATGCATGAAAGTCAAGAGAACGATCCTGCAAGAAAGTATAACTTATATTAGAAGACATTAGCCTTTTCATAGTACAAACAAAATGATACAAAAGACTTAAATAAAGAAACTGTTAAAAGCTGTAAATAAAAGATGAGCAGACATGTTATGATTAGGAACTTTGTGAAAAAACTATAGCAGTAAATATTAAAGGGGGTATGAGGAAGGAGTAGACCTATTACTGTGCATCTAATCTGACAAACAGCACCCATGTAGTGATAAGGGTGGGCCCAGGCCCCCAGGTTATGGATTCCAGCATGTGAGGGGCCATCAGCAAATACTTAAAATGGTGACAACTTTGCCTGACCACCCTTTGCAGGACGCGATGATGTGGATTGAAAAATCCGTGCATGAATGAGTTCCATCAACCTTTGCAATAAAATATGCTTTCTTAATATGGTTTCTTCTTATTTGTATTCATGCTTTCAGAAGTTCCAACTCATACTTCACAAATAAGCTCAACAATTTTACTATACATTAATTTTTTTAAAAAAATAAAATTTTCATTTCCAAACATTTCATTTCATGCATGAGAACTTGCAAGGTCATAATCAACTATCGATGATATTGTTCAAGTATATACAAAGCCGGTTGCCAAATTATATTAATTCATCAAGTTGTCTATGGTTACCTCCCCTGTAAAATATTAATAACAGATAGTTCAATGCAGGAAGGGAACAAGATAATCTATATTCTTAAACAATATAAAGGCATTGTGAAAATAATTCAGTACTTGCTAACACTTAGGTGTCACATAGTTTACTTTGAAAAAGAAAAAGCAAAAAGTTATTGAATTCTCAAAACTTAAAATTACAAGTTAATGCTCTTATTAAAAGTATTAGGAACTTGTTTATTAGCAAGTAATAAGTTGCCAAACTCAGAAGAAAATTCTCAGCCATGTTAAATGATCCCAACTAGTTGTGGGAGCAAAATAAATTTCCAAAGGTACATAAAATTTAATATTCCAGTGATAAAACAAAGTATCCCGTGAATGTTTTTCTCAGTAACAAGAAGCAACCACCACAATGATCTTGACACTAATAAATTTAGATATTAAAAGTATTCTTATCCTGTCTGTTTGGCATGATGAAAAGATTGTGTTTTTTTTTTTTTCAACCCTTATTTATGAGTACTAGCAGGCAACCAATTGATCTAGAGGCTTCGAGCATAAGGTCGCCATCTCCCTTTAACGGATAAAATAGACACTGATCTTGCCAGAGTATGATTTCATGCAGGATAAGCTTATATTCATATAAGATTTAAAGAGTATTTTATTGTAATTTAATCATCGATATATAGGTATTAGTTATTCAATTCAGCATAAAGCAATTTTAAGATGCAATCAATCATAGGTATCTAAGCAGTGATTTAAAAAACGCTAGGCACCAAAAGGCGCTAAGGCCCAAAAACGCCCGAGGCACTAGACGCTCGCCCGAGCACAACATGGCTCTCCAAAATATTAAAATATACAAATATATAATATAATTAAAAATATAATTATCTAAATAAAAATATGATATTAAATTAAAAATGTATTGTTAATAGTATATTTCTTACTGTTAACAGTAGTTAGAAGGGAGAAAAAATGTTAACAGTAACAGAGGATTAGTTTAAGGTTGTTGCGGCAACGTTGCGAACGACAACAGCGACAGCAGTGGAAGCTACAAACAACGGCGGCGGCAACGATAGAAGCTGTGAACAACGGCGGCGGCAACGACAGAAGCTGCGAACAATGATGGTGAAAGCTACAGACAGTAGCAGCGGCAACGGCAGAAAGCATCGACGACGGAGGCAGAAGCAGCACTAGGGTTCCTTAGGATCGTGCGAGCGTGAAGGGTGGCTTTTGAGGTAAGAAACTACGTTATTTAACGAAACTAGACTTAAAAGTATGGTTCGGTTTGCTTAATTGAACTGAGCGCTCGCTCGAAGCACCCAACGCTTGGTCTCGGGCGAGTGCCTAGGCGGCACCTCTTTAAAGTGCTTAAACGAGGCGCTCAGGCCTCGCCTCGCCCAAGCGCCTTTTTAAATTACTGTATCTAAGTAATAAAAAATCCTTTTAAAAGTTTAACTATCCACATTTATCTTTAAATGTGCACATACCTTATTATTGTTAAGAATGTTTTATTGATGGTTATAATTGATCGAGTATCCTCTAGTATAATAACTCCAACAAGTTTGTATCTAGCACAGGTTGATAAAATAAGAGTTGCACACCATGGTTTGAACTTGTCTGTTTTCTAGGCATCATGATATTTCAGTCACTAAACATATAGGTCAGAACTTCAGGCATACAAGAATATTAACATAAATGTCCTTTATGAAAATTTTCAACTATGCACACCTCAAAAGCATATATGCCATATAGTGTCATTCAAACAATTAATCTATGTACCTGTTCAAAGCTTTGTCAGTTTGTGTTAGAGCTGGCATCTGACCCATTAGGCAAAAAGCACCTACCCAAGTCAAGTGACATCTTATGTACTTCTAAACCTTTCTGGGACTTTTTCTAGATACCTCCTCTTCCATTCTCCTATATGTCTTCTTGGTCAGTCCTTCCTACCATCAATCTTCCCTTCATACTTGTCATTCTTTCACTCCTTTGGTCACTTAACCAACCTACAATTCTCACGGTTCCATAATAAAGGTAAATGCTTGCTACTCAACAACCTAAAAAGCAGAGATAACCAGTTAACATAATTGATGTTTAAAAGCAATTCCAAATCTATTGATGGTAAAAATTTATCAGGATAATGAGATAAAGGAAAAACCCACAGTTCTCAAGCACTGCTGTGAGCAACAGTAATAATTATAGTGTCAATATAGAACAGTTGCTACAAATTGTAACGCCAATAAAGAAACTGAGATTCTTTTCCACAATTCAACTGAATAAGGAGATTAAAGAAACATGAGACGGTAAAAAATATAAGGATAGCAGTTGGAACAAACCAGATGATGTATCGGAACAGCAGTAAGTGTTCCAAATCGGCCATTTATACGACCCACAATTTCATGAACCTGGCTAGTAAGCTTTTGATCTGTTTAACAAAAGGAAATTTAGAACCAGTTAACTTGAACCAGAAAATCAATGAAGCATAGATTGTTTCTTCTACATTATCAACACTTGGGATGTACGAAAACATAATCATTATAAATTTAGATTCATGTTGCCCTCAACTTCCTATGAGAGTTACTGTTTGTAATCTGATATGATGCAAGAAGCAGGAAAAAGACAATATACCACCAGTATCATCAGAAATAGAAACTTATAAATTTCACATCAGACTAGATAAATCTTTGGAAAACTAGAATCCATCAATTACATTCCTCCATTACCAGTACAAGAACAAACATAATATACAATGGACATATGCCTAAAAGAATTTTAAACCTTGATTAAGAAATAATGTTACAAAAATTAGACATGCCAAAGATTAGAATAAAATCAATGCAGTACATTGGTACACCCATGCAATTCAACATATAACTTCATAGTTCATACAAACAGAAATTTAGAAGTACGAAAATAATGACTAAAATAGCTATAAAAGTATAACTATTACAATATCTGCAAGATAACAAAATGGATGATAATGCATATGAAAATGTCCAATGATAAAAGTAACTATCAGAAAATTGATATGATATTAGAAGTCTAATATTTTGGAAAAAATACCAGTGGTAAGAGAGTTCTAATGCCACTATAAAAGAGTTACTCAATATAATATGATGATTACTCCATTTCAAATTTTATGCATGGTTGATTTAAAATAACTAAATTTGTGGGCAAGAAGTATATGAGCCATATGTCAAGTTTCTGAACCTAAACATCTAACCTGTTGTTCTTTGCGCTCTAGTTGTATGAATGGTTGATTGAGAATTACTGAATGTCTTAGCACATTAGTCTTTCACAAATTTTCACATATACAGCATAAATACCTCTAATCTCCTTGTCCATGACACGTTGAGGTTCAATGTAATCAAAATGCATCAAGAATGTTGTAAAATACACGAGTATCTTCTGAGGAATCTAAGTGCTTGACAGATAGTCATTTCATGGAACAGAGCACAACATGATCTTGTGCCATATGGATCAGTATGCTGATCTGCGAGTTGGTATGGGACAAAAGTTGGCCAAGCCACAAGTCAGGTCCTCCAACAAAGGCCAGCATGATGCATAACAATATCCTTCTAGAACAATATGTCATGACTCATGCTGGTCGTGGCAATCCCTGCTCAATGTAGACCCTTTTTAAAAGTGTTGAATTCCTAAGTAAAATCATACAAAACAAAGTCTACATAGAATCTACTCCTAGTTCCATGTAGCTATGAGAAAAGGAAACTTCATGAGAAAGTAAACAAGAATAGTATTGGTACCAAGCAAAGTAAACAAGAATAGTATTGGGGCCAAGGACAAATTTCTTAAGAAATCTCTGCTACCATGTAGAATCACACAAACTACTGAATAACATGATACATAGTACATACATTCAGGAACATCAGTTCTTGTTGGAACAGCAATTTGCAGCAAGACTACTTTGTCGCACCATAATGGATTTTCTTCTAGGAACTTTTCAAAGGCCAAAATCTTTTGCGGAATCCCCTTGATCATGTCAAGACGGTCAACACCCAGCATAACCTATCAAAAAATAAATAAAGTAACTCTAGCATGACCACATCACAAGATATAATCATAAGAATAAACCTACAGTTGAAGTGCAAACAAATATTAAACCCATATTAGGCACACGTCAGAAACCTTAAGACAAGGTAGAATAACAATGGTCATTGCATATATTCACTACCCTGATCAAGAAAATAGAAACAAGACTCAGAACAACTAATAGCTGCAGTTACTTATTTGATTGGATCTATGTAATACGCCTCAACTCAAAGTAGCAAAGCATAATCCTTGAAACATGGACACTTTGAATTGTTTCTATATCCATATTGGATGTGTGTGAGATAATTGTTAAGAATATGCTGGATACTTGCTTGAGCCTTGAATTGTACATTTTTTAATCTTTAAAAAGGGTCATCAGTTAAGACACTCAAATACTTCATGGATACTTTTTCATAGAACTTTTGTTTGTTTAGATGTTGGTCTTCTAATTTTAAACGAACTATATGGTTTCATATACTATCTTACGTTCTTTGTATTAGGCATTGATTTGCAAATAATTGTCACCAAAATAGTGATCTTGCTCCATTTGTCAAAGGTTCTTGTTGTCTTTTCTACATTGTTGAAATACCAATTTACTATATAAATTTCTTTTATATGGGTATGAGGATGCTAGATAATAAACTGTCATTATTTATCATGATGTAAGTTGCAAACTGCATAATAAAAAGAAAAAACAATTGCAAACAATCTGTCATTTATCATTAATAATCTTATACTCTAACACCAAAGTAAATTGCAAACTGCATTATACAAAATTACATAATAAAAATATTTCTATTATCATATTAATGTCATAATCTCTCTTTCTGTTTTCAATTTTTTGAATGGATGTATCCACATCATGTTGTAGTGATATACAGTAGCCATATCCACAATTCATAAATTACAAGTTTAATGCACAAGAAAGACAATTTTCAGATAACTGATCAGTCTTATATTGGTGAGAAAGAATGGCTCGTTCATGCTAAAGAAAACATATAGGAAAGGGTTGTCATATACTAGACCTTTTAAAAGGAAAGTACGTTAAATGGCAAGCCAAATGGTCATGCCCCTGTTTTATTCCTTCGTAGTACAGGTTAACATCCCAACATCTGAAGGGTCAACAGGACTGCACCCACCCAATTCTAAGTTACTGGGGAGTTTTGAGTTAAAACCCTCACAAAAACAGATATTTCATTTAATTAGTTTTAGCTTAGGAACTTGGATAAGAGTTTCCTTCATCAAGGGAATCAAGGATACAAATTCAAACGATTCATTAGATAGATCCCACAAGAACACAGCCAAACCTAGGCTCCAACTTTTGCATTTTGCTGCTACTCCTGTAAATGCAGCATTTGAGAACCCTTAATTTGAAAGTTGAGTTATAACTACTTGAACATAGTAATGAACATGGAAAGAATATTAAGAATAAAAGAAAAAATGAGCAAAAATAAAAACAAGAAAAAGGGCATTAAGCCTGTACGGTCACAGGCACAGCACATTTGAACAAATACTAGTATATCTTGTGAAATTACCACATATTTTTTTCTGAAATCTTGATGTCCGTTAGTTTCGAGGAAAAATAGAAGAAAACAGAGAAGGTGATAAGGCCCACAATAAAATTAGACCTGTTATTGCCACCAATACCAAGATGCAAGGAACACAAACAACAAATCAAAAACACAGATTGAGACAGGACAAACCAACCACTTAATATAATTATATTTGAGATGTGTACAATTCTATAAACCATATGCAGTGTTGTCTTGATGTCTAAATCCCACATCTGCTTAGCAATTGTCACAACTGGCATTATTTAAGTAAAACTTAGATACCAACTGGATCCATGAAGTGCTGTGCACAATAATGGATCTAGAGTAGGGTTAACGAATGGCACTGGGTTGTTTCAAACCATAAAATGATTCTGGCTTATTTAGCATGGTGTTCACTTCAAGGAGTTCTCTTCACATGGCTTGATCTCATAATTTATGACAAATGTGGAGTTATAATTCTCAATCAGACTGTTTCTCACTTGTGCATTCTGATTGTGATTAGACATTTCCTTTCTAGTTCCACATGAAAAGGTCATTTTCTTTGACTATATTTATTTCATCAGGTAACTCTCTACCTTAACAAAAGTATCAAAAGAAAGACCAGTTATTGCAAGGGACTCCTCATACTTCAACCAAGATGCACATATGACCATGATGGTCCTAGAACTATCCAATATCATACGATGGCCTTATAAAGGAATGTGAAGCGGATGAAGTTTACACTGAAAAAGTTTTGCCAGAAACATAAGATCATAGCAAGTAGAAGTAACACTGGCAATTTTAAAAAAGTTGAAGGTGTTTTTTGTGGTATTACTAGTTTATGTATTTTCATGGTGTCATGCATCTAATGTATCACATTTACATATTCTCATATATGTTCAATGAAGTACATAGAAACCCCCAAGATGTATTAGAGGTGGAGGAAGTTGATTCTGCTACCTACCTTTCGACCTGCGAATCTGTGTGTCAACTCATTGATGTGCTCTTTGACAGCTGGAAGCTCAAGTGCTCGCTTAAACCGATCAGAGTCTATTCCAATAGGAAACTGAAGTTTCAAAATGAAAATTAGAGCAAAAACACCAACTATAATAAGTATCCTTAACTTCAACTATCAATGCTTTAAATTTTCTTTCTTGTTTAATTTTAACCAACAAAACAAGGTAAAGACAATCATACTAAAGAATACTTATGGAAAAATTAAATGTCATCAGAAAATAAGAAATTTAACTATACCGCAGCCACTCTGGTCAGCTTTCCTTGGTCTTCTACCCCTTCAGGTGTACCCTCAAGTCCAAGGATGCGAGTGCAAGCACTAACAAAATGCCTTGCGTAATCATATGTGTGGAACCTGCAGTAACAATTTACATGATAAAACTACTGGCTGGGGAATAAAAACCCATGGCAGAGGTACAGAATAACAATGACCTTCAGTTCAGACCAAAACAAATGCAAGCCAAAAAATAAAATAAAAATTTTGGTTGAACTTCTGAAGAAAAGAAAAATTTTAAAAAAAAGTGAGTTTCTACCCATGGCTCATCAGGTAATATATCATGTAATGTTAGTGATACAGATGCATATAACATGTACAAAAATCAAGGTTTCGTACACCAATGTCATAGAGTAACTAGTCTCTTAGAATATTCAAATGCATCAGTCATCAGCACATAACCAAAAAAAAAAAATTTTAAATGACAAAATTTATCATCAAGCTCGCCATCCATTCAATGAGAATTAAATACTCTAATAGTGAAATTGTCGTATGAAAATTCTGCACAACATTAGCTATTAATCAAAATCTGTCAGATGGAAATGTAAACAGAAACAGACTGATGAAAATATAGTCTTAAGAAAGAACAAGGATGCATGAATATGATGCAGAAATTTGTATGCTTGTCACTTCAATACAAAAATAAGGTACTGTTGATTCGAGATAAAAAGTCAGAAAACAGAAAAAGGTACATTTAAATTCATGCAAAATTAATATGAAGCAATATTTGGGAATTCATATTTTGGCATTAATCTAACCTTTCATGACTCTTGGTTAATACCTCATCAGCTTAATGACAGAAAACCAGAAGTGATAATTAATTTCTGCTCAGATTTTTTTAACAAGTCATACATAACCAAAGTAGTTTGCTCTGGCTACCAATCAGGCATTATAGAATTACAGAAGTAATCTAAGGATTCTGGAGTTTATTTGAAATAACAAAGAGATGAACAAGTTGATCTAATTGAAACAAAAATAGCCTGTCACAAGGATCACACAAAGGGCAAGGTTGCCACATTTGCAAGTTGCAATAATTAATATTAAATGAAATATCATCCTAATAAATTGTCTACTTTTAAACATAAGTTTGCACATGCCATCTTCTTTGAAAAAGGCTATGATGTTCATAAATGCAAACTATCACACTGACAACCAAAGAGAGTTACTCGTCGCATTCTTTCCAGTAACACACAAAAGATAAATTCATGATCCTCTTATGTGCAAGAATGCAATAAGATATGGCATGTCAACTTTGTCTTTGAACTTTAGAACACAAATACAAAAACATCAGAAACTTTAAAAGAATGGAACTTATATTAATGTCCATAGCAATCAATACACTCCTAATTCTCAACTTAAGGGAACTACAACAGTGCTTTAATTTCTTTTCCTAGGCAAATATTAACTTCTTCAACGCTTTTAGCCTATAATCACAATTTGCACAATTAGTTTGTAAACTTATCAAGTCTTATGGTTATTCTTTCCATGCAGTGGAACCTTTTTTGCCAAACTCCTCTTGGCTTTTGACATTAAACCAGAGGGATCTATGCATGTGCATGTCAATTACATTGACTACCAAATAATTATGCTAAATAATCAAGCTAACAGCACATTAGGTTACGTATTGGAAAAATGAAAAGGCAAAGAACTTAGTTTTGGCACAAGTTTAATATGGCCCACAAAATCCATCAGATAACTATTCAGATCGTAACCCCCCGAGAAGAAGAAATCCAATATCATATTTTATTAGCTATTTCTAAAGGAGGACATCCTCCCACAAAAAGATAACAACAATAATTGTAAGTTGCATGCTATAGCTAATTAGTCAAAGAGGTCAAATAGCCTGGATAACAATCAAAAAGAGAACAAGGAACCAAAAAAATGAGAAGTGGGCTTTACATTCCAGAGAAGACTTTATACTTCCACATTATACTCAATTGCCAGAAAGTCTGAATTATTTGACAACAATCCTCATCATAAAGTAGTGGTGCTTTTCCTTCTTTCACAGTTGTGTTAGACTGAATGCAGTATTAACCTTTAATGAAGCAAAATAAATGAGAATACAAGCAAATGTACAAACATCAAAGTATTAAACAAAATTTGTGTGTTTATTTTTCTCAAAACTGAGAACACAAGTGCACTATACAGCAAAATTGTTGATGTGACAACATAGTACAAAGTTTGACAACAGGCTACTATGTTCCATAGAGACACTACCCAAAGTATTGACATAAAAAGTCCACTTACCCTACTAGATCAGCTGCAAGAACTGATCTTAGCAACTCGGATCGAGATGGCAGGGTCCTGTGGATTTCTGAAGAAGGGAAAGGAGTGTGAAGAAACCAACCCACTTTCATCTTGCTATTGTATTCCTTAAGACACTTAGGAAGAAACATTAGATGGTAATCATGGCACCAAACGACATCCCCTTCTTGGTAATGCTTGTTCACAACATCAGCAAACATCTTGTTTGCTCGCTTATAAGCATCAAACTGAGATTGGAAGCTACGAGTGGTCGCTAGTCGATCTTCTTGTGGAAGCCCCAGGTAATGAAAGAGGGGCCACAGTATGTTGTTGCAGTAGCCATTGTAATACTGGTGTGCTATTTCTTCGTCAAGAAAGACTGGAATGCATCTCTGCTTGAAATAAATAACTAGTTATAGCAGTGATGTCCTAGCTCTTAATCAAGGAAAACTATGCTCAAAATGTTAATATGAAGTTTAGTTAATATGAAGTTTGATCTGTAAGCTAGTTTAGTTAGGTGAAACCCTAATGTTAATATGAAGTTTGAGAGGCAGAATTATCAAAATGTCAAACAGGGACACTTAGAGAGGCTGATACTCAGAATAAGACGGGACCTTTTCAGCCAACGCCTTTGTGAGCGCCCTCTGCCCAACTTCATCTGGCACATTGACACCAGCCCATCCAATCCACCTAGCATCAACATCCTTTACACCTACAATGTCGAAGAAAGCAGAACAACATTAAGCTTTCCCTTTTTCTGCCAAACGTGCATTTATGTCAAATGGTGCACCTGATAACCATGATATTTATTCCTCTTCTTTGCATGCACGAGAAAGGATATGTGAACAAGGTGTGCCATCCTAAATTCACAAATTCCAATGAATAACCAAAGAAATTTGATGACTTAATACATTGAAACAATTTCTTCTTCTCCGATTAAAACGCTGGTGATGCTATTTTATTCACACACACGCACAAAAGAGAAAGGCATTGCAAAGCAGCAGCAAACTACCAATCGACACAGAGCAACCATCATATACACCAGAAGCGTTTGAAAGAAGTGAGTATAACTGCGGAGGGCCTAACTTACCGAGCAGAGCGCTGACAAGTCCGCCAGCACTGACCTCCAAATACCAGGAATCCTCTCCCCGGCGGACTGCAGACACCGGCAGCCGATTCGCCACGACCAGCAGCCGCTGCCTCATGGGCCTTCCCCTGCTCCGCCTGTTTTCCACTCCGATCGTTGTAATCGGCGCCAAGGATCCATCTATAATCTCTTCGTCGGGCTCACTCCCGACGTCCCTCACACTGTTCTCAGGCGGATGCTCCGGCTTTGCCTGCCCACCACCGCCGACACCGCTGCCAGCCTCCTTCTGCTGGAACGCTCTATTGATCTTCCTGAGCTCTCTGTCTCGCAGCAGTCGCTCGACCCGAGTGGGGTTCCGGCTACCTCCGTACTTTCCCGCCTGAATGCCACGCTGCTCGTCCGGCGGCTGCCCAGAGGCCGGCTTCATACGGTCCGATGTCGACAGCCCTGCATTCGAACGGGGGCGAGGGCCGTTAGCCGTTGGCCAGCAGAAGCGACACAAACAAACAAATTAGCGATCGGCAAACGAAGCACGGCGAGCTCCATCGACGGCAGAATTCCATCGATGGCAGGCGGCTCCGCAAAGATGCCCTGTGGCGGTTCCATTACTAACTCTATGCGCCAATCGCCGATGACCTCGCTTGTCTTCTCAAGCCTTCCCCCCCTGGTACGGGGGGACTACTATTCCTAGTCCAGGTTTTGTGACTGTGAGGCAACGTGAGAAAGAGCCAGGGGGAAATGGGATGGGGTTGGTTAGCGAGGAGATAGTGGCGAGGTAATCGGTGGTCCCTCTACGGGTCTCGTGAGGCCCACCCTGCCGCCTCACATGTTCTATTCCACCACACACTGGCGACATGCAACTTGCCGGCATCAAGATCACACAAACCGATGGTGGCTCAAGAAGATCGACAACCACCACGAACCACTCCTTGTCGACCCACCCCAGCAAGAACACCCTAAACCCATCGCGAACAACCACCGGCGAAAAGAAAGCAAGAAGGAATTAGGGCACCAGAATCACGGAGACGCCGTCCCACAAACCAATGGTGGCTCAAGAATATGTAGAATTCATCGTCGCCGACCCGCACGCCCAAACGAGAGAACCAAGAAGGAACACCGTCAACCACCCCTCCAGCGACGAGAGAGCAACAAGGAGAATTAGGGCACAAGAATCCCCGATCACCTGGATTCGCACGCCTGCGTCGCGGGAGGGGAAGGGAGAGGACGGCAGGCTGACTTCAAGATATATCTGCAGGTAAACATGGAACGATCAAGCACCCAAGAAGAAGAAAGCGAAGAGAAACCAAGAGTGGGACAGATTTGTTTCGTTCACCACCGTTCGGGAACCAATCCGTGAGGGCTGGCGTACTGCCGCGGGGTTGCAATGCTTCTCCGCTCTCTTACCCCGTTTATGCCTGGCTGTAGTGGTGATCGAGCATGCAGATGATCTCATGGACACTCCCCCCGCGCACGCCCGTCCAAAACTATATTATATTCATATAATACAGAGCGGAGAGACCAACTTCTCACTCACCACTCACTCACTCACTCGCTCTCTCTCTCTCTCTCTCTCTCTCTCTCTCTCTCTCTCTCTCTCTCTATATATATATATATATATATATATATATATATATATATATATATATGACTGAACCTAACTGAGCTGTACTGAAACTAGATCGACCTACAATCAAATTATAAAATATAAAGATTTAGGAAAAAAAAAGATTTACGAAAAAAAAATGATGATGACAATAAATGATTAGTTGTACATCATGAAAATGACTTTATGGGTTATGTTATGTGTTGTTTGAGTAGAAGATCGCGGGATGAATAGAATGAACGGATATAATTATTATCGTGGTTAGCGAGAGGGGATGATCTACGATGAAAGGGGGGCGGGGCGGTTCGTATCGTGAGTCTTTGATTGCACTGGTAAGATTGAGAATTGAAAGAGTTGATTGGTAGCTAAAAGAAGAGCGACAAGTCAAAAAAAGTTCTCATGACATCGAGGTCGAAAAACATAACTTCAGACACTCACTTACTGTTTAATAGTTCGATCTAACAAATTTTTTTTTTTTTGAACTTGTGAAATGAAAAAAAAACCTGAAATCATTTAATGACAAATAAAAAAATAAATTAACATTACTTTCTCTCCTCGTGTAAAAAGATTCAAAAATAGTTGCTTAATCTCTCTGTACTATGCATGTGTGATCATATATAGGTAAAAATTACATGAAGGTAAGTGTGACCTTGGATACTTCCCCCTTAATAATTCGGCCTATCAAAATACATCTTCCATCTTATCCCAACAGAGAGAGAGAGAAAGAAATAAATATATTTATTCTGATTTTATTTATCATATCTCCATTTGATAGGATAAGGAGGATGGAATTGCAGTTGTTCCTTTCTTATATTAAATAAAATACATATTTTTTTTGAAGTTATATATATATATCTAATGGAATATCAGCTAAGAGGAGAGGAGGGGAATTGAAATCCATTTCTCAGTACATAAAGGTGACCACAAAGCAATTGGAACAACTCACTTTCCATGGCTAATGCTCTCACTGTGATTCAAATGGGGAGGCATCGAGAATAACAAAGATAGTGATAGGAGCAAGCATATTCTTCACACACACACACACACACACACACACACACACACACACACATATATATATATATATCCTTCCTATCACCTCTCTCGGCTTTCAAAATCTGTGTTGACAGGGAGAGGGATATATTGGACCACGAAAAATAAAATCTTCACCTAATTATGACAGTTTTTGAAGTCCAGATTAGTTCGAGGTGTTGTCCAATTAAAGCCAAAAGGTAGGAATGTGATACCCAATGATCATAATATTAATAAAGATTCATGTTTATTCCTCGTTTCTCTTATGAGGAAACTGTTGATGGTAAGATCTTATGAGCTCGATCAATTCTCTTATCTTTTGTTGTTTGTTTTCTGACATTGACAGATTAATTAGCATCCAACTACAGCCTCATATTGGATTGATAAGGTATGGCATGTTGTCACCACTCGACAGCAGCTCAAAGCCCGAAAGCAACACGAACGGAGTGTATGCAGCATGCTACCTGTTCCTGAGCGTGGAATTCCGAGGCTTCACTTCTTGACTTGGTAACACGACCCGAGAACAGGACGAAATTGCAGTAGACTTCATGGAGCAATGCCAAGTCAAATGATCGTCCAAACATGCTCATGCAAGAGCTGATAGTGATCTCCTTGGCTCAGTCATATCTCTCTCTCTCTCTCTCTCTCTCTCTCTCTCTCTGTTGTGCCCCTACAATATTGTTAAGCCTCGGGAGAGAAAGATACATATGATTACGGCAAGAAAGTGGGATGAGAGAGGAGAAAGGCGCGGAGGATTCCTTGCGTTAGTTTACCCAAAACTAATGGTCGAAAACTGGAGATCTCATTCTTTGTATGCTTTGGTCCACAAGGTCCATTTTTCATTCATATATCGGATCTAAAGATGCCTATCTATCTGAGCACCCCAAAGTGCTGTTCCAAGAGAATCCTGCGACGGGTCTGCTGATCCCCCCCTCGCAAATGTTCTGCTCCCACGTTCCCGACGTGTGATGATACTATTCGCGCATAGTGGCGAGGCATATTATGCCCACTTCTGTTGCTTCTTATTATGATCACAGGAAATCCCTGTTCATTGCATTGTGTGCAATGGCCACAGCAAAAGAAGGAATCGGTAAAAGCTTTCCTTGGCGGCGAAGGCAGTACGATCCGGTGAGTAAGAAAGAAGGAAACGACGGGCATTTCTATATGTGCATGCATGGGTGGGGCATGCACGAGTGCTACTTTAAAAAGGGCGCAAAGATGCGCTCTACTTTGCCGCGAAAACTCTGATTCCCTCCCCGAAGCCTTTTCTCATCGACGCTAACGAGAGAGACGGTGGAAAAGGCTTATGGGTGTTGTGCATCCCCATCTTTCCAAAAGCTCGAAGTGTTTGTTGTCCCCCTCGGATTGCAGATTTAAGTAGTGTTTTTAGCTGTTAAATAGGATGCTTCATTCCACTGACTGTTCGAGCCACAATGATTGATGACTCATTTGCCGCCGGGCCACTGCAGTCTCTGATAGCAAAAGATGCTTCACCCCAAAAGCGGCTTTAGCTTGCCTACCGAGGACGAACTCCATGCCCTCGTCATCTTGTTCTTGCACAGAAAACGCCCCGTGGTTTGTCTTCTTTAATGTCCACACAGTGCAGCAATCAGGTTGGATCTGTAAGCACGAGGAGAGATGTTGATTCTACAGTGCCAATCGTGTTCGAAGTTTTGACCGGCGAGAGAAGCACAGCCACTCCCCACAAAGGTAATCTAATCCGACGACACCTTCGACCAGCAAAAGGCTAACTTTAATTGACCAAACATTAATGCGAAGCTTTAGTTCAAAGCTTTTGTAGTTATGATGAGACTTTTAAGGCCATTATTACGCATTATAACCACAATCATTGACACTGATGTATTAAGTGCACTGCTGGGAGTTACGTCATTACTAAAGTTAATGTTATTATTATTACAATTACTATTATTGTTGCTTGTAATTTGTTGTGGATGAGAGTGAAAATTATTTTTTATTTGACTCTCATCCGTAACAAATTACAAGCAACAATAATAGTAATTGTAATAATAATAACATTAACCTTAGATTAATCATGATTAATGATGAAAAAAATTAAAATATTCTTAGCATGGTAATTATTTTAAAGAATATCTTTAATATTTTTTTCGCAAAAGTAAGTGATGAAGATATGATTCGGAACAATAGTCGATATCTTAATTTTTTTTTTCTGATTAAACTAATGGATAAGATCTCGAGTCTCAATCTTGGTTATTAAAATAATATCAAAATTAGTTTTAGGATTAGTCGACAAATATCGACTAAAAGTGTATATAATTATCTAAAATTTAAGGATGTTTATTTATATTAATATATAATTTTGTAAAAAGAAAAAGTAAGGTAACTTCAGTATTAGAAATATTTGTATAACATCGATCACAAATAATTGTGTCCATGAAAGATATCTTTGTTGATCAATCCTTAATTGTTATCATATCATATTGTTTACGGTTGATAATAGTCGATGAAAGCATATAGGGTGATTTTTTTAATAAAATATCTATATTTTTAATTTTTTAATCTATACCCTTCAATTTAATTTTGTTTAAAATAGCACATCTATTTCAAAAAAAAATCTAAAATACCCTTCAAAAAAAAATATCCATTTTTTTTACCAATTTAAAGTTAGGCTTGTTTACAGTGGTTTTCGATAGTGTTTAGAGTGTTTATATTGAGATACTGAAAATATTATAAATACTATTAAAAAAATACTATAAGTAACAACATATTATTTCTCATTGGTTATCAAACTTATTTTGAAGTTTATAATCGATTTAGTTAATATTAAGAGTCCATTTGAATCATGTACAGTATTTTCGAGTAGGCTTTATAGTCTCTTTACTAAGGTGATCAAACAAACTAATTTTTTTTATTTTTATTTAGGTAATATATAAATACTATTTGAATTATAGGATAATATATCAAATGATTTTATTTAATTTATTTATAATATATTTAAGTAAATTTTATAATATTTTTTTTATGTTGATCGAAAACCGTAACAAATATTATTAACAGATGTAAAAGTTTTGATGGATAATTTTTAAATTAACAATACTAATTGAAAAAAAATGCAAAAGAGGGAATATCCATTGAAAAATATTTTTTTAAAAATAAAATATATAAAAAAAAATATATTCATGCAAAGATAACTGAGCAAACATAGGCAGCTTTTGGCGTGAGTGAGAGTGGCCGATGATGTGTCGCTGAGAGAGCGAAAGCGGCTGTGGATTACGTGACCGGCCAAAGCGGCTTTGCGGCAGAGAATAAAGCGGTGGGTGGGTGTTCGTGACGTCGAGGAGCACTACTGCTACTATTACTACTACTACTACTACTAGTGCTACTACAACTACTACAACGACAACAGGTAGGCTTGCACTATGGCAATCATCAGATGCGACGGCCAAATAATTTGGAAGACAGCGGTGGAAACATTCTTTTTTGTGTTGGGTGGGTGATCGTCTCTCTCAACATCAACACATGTTTTGATTTCTGCCTAAATCAAAATATGTTCTATTTCTCTCCAAATCGAACATGCTTTTAACATCTTTAAGATTGGATGGTGATATGATGTCGACGTTTCAGTGGAAAGGATACAAAGGCGCCAGCATTAGGTTAGATTATGACTGTGAAATCTGAGTGAGTAGCTTCCATCTCGGTGGGAACGAAGTCTAGTCTCTGTCTCTCTCTCTCTCTCGATATGACGATTGAAGTGACATCATACATGGCTACAGTGGGCCGCCACTACATTTCGCCATGTAGCTAAGCTGTTCGCTGCGGCGAGGACGAGGGAAGAGAGAGATGATGGCGGATCCAAACATCCACGAAGAGGATCCCCGGTGCTGGGCTTTTGGACAACAGCGTGTGTTCCGACAGCAGGACGGCAATCTTTGGACAGTACAGAGATCGATCTCGGAAGCAACGCAGTCGACATGACATGTCGCCGCTGCCTGCCTCCCTTGCTTGCTGCTGCTGGCGTTATCCACTCCTCACAGCCATCCATGTTTCTTCGACGACGGGAATCGCCTGGCGCGCGAGGAAATGGGTGGGGGGATACGCCCACCGAATGGGCATGGTGGTGGAGCCGATGGCAATGGTAGGCTGGCAGTCGGGGTTTGATCATGAAAGGCTCCACTTTGCGAGATCTTCACTGTCCTTGGCGGGATCCTCCTTTGACTGCATATCCACCCTTTTCAGCTGTCGTCAACGTTTGGACGCCCGGCTGCTGCGTGCATTGGTTCTGTCGGGAGATTTGGTGCCCCCACGGCGGTGTTGTTGTCTTGCCGCCGTGGACACGAGCGCGTTGATGATGATGGTCTCCGAGTCAGTCAGTCTGTCTCGAGGGCACAACAACTCGTAGCGAAGCTTCATCTGTGGGAAAAGGAGAATAGAGAACTCATACGTAGGTTGGAAGGGTTGGGCGATGGATTACGCATCTGACAACTCTTTTGAGTATACATCGTGAAGTTATGATAGAGAAGATATTTACTTTTAACAAAAGCTCCACACCCAAATCGACAGAAAAAAGATAAAAACCAAACATAAAAACACGGCAGTGAAAATCCAAATAGAAAACAATTCTTCAAATATTCTCTGCATGCAGAGAATACGATCAAGAATGACCGACTACAAAAAGATACACTTGTTAAGTTAGATCCATCAACCGCTTAAAGTGAACGATGTGTCCCTCGAAGCCCAATTTCGATTTCGAGTGTCGCAGCCCATCCACCAGCCAACCAAGAAACATACACCAAAATGTTTCTGATTCAACTAGAAACGTCACATGCATATGCACGAGAGAGAGAGAGAGAGAGTGTGTGTGTGTGTGTTTCTCTCGTGCCAAAAGCAAATGTCACCAATATCAGATGGACTTCCTGCAATGTAACACCAGTTTCATTTATTGTGTGCTGTAATCCTGCCAACATGCTGCTCTGGAAAAAAAAAATTCTGCTCGGAAACAAAGATGATAGAGGAATCCTGCACCATTTAACCGCTGGAAAGAAAACAATTTATTTTCCTGTTACCCTTCCGACTTATAATCTGGAATCTTAAAACTGAAAGCTGCTCGGAAACGAATACACTTTGTAGTTCTATAGCACTGATGAAAAGCATATAAAAAGTTCACAATGGAATTCTGAAGCTCTCAAAAACACTATCAGGAACAGAAAGATACTAAATGAGACAAGCATATGAGAATAAATGGACCAACTACTGATGGATATATTACATACAGAAGTTGTGAAAAGATACTAAAGCTATTTTACTCGAGGTATTGCTGTGGGAAGGAAGCTAGAGAATCGACCATGTTATACTCGAATTTGGAGAACCGCAAGGATTCATGATTGGTACTTTTCCCGTTTCAGCAGCAGCAATAAAAAGGCTAGTTTGCAACTATTAAACAGCGGGCTGCATCACACAGGGGATGCAGTTCCATTGTTTGGCTTGTTTGCCATGGAATTTGGAATTTCACAGGAGTCAGATGCCTTCGCTCCATTCAGAGTTGAGTTGCCTCTCTCTCTGCTGTTTAGCTGGCGCCTGTTCCCTTCGTCATCCTCATCAACTACAAGTGATCCCACTCGCAAGAGTTTTTTTACCTTATGGAATTCATCATAATGAGCTTTCCGGTGCTCCTTGAAACTTAACCTTGCAACATCCTCTTCAGAATCTAAATGCACACATTAAACAATTTTGGTTAGACATAATTATTATATATAATAATAAACATAAACTAAAGACAAACAACTGAGTTAGCTCAGATAAGCCAAACACACACACTACTAAAATATATAACCACATATACAAAAGCATGTCCAGGTGTAACAACATTCAGAGGTACGTCCAAACAAACTTCTATTAAGGTGGCACCATTTCACTGATTCAGCATCAGAAATGTTTACCATGCATGAGTGACCAAACAGTAACAATGAAAAGCCTCAAAAGAACCAAAAGACATTCTCTTTGAATGTATCCATCTCCAGATTAGTCGGTGCAAACCTTTCCAGATACAAGTTAATGGCTTTGAAAGCTTTTGGTTGCAAGCAAATAGTAACACATATTTTAACTACAAATACAAACTGAGCTTTTCAGACCTCTAATGTAAAATATAGTGGGCAACTAGCAACGAATGAAGATGTGGGCAGCTTCATTGTCTCAATCATTTATGAGACTTACAGTTACCCGGTTAATTCAGGAAGCTTAATTTGTCTGGAGCAAGCTTTGACACAGAAACCATTATAAATATAACAAATTCTTATAGCAGAACTTTATACAACCAAAGAGCTAGCATGCATACATCAAGTAAAACTGAAAAACCACTGACAACAGTGCACTTGGAATTTATATTCATCATTTTTCTATTTTTTAACAAAATATTTTAACGGTTGATTGACTTATATGCATCAGCATCATTTTCCAGAAATTATGTGCATCTGATTTCTCCCTTCCCATCACTTAGTCCACACACCCACCAGTACAAAATTTCTTTTTAACCATTTAGTAAATAGTTACTATCAAAATTTTAAATATGGGTGGCAGAGGATGCAAATGTATAAAAGAAAAAACCTCAGCTATCCTGACTTTGCAGTGTATAAGTTGATTTGCAAACAAAAAAGAAAAGGACAAAAGAAAGAAAGGATAAACAAGTAAATTTCCAACTAGATAGAAGCAGTAAGTAAGAAGCAACAGGCAACCATCATCTTGCTCCATGGCATCAGTTTCATCTTCAGAAGATGTCCAACCCCCATTGGAACTTTTGCTTGAAGAAGCCACATCATTCAAAGCGGTCATCAGGGCTTCTGCATGAGCAGAATTATCCAAGCATGCATCAAAAGTGCATCTTGGTGATAGAGAACCTACAAGTCAAAAACATTCCACTAAGTTTACTCTTTTCCAAAATTAACACAACATAAGATGAAACATAATGGATCCATATGGATGAATTAGATCTTTCACATACCGTCATCATCAATCATAGGGTGATAAGGTGTCTTAGGCTCTGTTATCTTTTGCCTCACTGGTTTATTTTCTTCAATCTCAACCAAGTTTGCTTCATTCCATCTAACTCGACCCTTTCTAAGAAAAAAAAACCATGAAACAAACAAGCTGGTCATATGTCGGGTACACGTCATTGACCATATACCCAAAGGGACTGAAACATATACTCTTAGAGAGAACCATGTGTATCTACAGATAATATATGGGGAAAAGGAGAACCAAAAAAAAAAAAAGATAAAATGAGTTGTAAACACAACTGATAAAAGTTTGCCTGCTTGTTTATGATATTGTCTTCCAACGAATTTTACTTTTGCTATCATGTATAAATTTTCTGTTGCGTTGCATTTAAAAGAGCTAGAAAAACAAAGGTAAAAAAAATAATATAAACAGGAAAGAAGAAAACAATAAATAGTGTGGATCAATCTTCAGTTCCTTTCAAGAAGCAAGCCATCTGGAGAAAAAAAATACATATCCAGGCACTTTGAAATATGGCAACAATGAGAGGAAAAAAGGGCAAAATGAAAAATTATGCAACCTTGCTGAACCACATGGAAATAAAAACCAAAAACAATTCCATACAGAAAAAATAAGCCTCTGTTAAAAAGATAAGTTCTGTGAGATCTTTCTCTCTATGTCTTGACCTCCAATAGGACCTTTCAAGCCTTTTGTTTGTGAGCTATAAGCACAAGGCCAGCTGCATTATTATCCCCATCATAACTAAAGTTGCATTCTTCATGCTATATTTTACAGCCAACTTCTATAAGTATTTGGTGTGCAAACACTACAAACATCACATACATGATGCATCAATAGATGGCATAAGACTACACACTGCAATGGGTTCATGCAGTAATAAGGAAGCTAATATTACCAACCTCATACTTTGTAGAAACAATCTTCTTAACCAACCAGAAATCTCAGGTTACTCTTAAAACCAACCTACAAGTAGGGAAACCTCAACAGTTAAAAATGATAACCACCGATATTAATAATCCATAAGACATGTAAAAACAAAAAAGGTACTATGGAAGGTTTTGGACATTTCATGCACTGGAATTTAAAGTATTTGTAGGTAAACAAGAAAATATATAGAAACCCTAGCACAAAAACTTCAAAAAAAAAAAAAACAAAACAAACTTCTCGTGTAACCAAGAGAGGCCACCATATGGTAGCACATGAATGAAGGATGTTCACAACAGTAACACGAATCAGATTAAGCAACATTTGACAAAAACAAATGTTACTAAGACGGCACAAAATGTGTCGCAACAGGTTTCACCTGTGCCGGTCATGTCTGCATGAACGTTACCATTTTACAACTCCAGAATCCATCTAATGGCATCATCAACCAAGGATTGCAACTTAAATATGTCATAATAAACCAAGATTTGTCTAATTGAGCAACAAATGCATATGTAGTTTCCCCAATTTAAAATAATAGTGTAAGGACCAATTATTTGTTTGTGCAAATAAGCAACGTAGCTCAAGTAAATTATATACAATTTATAAAAGCAAAATTTACTCCTCCGACACAAGAAAATTGAAAAGGAAACACAATACAAACTATTGAAAAATGCATAATTTATGAAAAAAAATCACCTCCAATACATGCTTGATGACAAAGAATCCAAGTGTTTGCCAAAACTCACGGTTCTAACAAGATGCACCCATCTGCCCTATCGTTTGCTTCTAGTTACAAATATTGCGATCGGACTTATTGAGTTAACACAGTTAAAGCAGCGAACAACTGCACAGAAACACTTATATTTTGCATCAACAATGGCAAACTTAGATATCAGCCTAATCGACCCAAAGAAACGAACCGCAGTATCAAGAAATTCAATTGTAACAAGGGATGCATTACATTGGACCCCTAGATTACTTTTAGGGTTACAGTCAAACAAACAGTGAAGCGATGAAAAGATCCATCCTTTTATCAGTGCAAAAGTTAGGGTTTCTCTTCGGCTCCAGTTAGAAGGTCGATCGTAACGGCAGCGATGAGATGGTCGAACACCACCGATCGAGGGTTGCGCTTATTTCCCCTCCGCTACTAAAAGCAACGCAGCGATCATGCGACGGGCGGCAGGAAGCGAGGGTAAAGAAAGCGAATGGGAAAAGAGACGGAGAAAGGAGAGGACAAAAGACAAGCAGAGGAGACGAGGAGTACCAGCGGCCGGTGGCGCAGGGGAGGCCGCGAAAGGAGGCCGAAGGCGGTGGTGCGCGATAGGAGGCCGCGGCGGCCGATGGCGTCGACGGACGTCTCGTCGCGGCTATTTCCACCGAATAAGTACGAGCGCACTAAACGACCAAATCAGATCAAGTGGTTCGCGTGGCGTGACGACGTATTTATGCTTATTATTAGTCTATTACGAAGCACGGTGCTTAAATCCGACCCACTCTGTGTCCCCTTATCGGGTTTAAACCCGACCCAACAGAAGCCCACGTTTGCTTAGCCGCGAAGCTTTCGACTCCAATTTCCTCATCTCTGCAGCTTCATGCGGTGTTCCCTTCGTCCCGGTGAGCGAGGGTCACGCCGACTGCCTCCTATGGCGGCGCCTCGTCCACTCCCCCTCTTCCTCGTCGTCCTCCTCCTTACTTCGCTGCCACCTGCAGCTGAAGGCTTGCGGCTCAGCCAGTGGGGCACGCTCGTCTCCTTGTCCCACTCCCTCCTCACCCGGGTCGCCAACGCCCGCGCCGCTCGGGACGACCTCGCCGGCGCAGACCGCGTCCGGAAGATCGCTGACAAGCTCACCCTCCTTGGAGGTTCGGGAGGCGGGATCTGGTCCCTAGGACGTGACTTCGCCTGGAACTACGTCTGGCGAGGCGGAGGGGTCCCAACGGCGGAAATTTCCCGCGCCACCTCCCGTCTCTTTGAGGCACTGACGGAGGCGAGTCGGATCGAATCCGCCGCAGAACGGAGCAGGTGGGCGCTTCGCAACTACCGGCATCTCGTCGATCTCGCTGACTCCCTGTTCAAAAGCCTTCTCCGCACCTTCTCGCGATCGGTAAGCTCTTGTTAGGGTCAAATTTCCCGGTCTAGGGTTTGGAATTTTGATAAAGGTATGACATTGATCCTGTTTCAGGGGCCATTGAGGGAGACGGTGTTGGCACTGCAGAGGGAGGTGGCCGAGGGGGAGCTGCTCAAGGACTGTTTGGAGATTGTCGCTGCGGACCTGGAGGGCTTGATTCGAATAGTTAGAGATGCATTCTTATCCTCCTCCAATGTAGACGAAGGGGAGCTCTAAAGCTTAAAAACTTGCATCACCTGGTAATTTGAGTTCTCCCTTCAATTGCATCTTTGTTGAATCTGCGCATCTGTACCGTTCTTTTTGCTTTTGATTGTCTTGGCTTAACTAATGTTTATCCTACAAAAGATCCAAATCCTTGTGCTAAGTAGGACATCGTATCAAAGAAATCAGTATGGTTCACACTGATGACAGTGATGAGATCATTTTGGGCTACTGAAATCTGTGAATGCCTTCAAAATATTGGTCATATAAAATAATGCAATTCCCGTTTTCTTAGTGCAATTCATAATTTCTTGATTTAGTGTATGATAGATAGTGATTAGTTTTGACTTGTTTAGTAAGATCTAAACTCTGTAAAATTTTCTAGCAACTAACGAACCATCTGAACATGGAGTATAGGAGAACATAGTAAGTGAAACTTGAGCCTTGAGGTGGGATGGTGTTCTGGAGTAACCCTTTTACTCCAATTTGCTTCAGTATTAAGTCAACTTCTTGGTTAAATTTCTGATGACAATATTTACGGTGAAGTAGAGAACAGATTCTGGTGCTCTGCAGGAACGAATGCATGAAGATGCACCTACATGATATACTCCAACTTGTATGACGATGCACCTACTTGAATATGCATGAAGATCCATGTTTAGAAGTTGAGCTACAATGGCCATGGTTTCTCTGCACTTTGTGGAGGGCTGATATGTTTTTAATGCTGATGGTTGAAGTAGACGATTTCATTAATCATGTTTCGAGGAGGTCAAGTCTTGTTGGTCGATTTTGGGACATACGTGATAAATGATTTCGAGTGCTAGGAACGGAAGCTACAGCAGCAGTATTGAGTGTTACGAGGACAACCAGAGCAAGAAAGTTGGAATTATGGTTGACCCCTTGAAACAATACTAGGTGATGTACTGAGTGTGGAGTGCATCAAGCTTGCATAGAACTATTTTATTGTCTGATGAAATAAAATTGTCAGATTTATTGCCCAAATCTTTAGGAATAACATTGTCGTTGCTCGTTCGACACTCTCTAGACATTTTAATTTCTGCCAGGTCAAACTGGTGAATTAGCATAACCATGTACGACAAAAGGGCAAAAAGCAGCCAGGAGCAGCGCTTGGTTGGTATTCCACTGATGACCAAGCAGTGCAAAATACCAATAAAGAATGTATTAGGTGAACACAAGTCAATTGCTAGATAAGAGCAACAAAGAATGAATGCATGAAGATGCACCTACATGATATACTCCAACTTGTATGAAGATGCACCTACATGATATACTCCAACTTGTATGACGATGCACCTACTTGAATATGCATGAAGATTCATGTTTAGAAGTTTTGCTACAATGGCCATGCACTTTGTGGAGGGCAAGTATATTTTTAATGCTAATGGTTGAAGGAGACAATTTCATTAATCATGTTTCGAGGAGGTCAAGTCATGTTGGTCGATTTTGGGACATACATGATAAATGATTTCGAGTGCTAGGAACGGAAGCTACAGCAGCAGTATTGAGTGTTACGAGGACAACAAAAGCAAGAAAGTTGGAATTATGGTTGACCCATTGAAACAATAATAAGGTGATGTACTGAGTGTGGAGTGCATCAAGCTTATTGCCCAAATCTTTAGGAATACAATTGTCGTTGCTCGTTCGAAACTCTCTAGAATTTAATTTCTGCCAGGTCAAACTGGTGAAATTAGCTATAACCATGTACGACAAAAGGGCACAAAAGCAGAAGCCAAAGGAGACATGAAAGTCTTGGGCTTCCCGCCCTGAAGGACCAACGAATGAGAAAGGAGATTGTAGCTTTGAGAGTTTAGGAGTTTATTTAGAAAATCAGTTGATTTGTGCCTTCTTGCATAATGGCCCCAGATATGACAGCGCTTGGTGTATTCCACTGATGCCAAGCAGTGCAAAATACCAATAAAGAATGTATTAGGTGAACACAAGCAATTGCTAGATAGAGCCACAAAGAATGGAATGCAATGAAGATGCACCTACATGATATACTCCAACTTGTATGACGATGCACCTACTTGAATATGCATGAAGATTCATGTTTAGAAGTTTTGCTACAATGGCCATGCACTTTGTGGAGGGCAAGTATATTTTTAATGCTAATGGTTGAAGGAGACAATTTCATTAATCATGTTTCGAGGAGGTCAAGTCATGTTGGTCGATTTTGGGACATACATGATAAATGATTTTGAGTGCTGGGAACAGAAGCTACAGCAGCAGTATTGAGTGTTACGAGGACAACAAAAGCAAGAAAGTTGGACTTATGGTTGACCCATTGAAACAATAATAAGGTGATGTACTGAGTGTGGAGTGCATCAAGCTTGCATAGAACTATTTTATTGTCTGATGAAATAAAATTGTCAGATTTATTGCCCAAATCTTTAGGAATAACATTGTCGTTGCTCGTTCGACACTCTCTAGACATTTTAATTTCTGCCAGGTCAAACTGGTGAATTAGCATAACCATGTACGACAAAAGGGCAAAAAGCAGCCAAAGGAGACAATGAAGCTTGGGCTTCCACGCCTGAAGGACCAACGACTGAGAAAGGAGAATTTGTAGCTTTGAGAGTTAGGAGTTTATTTAGAAAAATCAGTTGATTTGTGCATTCTTGCATAATGGCCCCAGATATGACCAGCGCTTGGTTGGTATTCCACTGATGACCAAGCAGTGCAAAATACCAATAAAGAATGTATTAGGTGAACACAAGTCAATTGCTAGATAAGAGCAACAAAGAATGAATGCATGAAGATGCACCTACATGATATACTCCAACTTGTATGAAGATGCACCTACTTGAATATGCATGAAGATTCATGTTTAGAAGTTTTGCTACAATGGCCATGCACTTTGTGGAGGGCAAGTATATTTTTAATGCTAATGGTTGAAGGAGACAATTTCATTAATCATGTTTCGAGGAGGTCAAGTCATGTTGGTCGATTTTGGGACATACATGATAAATGATTTTGAGTGCTGGGAACAGAAGCTACAGCAGCAGTATTGAGTGTTACGAGGACAACAAAAGCAAGAAAGTTGGACTTATGGTTGACCCATTGAAACAATAATAAGGTGATGTACTGAGTGTGGAGTGCATCAAGCTCACATAGAACTATTTTATTGTCTGATGAGCAAGAACACCGTTAGATAGGCTTTAGAAATAGGGTATGGAACCAGGTCAGATGTATTGCCCAAATCTTTCGGAATAACATTGTTGTTGCTTGTTCGACATTCTCTAGGCATTTTAATTTCTGCCACGGCAAACCAATTCATTTACATATTGATTGCTTTGAAAAATCTAATGTTTTATTAGTTTCAGAGAAATAAGGCAACGTGCAGTGGTGATGGATTAGTCAGTCTTTTGTTATATTCAGGTAGGCGATAATATGAATGCATGACATCAGTTTAATGATTTCTGAAAGCACGAGAAGGACTCGATGCTTATCATCTTAAAACTTTGTGGCAATTTTATTTCAATGATGATCCTTTCTTTACCAAGGGCAAGTTTTCGGTATTTTCTCATTCCAGCCAGTTGAAATACAATCCTGATTTGTATTGATACATTATGTGCAGCTGATTGTGCCTGTAACTCATCCGAATCCCACACCAGGAGAAGGTCGAATTGAAATTTGTCAGATTACACCCTTGCCATTGTGTTCCTATTAACATTGCATTTTTGGAGCAGATATCCGAGTGCAGTGTGCACAATCAAAAGACTAAGAGTTCCAGTCCTGCAAGCATCAAGCACGTCTTATGCAAGGGAAAGAACGATTTTGTTTTGTTTTTTTGCTATATTTCTGATATCTATCGACAATTAGCTATTCCTGAAACAATAGTGCAGTGACCCCGTGACATTTCTTGGCCATCCACTTCCAGATCTTGTGCTGACAGCCTCCGCCATGGCATTCCAGCTTCAGTTTCTTGCCGAAGCGTATTGATTATGGTGGGTTGGCTTCATTAAGGACTGTAGCCGATGAGCACCCAAATTTAGTTGCTGCGGGTTGCAGAAGGTCAAGTCTAGCGATGCAGTAGTCTGTGTGGCAGAGTCGGCGGCCTGATTTGGTTTGATGAGAAGCATGCATATGCCCCACTATGAATTGACGGTACCTACGCGGAATCGTAGTTAATGCATTTATGGCTTCTTATTTTCCTGCTAAACTCGACTCCAGCACAGGTTGGTGGCTTGAAATAAGAACAATGTTGATGGCTCGGAAGGCAGTGCCCATGAGTGGCCAAGGACATTGTTAGCTTGGAGGACTCTTTTGGTGAACTCATTGAGATGGATGATTCCCAGCTTCAAATCTTTGATCATAATTGTCAAGTCAAATTCATATTAAATGGTCAACAAAAGAACATTAAGAAAGGGGTCGTGGCAATTTGATGCTTTGTGGAGTCATATCCTGAGAAAGGATCACTCCAAACCACATGGAGCAGCTAATTTTGCAAGGATCAAAGGTTGGAATGAGTAGCCTTTTTGGAACTTTTCTTTCGTATCTGCTACTGTAGATGTGGTGGATGCATTGTGAATTCAATCACTCGTCTTTCAAAGTTAGAACAATCCTAACACCAATACCTGACTCTCCCAACCAATCCCCTCATCCTCGTCCTGTCAACTCCCCTCCCATTGCCTCTCCCCCACCCGTCCTCCTCATTTCCCAGCCTTCCTCGGCCGCGCTTCCGTTTCCACTTCTTGGTACGTAAATGGCTCACGTCGAGCTGAGGGGGGCGATGCTGGGAGCACGGTGGTTGCTGCTCTTGTTGGTTTTTAGCTCATCGTTGGGCCCCGCCCGGCCGGAGCCACAGGTCCCTGGCTACTTCATCTTCGGCGACTCGCTCGTCGACAACGGCAACAACAACAACATCGGTTCGCTGGCGGTGGCCAATTACCCGCCTTACGGCGTCGACTTCGCCGGCGGCCCGACCGGGAGGTTCACCAATGGCTTGACCACCGTGGATGTTATAGGTAGCGTCTTCTCCGCATGCAACAAATACTTCTCCTTTCCTCTCTTTTTTGCTCTTCTGCTTGCATGCCAGAATTGTACTTTGTAGTAATGGATTCTAAGCCAATGAATAATGCACGTATCTGCAGGCAATCTTGTCAAAAGGCAGGAAAATATGATTGGTAGGAATCATAGAGTAATTAGTTCTTGTTCTTTGTAATTTCCATCTTCATATTTCATACCATATCAGTCAAGGATGTCGTATCGTCCATTATTAGAATTCCGACTCTGTGTAGCTAAACTATTGGGTTTTCACGGCTTCATCCCACCCTACGCAAGTACGAGAGGCCAAGCACTTCTTGCTGGTGTCAACTTCGCTTCCGCTGCCGCCGGAATACGGGAGGAGACGGGGCGACAACTGGTATTTGTTCTTCGAAAGTTTACTTGCTTGTTGATGGGTATCATAGATGCTAACTGGTCCAAGTTTGATCTCACAGGGTGGTAGAATTCCTTTCAGTGAACAACTGCAGAACGATCGATCAGCTGTGCAGGAGATGGTCCGCATACTGGGAGGTGAAGAGACTGCAGCTACTTACCTCAGCAAATGCAACTTCTCCGTCGGCATGGGCAGCAACGACTACCTCAACAACTATTTCATGCCTGCACTCTACGAAACCAGTCGACAGTACACCCCAGAACAGTACGCCGATGTGCTGATCCGACAGTATTCTCAGCAGCTCCGGGTTGGTCTCTCTTCGTCGTAGCCCGGCGACTGTATGATGACAGTCGCAGATGCAGACATGACGCTAACTAGCAGTTGCTAATTCTTGTGTGCTTCAGACTTCATACAACTACGGGGCAAGGAAGGTGGCGTTGATAGGGGTGGGACAGGTCGGGTGCAGCCCCAGTGAGCTGGCTCAACGCAGCCCCGACGGCGTCACTTGCGTCGAGGAGATCAACAGCGCCATCCGAGTCTTCAACGCCAAGCTGATCGGTGTGGTGGATGAACTCAACGCCTTGGACGGGGCGCACTTCATTTACATCAATGGCTATGGGATATTTGAAGACATCACGAGGAATTCTGCAGCTTATGGAAACCACTCCATTGCTTTGTGCAGGAACGTCACGTTAGTCTTTGGTGGATGCATGACGTTGTGGTGTTTGCGTTTCAGGCGTGAGTGTTACGAACAGGGGATGTTGTGGGGTGGGAAGGAACAATGGCCAGATTACGTCTGCCGTATCAAGCTCCATGCGCTAACAGGAATGAGTACCTCTTCTTTGATGCTTTCCATCCCACCGAAGCTGCAAACGTCGTCA
Source organism: Musa balbisiana (assembly GCA_004837865.1). Taxonomy (NCBI): domain Eukaryota; kingdom Viridiplantae; phylum Streptophyta; class Magnoliopsida; order Zingiberales; family Musaceae; genus Musa; species Musa balbisiana. The sequence goes on along the minus strand of CM017196.1, from coordinate 3,654,038 downwards.
TCGCCAAGAGATCTTACAGTGCCCGATCCCCATCCGACGCCTACCCCATGGACATCCGTCGCCTTGCCGAAGTCTGATGCTCCATTGCCATCAATTAAGACTCTGTTTTGTTCCTTTTGTTGCCCTCGAATGTCATCTGCCACATATGTATACAAGTTAAAGATCACTGCAAGCATATGTAAGACCGGTGACACGTATCTGTCACCTTGACACTTTCGTGCGAGATCATTAGGTCGAACATGTTATAACGAGCATGCTCGACGACTACATAGCGGCATACTACATGATCCATATATTAGATACACGCGAAAACATAGATGACAACTTTAGCTTGACCGTCGAACGTCGCAAGACGAAACCAGGGGAACTCCGTCATGGAAACGGCGCCCGGAGCTTCATCACCGTCTCCACCACGTCGATGGCGAAGCCCGTGCGGTGCTTCATCCAGTAGTCAGCGTTCGGATTGGTCAATTCGAGCCCCTCGACCCCCAGCCTCGACTCCTTGAGCTCCTCGGTCGAGATCTTGTACTTGTCGTCCCGTTTCTTCACCAAGTCCGGGCGGACCACGCCCAAGTTCACCCCCTGGGGCGACATCATGAGCGCCGGGGCGCCCAGCGGGAGGCGGTCGCCTCGGTCCACCTGCCACGTGCACCAAAACTTGCCGTAAGTCTTGGACAGATCGTCCAGCTCCTTCTTCTGCAGCATCTCCGGCACTCTGGGACTTGCGAGTAGTCCGGACTCGATCTCGTGGGCGTGGGAGTGCCACAGCTTCTGCTCCTCCGGCGGCAGCTTGTTGAAGATACTGTCGGAGACTATATACTCAACACCTGTTAACACTTACCAGCTAAGATATACATCGCCTTACGAGTTCTATCCTGTTCGGTACCAAATATGATCAAATACATGGAGGAGAACGAGGAGGCGGAGGAGGAGGACGGATACCGATGAGGTGAGCGGAGGAATCGTCGGTGTTGTAGACGGCGCACTGGAGAAAGTCCTGGTTGAGCCGGCCGCAGTAGTGGTGGGTCTCGATCTGACGGGTGAGGTCGTGGCCGTAAAGGGCGAAACTGCAGATGTGCTGCTTAAACTGCTTCACGGGCTTCAACGACTGCAGCATCTCCGCCCCCTTGTCGATCACCTTTTGCCCCAACGTCATTGGCTTCCCCGGCGGCGTCGGCCCCTCTCCTCCCGCCACTGCCGCAGGCTTAGGGCTCTCGTCGCTTGACGCCATACGCAGTACTGCTCTTCCCGTCTCCGCTCCTGCGATCCACCGACGGATGAAAGGTGAAGGAACTGGTGGGTGTTCATAGGGGGAGGCGAGCGGCAGAGGAGTTGCAGTGCACGTGCAGGGTTTGATTCTACGTGGTAACCAGCATGCGAGCGATGTGGCACGAAATCAAGCAAATGTACAAGCGACTGAGATAAAAGAGAAACAAAGAATGATTGAGAGTAATCTTTATATAATAGCTGATTTAATCCATAAAGATTCGAATTAACTTATAAATAATTTAATTATTTCACTAGAACAAGTGACAGCGGGAGCTGAACTCAACATCAACAAATTAATATGTCATATTATCGTCTCAGAATTGAGATGGAAAAAATGAATTTTGGTAGATCATTAAGATATCATATTTTTAGGTTTATAGTTAATTTGATTAATGTTCAAAATATATTTAAATTATTTATAATGTTTTTAGGTTTATAGTTAATTTATAATGTTCAAAATATATTTAAATTGACTTGACCTGAATCGTGATGTTTAGATTGGATCAAATCGGGTCAAATTTATCGTTTGAAATAATACAATTTAAAAAGTATTATTAAATTATTAAAAAAAATCAATTACGAGAGCTAAAAGTTCAATACTTATAATGAATGAATTGTTCAGTTATTTACTATTTAACTACGTTCCAGCGTACAAATATCCTCTCTTCCCTGTCTAACGCAACAACTACTCGCTCCGAAATGGCCTCCTCTCATGTGATCCCACTACTGCCAATATCTTCGCCGCTGTCGCCTCCTCTGCGGCCGCTCCGCAGCCCAAACGCCGTCCCGGTAATCCTAACCCGCAACCCGAGATCTAGGGTTCGTCGAATGCCCCCTCCCCCTCCCAAGGCCACCCCGCTGCCGGAGCCCGCGGCACTGCAGGACTCCCTCCTCGATCTCGTTCGGGCTTCTCCGCCCATCTGGGAGTCTGCTGTTGCGAGCAATCTCCTCATCTTCGTCGTCGGATCTCCGATTCTCCTGTCGGGGTTGACGGCTTCCGGCATCGGAGCGGCCTTTCTCCTCGGGACATTGTCCTGGAGGGCCTTCGGGCCGTCCGGATTTCTCATCGTTGCTGCCTATTTTGTTATAGTAAGTGAGACTCCACACGCTATTTGGTTGTAAGGTGGTTCAACATTGAATTGCTTGCTGCACTGTGTAGGTTTCTGATGCAGTGGTTCTTTTGATGTCCTCTATTGTATCGTACGTTAGGGCAATGTCGTACAATAGACTAACATTAGCACAGGGACAGATAGAAGAAGAGATGTCTTATCCATAAAGCAAAGCAAATTAGCCTGAAGCCGGTACGAGTATGTGGAAGTAAATACTCTAACTTAGGGAAAGAAACCCCTATGAAATAGGTAAGGCGCAAGATTTGAAGTGGCTTCGCCAACCTGAATCTTTGGTTCTTGCTACTGAACTCAAGTTTGGTGACAGAGAGTATAAACCAGTTGCTCAATTCCAACACAAAAATGGGATCATAACCGGCCTTTCTGGGAGTTTTTGCTAGCGTGATGCACATGCTGCAGAAACCCATTGGAAGTTAACCTTAGCACTAATTTCATAGGTGTTTCTGTATCTAGTGAGGTGTTAATTCTTTACTGTTGCACCAGCACCATTCTCATGTTGGTTCCCACTTTAGGTAACCAAATGTTAACCTTCTGTAATTCAGCTCACGTTTATATTAGTTTGTATGCTATATAAAGCACAGTGGGAGATAAAGAAACTTTTTGGATTAAGTTATTTATAGATTATCAATATTTTTACTTCCATTAGAATGGGAGGGGTCATATCCTGTCTTTGGCCTTTTGGGACCTGGTTGTCTGTATTTTCATTCTTTATTTTTTGGCCAGGGAACAGCAGCTACAAAGCTGAAGATTACACAAAAAGAGGCCCTTGGCGTGGCTGAGAAAAGGAGAGGAAGAAGAGGGCCAGGCAGTGTCATTGGTTCTGGTGCCGCTGGTTGTGTTTGTGCATTTCTATCGATATACAATATCGGTGGTGCTGCATCTGCAGCACTTTGGCAGCTAGGTTTCATTGCCAGCTTCTGTACTAAGCTGAGTGATACAGTTTCCAGCGAGATAGGGAAAGCATATGGGAAGACAACGTAAGTTTCTTTAACAAAAAGTTTATGATTTTTTTTAACAACTCAATTTGCTCATGGTTCAATAAGATGGTATTTTAGTCAATTCATGATTATGTACCTTTTTTAAGACTTCATATCTGTAATAGTGCTAGATTTTGCTTTCCAAAGCATGACTAGAGAGAGTTAAGCATTATATTGCAATAGTATGTGTTAATGTGCTATTACAAATTTCATAGCTTTGTTGAAGCATTCTCTGGTTCATTTTCTGCACGAACTATGACAGTTTATCGCCATTGAGAACTGAAGTTTCTCTTGTCAGTAATTTTTTCTTTAGGCGTATAATATAAATGTGATCGTAGAATTTTTGCATGACCAAATGGTGATTTGACACTTAAAAGAGAGGAATAATATTCATTGTTTTTTTCATTTGTATTCCTTGTAAAGTTGGAAACCCACTTGGATGAGCTCTTCTGAGTTGATCACATCTATTGTTAACACATATATGTACGCACACACTGAAATAACAAAAGCCCCAGCATCTTAGGCTCCTTATGCTTGTACAGTTCCTAAGTTTCTGACTTTGGTTTTTATACAGAACAGCTACTTGGTCACAACATTTAAGGTAGTTCCAAGGGGCACAGAAGGGGCTGTAAGTATGGAAGGGACCGTTGCGGGGCTTTTAGCTTCAGTTCTTCTCGCTAGCATTGGTTACTTTCTGGGAGAGGTACATTTCGCATTTCAGATAAATTCATCTCGATATTGTTATCCCCATAAACAATTTAAGAATCCAAGAACATTTGCTTGCAACCTTACTGAACACTCTGTCTTGATCAGTGATCATTTTATATATTTTTTAAAAATTCACTTTTCTAATGTTGGTATTTGAATATTTCATTTAACTTTCAGTATCTATTTATTCAATCAAAAGATCATTTGAATCCCCCTTACTCCCGAGTCCTAACTATTTGGGTTGTCTACGTAGAATAAATCCTGCCATTTAGCATTTTCAATGGCTACATATGGCTTAATTGCTCATCTGATGTTCTCCACTGATTTGTTCTTATTTTTGTCTTTTATATTTTCTGCTATCGTTGTATCTTTCTTGACTGTGATTTACAGCACTGCCTGAGGTGAGCCCATAACAAGACTAGTTGTAGGGTTGGTGACATGAATGTTAGAGAAGGATTCATATGAAACTCATTAGGAAAGGGAAAAAAACATATATTTCAAAAGAATTTATCAATTGTCTAAAGCTAATGGTGATGGTAAAGTTGAACAAAAGCTCCCAACATACAGTAACAAAAAGTTACAAATGGTGACTGAAGAAGTTATTGATGAGTTTGATAAGACACCTAATAGCTATGTTCTTTTGTTTTGTGAGTAAACAAATCTACTTTGATTTAATGGTGAGCCATTGTTGTGCTTGATATGATGAACAAGGCCTTTTCCCCCTTGTTCTGCCATTACTTTCAGAGAATGACACCCAGAGAGCCAAATAGGTGTTTATGTGTTTTTTCTGCTGTATGGGTATTTCTGGTAAAAGGGTTTGTACACTATGTTTCTAGAATTATCTGGATCTTTCTAGCTGGTACCATGTGAATAATACCTTGATAAACAGGTGGATCTACCACAAGCTGCTGTATGTGTTCTAGCATCTCAGATTGCAAACTTTGGCGAGAGCCTAATCGGTGCTACGCTACAAGAGAAGAACAGTTTTCAATGGGTAAGGTTCTATCGAACTTGAAAGCTCAGTATGTTTCATATTATGTTGTTAGATTCTGTTGCCTATTTCAAATCTAAATCAACCCATTAAATCTCAGTCTTCTGTTAAATTTTCATTGATTATGGAAGGATGCATGCATCTGGTCCCACATCTGTATCTATGGCCTCACATGCATGAGTCGCTACCCTGAAAAATCCACTTCCCATGCATGAGGCTTGTCCAATTTAATTTTATTACTGATTTCAATTTCATGTTTCATTTGGTCTTTTGCAATGACTAAATCATTGTACAAATTGTTCCTTGATTTTTGGTTTTCCTCACTGGTTTGAGAAAGAAACACCGAGCCTGATATCTAGAACATGGAATGCATTGCAGATAGACAAAACCCGCCTCAACTGGATTGGTTGAGAGTATGTTCTACTTCTAGCCGTCAATAATTTGCATTAACGTGAATTTATGTTATCTAAAGCATTATGTCATTGCTTAATGTACATAAGATCCATAATCGATATGGTTCAGCATTTGCCTGTGAATATAATTGTGAGGATCTTTGATTACAAGCATGTCCATGTCCATCATCCATATTTCTTTCTTCCCTTTGCATTTTTCTTGAGGGTACTATCTTATTGGACGTCAACCAATTTTGTTATTTATCTCCTAACTGGTCTTGATCCTACCTTTTGTGTTCTCTTCTACATATTTTGTTATTTTCCTTGGGCTAAAAAATTTTCTTCGATCCTGCAGTTGAACAACGATATTGTCAATGTTATCAACATCTCTATCGGTAGCATTTTGGCAATTTTGATGCAGCAGTTCATTCTGGGGCATTAGCGGCTTTAACTAAGGTTTACTAATATTCCTATTGTGTGTGCCACTTTGGTGCCGACATAGTTGTCGAGTAGCTCACAAGCACAAATAATCAATAACACAACAGCAGCAGGATGAATGCAACTGAGTTATGGTTCTGTGAAGCCACAAGGAAAGGTTGCTGAAATGGATCAGTTCTCGTCACAGATAGGCACATGTAGCTGTATTCTTGAGATATTCATCATGTTTTTATCACCGAACAAAAAAGGTGAGAAAATCCATAGATTACGGCAGAGTTGCTCGACTTTCTGATAAAGTCTAGTGATTGCCTCAACATCTACGTATGATCATTCTGTTGTATTTCTGATAAAGTCTAGTGATTTTGTTGATTAAATCGACACATTTATTAAGTGTATTAAGTGTATTCATCTTTAGGAGCTTGTTGAACGTTTAATCCCATATTGATTGGAAAACTAAGTTGTAATAAAGAGCCAAAATGATTCCTCCTCGAAAGATCGAAGCCTTCATTGTGGATCATTCCTCGCGGTTCAGAGGGCTCACTTCAGAGATGGTTAATGGATATCTTATGCTACTGGCTATCTTATTTGGCACCTACATGTTTTGTTTCAAGCGAACTTGATGTCTTTCCTAGTTGGAGTAGCTTATAAATGGTCGAATCTAAGTCTCGAATTCCCGAGTATCTACACCATGGCAACCAAGCACGAATAAAGAGACAGCAGTGGGTGGGAGGTGTTTTCTCTTTCCTTTGTTGTTTGATAGGAATCCTCCGGTAAAACACCATGATACCATTTGTGTCTGAAGGACGCCACAAACTTGAAGCTGCAATGTTACCTTATAGCCAAAACGCCGGATTGTATCAGCAATCATGATGCAGGGACATGGCCACCAATTTATAACGATGGTGAGTGTGTGTACCACCGTGCATGAAGTCTGATGTGATCGAAAGGAGAGCTTCGATATTTGCTCGATGATCAACTTATACGAAGGTCGAGGTTGGATGAGACTTTCCTCGTAATCCCTTCGACGCTATAGTTAATAATCCTATAATGAAAAACAAGAATTTCGAGAATATTAAAAAATAAAAATTTTGAGTAAAAAATGACCAAAGTTGATTATTATGATTTGGTGGACTTTTTTTATAGTTGATTTAACCTGAAAAATATTTCTCCTATTAACAATGAATCAGATAATAAAGAGATACACATCCAAGTACAGAAATCAAGCCATGATTTGTTCTTCTCCAAATTCAAGCTGGTCCAATTGCAAGGAATGAGAAAAAAGGGCAGATTGTTTTCATGTTACACATCTAATGAAACCTCGAACAACATAAGCTCTGTGATAAACAACATTAATGACATTCTAAAGAATGTACAAGAACAAAAAAAACACATGCTACCCATAGAAAGAATGCTTCCTAGGGCGGTGATGGTGATAATGCAAGAGCAACTTAGAAAGAGGTCAAATCAGATTCAGTAGTTTAATAAGGAATACTTCACACGTACCACAATCTTTCCCTTTTCAACCCCCAACTTAGCACCCGTGACTAACCAGTGGCCGGGTGTATCTTGCGGCCCTTTCAACATCTCTGTCATGTCCACAATCTTCACAAGCTTGTTGTAATCTGCCGAAGCCGAAGATGATGTGTCCTCTGGTTTCGGCGCATGGGTAGTAGATGGACTATGATCCCAAACCGATCTCCTTATGGTACAACCAGGGACCTTGGAAAACAATAGTTTGAGGTGCAGGACACTCCTGGCACCGAAATCCCATACCCCCAGCTGAGCTCCTGTCACTATGTAGACACCAGAGAGATCGCCAATGTTTGTTTCATTACTCTCGATTGGTGCAGTGCTAACATGGGCAAAGTTCTTCCACTTAATGGGTTCAAACCAGCGGCTGTCCTGCTCCTCGGGGCCTTGCCATCTTGGAGGGCCGATTGCGACATAGGAGTCCCAGTGAGGCAGGAGGATCTTTGGTAAGATTACAAGATGCTGTATATGGATGGCTAGTCGGTTTCGTTTGTTTCCTTCAAGGCTTATCCTGAGGCCAGTGACTGGTTTACGGCCAACAGATACCTGCATGAGTAATTAGGAGCTATGATATAAATATGTATGGCAAAACCAAATGATTTTTGCAGTGATTAAGGTACCATCAATATGTATTAAGCATTAAGAAAGAATACTACTTTAAACAAGTAGAACGACAAAACCAACAGACCTACAGACTTAACTAGAGCTAACATAATATACTGACTTTTTACGTCAAGATTCCAATGTCTTTTTGTCCATTATTGCGCCAGCAAACCATAACCATACTAGTGTAAAATAAAGATATGACCATAACCATCAACAAGACTTATTCTTAAAGCTTCTGATGTTTTCAGTCTATTTTCCTCCACAACATACCAAAAAAAGCATAAATCACATATCTTTTTTTTTTTTAATTTGTGTGTGTGGTGAGAGGGATAAGACTAACTATAACTTCGATTTCTATTTTTCAAGATTAACTGAAGTCTAGAGCAAGAGACACAACTTGAAGAAATAAGTCTTCTTGGGCTTTGCAACTAGCAACTTCTGCATTTTTATTAGCGCCACCAAATCCCAAAAATGTAAGACATTTCAGAAATGTCACCTAATCAGAAAGTTGAAGTTCTTCCCACTGACGTTATAGGATAAAATTCTATTCAAACCTGGGTTTCGTCAATCTACACAAGAATGCCCAGAAGAAATGGTGATGAATAGATGTTTACCCACTCATCACATGTTGTCTTGCAAGTAATTTGTCTAATATTTGAAGCATGATCTCTACCGTAAGATGGGAAATCATGAGCAATGAATTAGTTCTGCTGATCCACAAACATGTATATATGAAACATTAGATAAATATGTTAAACCATAAGATGATAAGGTTGCCGAATTTATGTAGCATTATTCTCATGCAACCAGTAAAGATAAACTAGTCATAAACAACCGAGTCCTATTTACCTGTTCTGAGCTAATATAGAGCTTGGGACCCATTAAGCTAAACTGAAGAGAAGGGCACACAGGTTCCTTTCTCTGGTGTCCGGGAATATTAACTGGTGCTGGAGCCCAAACTCTCTCCACTTGGAAGTCCAAGAAATACTGGAGTTCCTCTATTGGGGGCTTATCTGGAGAAACATGTTATATAAACATAAACATTGGATAAAAACCAGCAGAACTAGAAAATCCATAAGCCAAAAAGATAAAATAGACAACAACATTTTAACTTCACAGAAGTCAACTAATCAAGGTACATGACTGACATTTGTCATCAAATTTGGTTGCTAAAATAATAAGGATTTCAAAAACGAACATTATGAAACTCAATGTGCAGTAGAAAAGTTGCTCACATCTGTATCCAATATCCTGTGACTCTAAGCTTCTTTGATCTCAAAGTCTACATTATTCTTATGAAAATTTCAAGGCTTTCACATATGAAGCATATGTTTCTCCTCATACAAGTCAAGAATCACAAAGAAATTATGATAAGACGAGAAAAACCATGAAGGAAACTTAAAACATTGAATTGTTGAATTAAGTTTAACTGGTTTTTGCAATTAATGCATCTTCAGTAAGGTCCCAATATGATATTCAATGTACAAAAGTATGAGCAAAGAAAGAAAAATAAAAAATATTTGAAAGAGGTATAGCAGCCAATTTACCAATGGCCATGATTTGACACATGAGATGCTATCAAATGATATTTGATGTACAAAAGTACGAGCGAAGAAAGAAAAATAAAAAATATTTGAAAGGGGTATAGCAGCCAATTTACCAATGGCCATGATTTGCCACATGAGATGCCATGTGATAGCACTAAATGACGATATACAACTCTACAAGATTATATAACTGGCAGGTTTTTCAATGTAGGATGGGCTCAGTTAGGGTATTAGAGTTCACAGTCAATTCTAGGTTTGGACTTTTTTTTGTAACACTATTGTCATTTTCTCTGTCTTGTGTGGCTTCTTACTTTTAGTTTTATCAGTGTTAGGGAGTTTATCACTACTTTGATATAATTTATTTCAGAACAGTGAATAACACACTAATATTTCAGTCTAGAAATATCCAAAGGTCTTTTACGATTTTTGTGAAATTAATCATTTCCAGGAAAAAAGAAAACTTAATCCATACACGTATACAAACAACAATAGATAAAGAAGGAATAGATCTAATCTCAAACTCTTAGCAATCTGACATCTAAACTATATCTAGTAACATTCAGATCATATATTATACATTAAAAAAACAAATATTAGTTAAATACATGCAAATAAACAATGCTCTATCACTTGAAATGAGTCATAGCTGGTGAGGATTTATTATTCACAGCAGTAGATGTTGGGGCGAAATGTTGTTGGAGTTTCTACCAAATAGTGGCTAGCTTCAAATATGAATGATGGATATTTTAATTATTGCCATGAAAATGAGAACAAAGTTTTGGTTTGCTACATATGTTGCTAATGGATTACGTAGCTAGCTTCAAACTATTAAATATATAGAAACAATGCTACACATAAATATGAATTCTGTGCCAAAACTGATTCAACAGGACTTAAGCAATATAGATGGGCTGATTACTTTTCCTTAACAGAAAACTTATAGTCCCATGTCATCAAAAGAAAAATAAATGATGCCTTTCTACAACAAATCACTTACTCCATGTAGTGAAATATAAATTACTATCACTTAAACTTCCAGATCTCTTAAAGTACAAATTATGTTAATAATTTTCCCACACCATATATTCAGGAATCCAGATGTTAATGTTAAAAAACAGATAAAAACAACAAAGACTTAAACCAGCACTTACACTCCAAATATAGGTCAACAGCACGGGATAGATTTTGAATTCCAGGCAGTTCATTCAGAAGAGAAACAATAGGGAGAAAAGTTATATTGATGACGTCTGGTGCTGACAAAATGGTGTGCACCCAATCTGCATGGTTTTGAACAAGATCATCACCACCCCTCCTCCTAAATATTACAGTTACATCCTGCAGAAAAGGAAGCATTCCTTTAATGATATAAGAATGAAATTGACAGTAAAATATTGGATACTGACAGAACTCCAGCAAAACTGTTGTTGCTTTGCAACCTCTTAAACAAATAAATATCACTACTTATATGCATGAACAGTCTTAAATCAAATTAATTTGAATCAAATCATGCTTTTTTTTACATTGATCCTCGCTAGACCTTGTATTGGCAGGAGCCTCGTGCAATATACATACATATACATACATATATATATATATATACAGGGTCTGTCGTACCGAAGCATACCGCCCGGTACGGGCGGTATGTACCGGTACACGGACCATCCCGTACCGCTACAGTACTACAGTACTGTACTATAGTACTGTTACAAATGTGTTTTCTTTATTAACAGAACTAGTACTCCAAATTTTCAAGGGCAAGTCTAGTAACTACAAGATTTAAGGCACTGGAATGGTTATTTTAGATAATGAGATTATGCTAATTTTAGGTAGGGCATGTAAAATGTGGAAATACCTTCAAAGCATGCACACGGAAACCTTTCACGAATTATTTATATCTACATTCAATTAAATGCACATTAATAAGGCAATTATGAGTCTTCATTTAATCCAGAGTGGTTCTTTAGCTATCTGATATTGACTCATCACTGTACGGGATAGATAAATTGAAAACATATGTCATACGGATGACACAGACCTCCATCCTCAGAGATGCAGATCTAGATGGATGAGTTGGCATGTCACTGTTTCTAAGAGATGGATTTGTTAACATGAAAATAACAATATGCATTATATAATATGACACAACATATGTGTTCCAAAATAACAGAAGCACTAACCTTATCTTTGTAATTCAAGGGGGCATTAAGTGACTGGTGTTCCAAGTTCAAGAATCTCTGATCCCCAATCTCCTTAACATAGTTTTCAATTTCTGACACTGATAACTGGGATGAATGATGTTGCTTGATATAAACCTCATCTTTACCACCGATAGTAATTGATGTGATAATATGGGTACCAAAATTCTCGATGAAGCTGAACTAGGAGAAAATGTAGAACCCAACGATCAAAAATCAACAAAAGAAGAAATTGCAGAAAAGAAGTTCAGGTTAGATAGCAGTAAACTTCACCATGGAAGCTGAGAATTTTCATAACAACAAAAGCAATATATCCACTTTACATAAGAGAAAACCTCGAACTTGTTCTATTTTGTAAGAATGAATCATGATAACAATACCTAGTCATGATGCAAACAAGTCTATTACCTACTAACCTAGCCAACAATGGTGGGTCCCAATTGCGAGGAACAGCACGCTTGACATCATCGCGGAGAACTAAATCATCACTCATAAGCTTAGCTGTATATAAAGGGAAGTGAAAACCATCCATGGCGAGGGCTTTTGTTGCTGCAGCATCCACTTTCCAAGATCCAGTTAAACTGAACATTGAGTTAAAGCTGCCAAGAGGTACTGTGCCAGATAAACCTGACTTCTTATTGAAATACTCAGCCATCTGATGAGACACAACAGAAAATATGGTAACTAGTTTTGAAGCATCAAAGTTCCCAAGGTAAATTGAGTCCATGAGATGCATAAATTGTTCGAAAATCACATCATGAGAAATGGTAACAAGTTCCTCATACAAGGTTGCTTAATTTAGTACGATTTATAGATGTAATCATGTAAAAGCTGGGATACACAATTGAAACATACGGTCTCTTTAAATTCACCAGTGGGCATATACAGGTTTTCTACATCACAATCCCGTTCTTGCAGAAAATTTTTTCATAATAGCTAGCACAAGTTTTCATAATAATTGACCTTTTTTCCTTCTTGGAAATGTCGGCTGAATTTATTTGACTTTTGATATGCTTCCCTCAGCATCGTCCATTTCCAAACTAAGTCAGTTGACATTAGAACAAAATTTGACATGCAACAGATTTAGTTTTTTCCACTCTTTCCCATGTGTGTATCTTGTTCAGAGTTCCATGAGGAGGACATTCATTGCAGAAACTTAGATCTTATCAAATAAATGATTTATTTGAGTCACCTTATACTTTTATCATCAACAAATTGTCATTATAAAAAATGGCACATATATACAAAGTTCCAATCTCTACCATTCAATATGTTTATACTTAGTAATCTTCCTCCTTTCTTAACCTACTCAACATCTTTCCCTCTTAAACAGAAAGTCTACTAGTATTGGCCATATGATCCTTTTGACACCCCTCACCTTCTAATTCAAAAAAGATAAAAGACGAGTGATTCTACAAATTCAAGGTAACGTCCATAACCTTAAAAAAAGGAAATTGTAAGGGTCATAAGTTAAACATTGAAGAACTTGAGACATAAAAAAATAGACCATTCTCCTCCTCTTGTAGTCAATGTTATATCCCAACCTTTTCTTCTATGACATTAAAAAAAAAAAAAAAACAGATGGAAATTTTCTGGTAATTTTCAATCGGAACTTGTCATATTATAATGAAGAAAATAAAATTCACGTATCCCATTACAAAACCTGACAATTACACCAACAGAATATATATATATATATAATATTCTATTCTTCAGATTAAAGAATTGGTCATAATCGACCAGCACCCGGTCTCCGAAAACCCTTTTTGTGACATGAGTGCAAGAACAGCCTCGATCATGTGAATCACGAGAGCTACCGATCGATTTGGATTAATTCGATATACCTGCTGGAAATTGCAGACACCGGAGGAGTCCCGCCGGTCCCTTTCCCTCGAGATTTTGACGTCCGAGGGGACAGCGCGAAGAACGATCTGGCCGCCGCCGTTGTTGTCCGCGATGACCAAACTCTCCGTGCGGGCGTCGTCGAGCAGGACGAGGCGGGACCCGGGGGCGCCCTTGCAGTAGAGGAGCCGCGCGTCGGAGGTGACGTCGAAACCCCGGCCGAGCGCCTGCGCCGCGTTCATCAGTGTCGCGATCAGAGACTCCGAGCCAGCCGCAGCCGCCGCCCGTGTCCTCTCCATGACAACAACCCCGCCCGGCTCGCCGCGGCAGCAGTGCTCAAACGCATTACACAAGGGTTCATCTCATCTCATCGCTCTCGCTTCTCTTCTCCCCCGAACGCTGCGTCGCCCACCTACCTCCCTCAAAATGAGCGAACGGTGACGGAGAGGGAGGATGAGGGGATTCGACGATGGAGATTGACTTGGGGGGCGTCAAGGCGAGAGGGTTGGACTGGCGAAGGGCGGACTTTTTGACCGCCGCGATCGTCCGAAACAACACAAAGATGAAGAAGAACGCGTTTTCTGAAGAGGGATCTGAAGTTGACCGGTCCGCACAAGCAAATGACCGACGCCACATCCCTCGCTGCCTCTCTTTGGAACTCCTGGGTTTCTAGGGGTGTGGCTCCTATGTGAGACCCAGCCAGCAATCAGAGAAACACGTCTTCTCTTTGGCTAGATTTTGGGCTCCACACGCCCTGCCAAGTATGCACAGTTGAGAGATGATAACTTAAGCCCTGCCTTCTGCTGCTTGCCATCCATCCTTGGGTCAATCCCCGTCTTCTCGTCCCGCTCTGTCTGTACTCGTCTCTTGGTCGCCATGATCTCGCTCTTTGCGTGCAACGAACGGAAGGCAGCTTTGATCCGGCGACGCTGACGCACCGCCACCGGCGTCCTCCATGGCGGACCATGGAGACGTCCCCGTCTCTCTCGCATGGTGAAAGAGGACGCGATCAAGAAAGGTTTCGGATCGAGGAAGCTGCACTACTGCTGCAACACGAGGTCTGGTATCATTTGGCCTGCTTCAATTATTATTATTATTATTTCTTTAGAGATAAGCAGTAAAATCGGATTTTATGATCAGACACAACTTTATTAACTAAGCTAAATAAGTCGAAAGAAGTTTTTGGATACAAATGGGCAAAATAGTAAAACTCGAGGAAAATTAGTATGATAATCGATATTAAAAAGTGATCTCTGTATCTATCAAAAGTATGTTTGTATGTCTAGTAATAAATGGATAAAATATTTTATGAAGAAATATCTTTTAACTATTTCTAATAGTTTATTTTTATATTTTTGCGTACGAATGTGATAAAAGGAGGAGATAGCTGACAACTATCTATTTTAAACTCACGTCCATGTGGACAGATAAAGGAGAAGCAAGTTTTGTTTACACGATCAACATGATCGTCATGTCATGCATTCGAACACACGTGGTCATAACACATCAGATCATCGAGATTTCTGATAGCTCGGTGAAACGAACTCAGAAGTGAACCCAAACAAGAAGAAATTTGTCATAACACATCCCATTATAAGGCTAATGTTTCATATGTGACTTAATCATGGTTATTGAAAGAAAAAAACTCTCTTCTATGGAAACGCATGCAAATGGTCTCCTTTCAACAATTCCACCCCTCGGTGTCGGACAACAAAGTTGCACATTCATGGTGCGTGTGGAAAGCCAGAAAAGACACAATGTCCTAAGAGCTAAAGCAGCGCATCCAACATCGGCCATGAAAAGTTAATCCGGGAGTTGATATAATTTAGCTGGAGATTGACGAGCAATACCAGTGATTCAAACTCAGCTAGTTCGAGAAACATGACCCACTCAGTTATTACCCTGATGACGTACATGTTCTGCTTTTTCCCTTCGCACACTCTATATAACATACACCAGTTTTTCTTCAGACAAAAAGTGGTTAAAGCTGAAGGCAAGAAACTAAAATCATCTCTCTTGAATCCTCTCTCTATCTATCTACTCAGAATTCCCAACGTTTTGTAAAGAAGATAGGAACCAAACTAGACTTCAAAACAAGAAAAAGGTAACAGAAGATAAGGGGGACGCTGATTCGATCGACCGTCCGTCAGGCAACAGATCTGGTTTTCGAACTTCCAAGAGTGAGGTCCAGCTCATCGGATGCACACTCCTCATGGATCATCTCCCCTTCCCATGGCTTCACCAACCCGGTTGCTGTATCGGTGCCATTACTGCTGCTTCCAAATTCGAATTCATCCGAACCACCATCAGACATCTGAACATCACCATGGCTGTGGCCACCGGGTACCGGAGAGCACGTCCCACTCTGTCCTGGAGTCAATATTCGGGAGCCACTGGCTTCCTTATAGAAGACAAGAGGATTAGACGATATAAGGGTGAAGGTAGGTGAAGAAGGACCGCCAGAAGGAAGGCGCAAGCCAGCAAGCCATGCAGACTGTGGAGTATCTTGGTGGCCAGGGCTTGGTGGCATGGAAGATGGCAAGAAAGTAAGGTTGGAGCCAGCCCAAGTTGGGTGGATGGCTGGCGCATCCCAATCAGTCTTGATGTGCGAGGATCGGGCAGTGGGAGAGCTCAGCGGAGGGGTTGCTGGGGCACTTACGGACCCTCCATGTACGTATAGATGATGGAGGTTGGGTAGCTTGGAAGAGGTGGATGTGGAAGACACGGCTGAGAGACTCTTTAGCCATGGAACGAGGGAGTTGCCTTCTGTGCCGCTGGTTAAATTCTTCGCGTTAGTGATCAAGGTTGAAGACATAGGACTTGCCAAGGTTGATGAGGCCGGGCTTGGGTTATAGGAGGCACAAGGACTTGGTGAAGCCGAGGATCCAACGATATCCACGTGTTCCACTGGCTTGCAACCCTGCATATTCATATATGGTTAAAATTTTAGATTGGTTGCTATTTGGAATTGCCACTGAAAGAATGCCAAAGAGGATGTGTCAATCTATGCAGCAAAACTAAACATACAAGTTGCCATTCAACATTTGGGAAGATCTGTTTGGCCTGGATTACAGTTCACATGATAGAAAGTAATAAATATCAAGCAGCAACATATTAGACTGAACAAGTTGCAAATTCCAATACAATAAAGCTAAAATATTTGAAGTTTTTAAAACAACTGGACCATTAGTACCTTATTTAACAAGCTTGACTTTTTTTCACTCAAGGATTCATCTCTCATGTTAAGATTGTTAAGATCACCAAAGAAGAAAATCTGGGAGCTGAGCTTGGATTGTAAGACTTCCAATTTACATTTGCCAACTAGTGCTTGGATTGCAATCAAGCTGAGCTGAACTTTGCTCTGTTCAAGTTTTGTCTCAGGCCTATAATACTAAGCTAAGGGAGCTCGGGCTCCGCTTGAGACTCGAGTCAAGCTCGAAATGATGTTTCAGCTCCGCACACTAGAATTTTTACAGAGTCAAACTTGGATCAAATTAAACTCATCAAGAATTCATTTAGGAAGACCTGGATGGCCCAATATACAAAGTGTTGGTTTAAATGTCAACTTATCAGTTTAATTTTGGTAAAGCCAATTTTGTGTTTCTTGTTGAAATAGTATACTTTTCATCTGCTTTAATAATAAGTGGAGCCAATTTTTAGGATCCCATTTCTAGAAAAAAAAATATATATTTTAAACTGTTCATCTATTTGTGATTGGAAGCAAGACGTGGATCTACCAATAAATTTTTTTCATAAGTAACTTTACTCAAGACTATAGATGAACTTGGCTGAACCCCAAGTTACTCAAACATGTTAACTCATCTGCAACCTTAACTAGCAGTAAGAGAAAAAAAAAAAAAAAGGAAAAAGACGGTCAGAATCCTTCCAAGGTCATAAATCTGACAACATTTGGCTAGTCCCAAAACATGGCCAAGATTCAATCTAGAAAAAAACTTGGTTATAAAGAGACGCTTTATCAATCATTATCAGGAAACCATCACGTTTGCCCTTTCTTTTCTTTTACTTTTTGATGCTTCTTTCTTTATAGCTTAATTATGTGAAATCGTGTTCTAAGCACGCTACTGCTTCGAATGAAAATTATGGCTATGGATGCTCATCGGCCGAAAATTACATCTTCTCCAGCTCATTTTTACATTCCAGCTGCAATCCTCATTGTCATCCCCAATTTACTTAAAAAAAATGTCACTCTGTACAATTACTTTTTACACAGGTACAAGTAATGCTGAAACAAACTCACCATACCTTCATTAGCACTCTCTTCTTAGGCTAATTCTAATCGTTAACCACCTAATACCAATTCGAAAACCCTCATCATCCATCTTTTAGTGGAATTAATTGCAGACTTTTTTGTTCTTTTTCTATCTAGCAAAAGCACCTTTCTTGCAAGCTAAACATCATTCCCTTGGTTCTCCCAATTGGCAAAGGCGACATCAAAGTGGGGCCAAATACCTGAGCTTAGCTACGGTGAGCACCACTTGCCTTCAATCAGAACCCCCTCAAGATCTCACTTTTCACCTTCCTTCCAATTCAAGCTCCGGTAGTTTGCCAGAACTACCCACAATACAATAGAATTTCTATCCTTCGCTATGGTGTTCGCGTGCCCATCATCCTCCCTTTAGTCCCCAGCAATTACTGTCTGATAGAAATATGAGATAGGAAAGAGTCCTAAAGAAGGAACCCAAAAGGCCTATGCTCCCTCCACGATGCGCACGCACACACACACCTCTCTTTCGGCGCACCGGGATTCCAGTAAAGCGGGTGACTTTGACCAACAACGAGGGAACGCACCCCGTCCCGACGCCCTCCCGATACAGAGGAACAGCGGCGACGGAGGGCACTCAGTGCCGTGAAACGTTGGGTCGCATGCGTACAACCCCTCACGATGAGAGCCTTCAGATTAGAATATGTCCGTCCTGCACCGAAACGCGTCCGGAGACCGAATCGGGCAATCCCAGCCATCAATCAGAGGGACAGAAAGAACATAACGTCTACAACATCACGTGGACAGCTCACGTTAGTTGTTCCGCGAGCCAGTTGCTAACGCACACCGCAGTGGCGCATGCCGGCATCTGCCCCCGACCCGCACCGGCGAGTGAAGCCTTGGACCGCACAGACGCACGATGACCGAGGTCCGTAATGAAACGATGGAGAGGAGGAGAGCAGCCGAGGCGGCGGCGGTGGAAGATGTTACCTTGCGGTAAGTGGTGCCGTCCTCCTCGACGGCCCACCCGGCCTCCTCGCATAGGGCCTTGAGGACGGCATTGTTGTCGCAGTGCTTGGGGAGCTTGTAGTTGCCGTACATCCGGAGGCCCGAGTAGATCTTCGCCGCAATCGCACGCCGCCGCCGCTCCCGCCGCTTGTTGTTCTCCCTCTCCCTCCACGTCGGCATCCTCGTCCCCGACGTCATCTCCTCCACCCTCCCTTCCTTCATGGCAGCCGCACCACACGACCGATCTCTCACTTGACAGCAACCGAACGCAAGAAAAAGGCCAAGCAGGGATCGGCGACCACCCCCCCAAGGCTATATGACGTACGTCTATGTGGATCTACCGATAAAGGATCGTCGAAAGAATACGAACTGGCAGAGCTACAGATCGATCGATCGGGAGAGTCGATGCTTGCTCGGATTAGGGGGCGGTCGAATAAATTGGGAGGAGGGTCAAGGCCCGCACGTGGGAATGCCCACGAGATTGCAACAAATTTACTGTACTACCACGACGTACGTGTCGTACTCAGGTGTGAACAGAGGATAGAAGTGTCAGGCGTGATTGAGATGGGAATAAAGACCGCGCTGCCGCAGCCGTCTCACATGACCCCTCGGAAACGGCATTTGCTTTGTCGTGGGACGTGTCCGCGTGTGAACGAGGTCACGTTGTTTGACCACTCTTTCCGACCCCGGCTGGAGACACGGCATGAGCAACGATGAGAGAGGAACGACGCTGGACTGGCATTCGGGGCTTAAGTCGGGTGTCGTCGTAATGAAGGATACGTGTCGGCTGCTCCACCGAATCAGTGGACTCTAATTCCGTCTTTATCAGCGAAGGTGACATGAAGCGTGCGGGAAATGTAACGTCTAATGACCACTGTTAGTACCAATAATTCTCGAAGCATGCATGATTCTGATGCAAGAGGAAGAAGTCTTGTCAGCACGGGGAACACAATAAAAAACGATGCGTTTGACATCGTCAAACACATTGAATAGAATCGTTGTTGGAAGATTAGGAACAGTTTTGGCAGTAGATAACCTACCGTCTTTGATGGAGTTATGTGACGTATGGGGAAAGTCTCGTGGCTCTTCTTCGTCATGAGGACAAGAGAAGCGGGCGGCGCACGTAGATGACCGGAAGGGGGTGACGGGACGGGGCAACTCCACGTGACCTGGGGGGGTGGGGTCCTCGTTCGGCATCGTCGACTGGTGGCGCCGTCCCGGAAGTGCGCCGGGTGCACGTGCGGCGACGGAGGTGGGGATGAGAGAGTACCGTCAAAGTCGATCGGGGGTGGGGGGCCAAGCTGGGCGCTTTTTTCTTCGTCCGTCGTCGTCGTCTTCCCACTTCCCCATCGCACGCGGCATCGGTGGTGGCTCAGAGTCAAAGGTGGCGGGTCCCGCTGACGCTTCGGGACGGAGTCACGTGTTCTTATCTTGTCGTTCTCAATAATGTCAAAAAAAAAAAAAAAAAAAAGGGTTATATTTTAGGGAGAAATTTTATTTAATTTAAGTTTTTTACTCTTATTTTTATTTAATTGAGAGATCCACGCCATATAGATATAAATTGCACGTCTTTTACACCTCGGTGGGGCCCGACAAAGTGGGCCTTCAATTCGAAATCTGGTTATCAAGCCGATCGATGAATTATTTCACGTATGTCCTAATAGACATTGAAAATTTTCGAATATCTTCAGACATCAAATCTTATCCGTATCAGAAAACATTCAATAGATTTTTGTAGATATTAAGTCGATTCATGGAGTGAGGAGGTATTGATTAAATACAGAGATTGAGAAACGTATGTACTGGAGGTATTGGCCATATCAGTATTTTCTCATCATCCAAGTGAGGCAAAGTAAATGGAGAGTAGCCACGGCTCGTTCATCACAGTGCAGGATTGGGCGTGTTCAAACCACTGCATCTTCTTCGTCGTAACGCTATGACAGATTCCCACGGTGAATGCACTTCAGCTTTGATCCACCACGGCAGAGAAGGGGAGACAGGAAGTCTACTTGACTCTGCTACAGACGAGAGAAGAAACGTGTCGTGTGGGATTTAGTGCGAGACTTTTTGGATTCTCTTCTGAATACACCCGCTACTCGGAAATAGAAACATTGAACTGAAGTTTCTGATGATTAGAACGAGAAGAGAGTCAGATGGGATCAAATTGTTTCTATCATTTTGAGCGAGTTATTATATGATCTTTCTTTGGGAATTAGTTTGCTTCTGTTAGATTCGATCAAAGTTTTTTACTGGATATATTAGTTGAAACAAGAGGTGAAAGACTCAGCAGCGGAAAGCTACTTTGGTCCATTGAGTTCATGTAGAAGAAGAGGTGCTGAAGACTTGGGCACGACCCTTCCACTGTCCTTCGCACTCCTCCACGCCAGCAATCCTTTTTGCCTGTAAAAAAGATGAGAAGCTTATGCAACATCTTCCACCAGTCTCTGCTTCCTTCGCACCCATGCAATCGGCTGCTCCTCGAGGCTGTGATTGCTGCCTTTAATTAGCAAATGGATTAGTAATATGTGACAATGCAATAAATGAAAGAAAGAAGACATGGTCATCACGATAAATCTACTCATACTATCATGCTATACTTGGCTATGTTTTATATTTTAATTTTTATATTTTTAAAAATTATATTGACGTTCTTTCACTTATAATAAAACATCTAATTCTATTTCTCCTTGTATCGTCGAAATATCATAATGTGTAGAAACAATATTGGAAAATATATATAATTTTTTTTTAATCTTTACCATTCAAAAATATTGATTATATAGAATGATAATATTTGTGAAAACTTTGCTATTCTCCCTCCACCTTCATTATCTTCTCGGATAACCTACCCAATAACGACGTTAATGGTAATCATCATCTCCTACATCATCTTATTTCTCTTGCTTTGCTATTCTCTCTTTCGACTTTGCTATCCTCTCGGACAATCTATCTAACCGTAATATTAGTGGTGATCCTCATCTTCTATACCGTTTCATTTCTCCTATTTCATTTATCCTAATCAGCGCTTTGGCTTCGTATAAGATCGATGATTCTTTAGGATCAAAATTATCATTTTATTTTTTTTAATATAAATTTTGTATATGACAATACGTGTAATATCTTCTATAATATAAGGAGAAATAAAATTAACTTTCATTCCAATATAATTTTTTTATTTATAATTATAAGGATGTTAATATAAAATTTTAAAGTACAGAAATTAAGATACTAAGCATAGCTAATTAAAGGGAGTAATTATAATATTTTTGAGAGACTTTTAAAATAATATTTTAAAAATAAAAAAATTAGTATTTATTTTTTTGAAACCCACTATCACAAGGAAAAAAACAAAGCCGGCAAATGTGAAGGGTGCCTAAAAGACAGAAAGAGGGAGAGAATAATGTACGTTTGTCAAATACGTGTAGACTACTCGTATGCCTGAAAATTATTCTAAAAAATAAACAGAAAAATAATTTATTTCCGAGGTTTTTCTTGTTCTTGCTTGCGTCTTCTAGAAAATTCCGGCGACTTGGAGCCAACCGTACACAGTCGTCGACTCCTCCGGAAGAACACCGGGGAGGGCGATCACTCGCATCGGCGAGCGCGAGAAAGAAAGTATCAGGTCAAAGGTTGATCCTTCTTTTGGTTTCCGCGCTCGTCGTCTTGTAGGTGCGTAATAGAAGTTGTTTTTCCTGTTTCTTTTCTCTTTATTGCTTCCTTTTGATCCTCGTCGGACCTTTCTGCAGACTACTCGCCGACGTCGCCTGCTTGGAGGTCGAATCCGGGCAAAAGGTTGTTCCCCTTGGCGCTTTGATCTTGAGAGGCGCGGTATCTACCGGGCTTGGAGGTCGAAGAAACAGGGAGCGGATCGATCGAGGTTGCTGACGGGGAGGCAGTTTCTTGGTTGATCTTTTGATGGAAGGATTCTATTTGCCCTAAGACTGAAGTCGGTAGGGACCATTTCGTTGGTCGGCCATTGGTGTGACCCGTAGGCTTGCGAGGAATTCTTCGCTTTAACGATGAGCATACCCATACGGTTTTATTCATGTAAGCTCCAAAAGATCATTATGAGGGTAAGGAGACCCGGTGAACTTATAAGCCCTTGGTTCTTATACTCCTCAACCAAGAGCACTAATAAGACCATTTAGTCTCACATTGATCGAGGAGCATGAGAACCCAGGGCTCATAAGTCCATCGAGTCTCCTTTACCACTAGAGATACTTTTTGGAGTTCACATGCTCCGAAGGGATAAAACTGTACGGGTATGCTCATCGCCCAAGACGGATAATTCCTCGTGAGCCTACGAGTCGCATCATTGGCCGATCAACCAAATTGTCCCTTATTAGATTGGCGCTAGAAGGAGGGCCCGAGGCCTGCACCTCGATCGAGCAAACTCACTCCCGAGTCGTGTCTTGTAGCTCACATGTTCCGAAAGGACAAAACCATGTGGGTATGCCCATCGTCCAAAGCGGATAATTCCTCGTGAGCCTACGAGTCGCATCATTGGCCGATCAACCAAATTGTCCCTTATTAGATTGGCGCTAGAAGGAGGGCCCGAGGCCTGCACCTCGATCGAGCAAACTCACTCCCGAGTCGTGTCTTGTAGCTCACATGTTCCGAAAGGACAAAACCATGTGGGTATGCCCATCGTCCAAAGCGGATAATTCCTCGTGAGCCTACGAGTCGCATCATTGGCCGATCAACCAAATTGTCCCTTATTAGATTGGCGCTAGAAGGAGGGCCCGAGGCCTGCACCTCGATCGAGCAAACTCACTCCCGAGTCGTGTCTTGTAGCTCACATGTTCCGAAAGGACAAAACCATGTGGGTATGCCCATCGTCCAAAGCGGATAATTCCTCGTGAGCCTACGAGTCGCATCATTGGCCGATCAACCAAATTGTCCCTTATTAGATTGGCGCTAGAAGGAGGGCCCGAGGCCTGCACCTCGATCGAGCAAACTCACTCCCGAGTCGTGTCTTGTAGCTCACATGTTCCGAAAGGACAAAACCATGTGGGTATGCCCATCGTCCAAAGCGGATAATTCCTCGTGAGCCTACGAGTCGCATCATTGGCCGATCAACCAAATTGTCCCTTATTAGATTGGCGCTAGAAGGAGGGCCCGAGGCCTGCACCTCGATCGAGCAAACTCACTCCCGAGTCGTGTCTTGTAGCTCACATGTTCCGAAAGGACAAAACCATGTGGGTATGCCCATCGTCCAAAGCGGATAATTCCTCGTGAGCCTACGAGTCGCATCATTGGCCGATCAACCAAATTGTCCCTTATTAGATTGGCGCTAGAAGGAGGGCCCGAGGCCTGCACCTCGATCGAGCAAACTCACTCCCGAGTCGTGTCTTGTAGCTCACATGTTCCGAAAGGACAAAACCATGTGGGTATGCCCATCGTCCAAAGCGGATAATTCCTCGTGAGCCTACGAGTCGCATCATTGGCCGATCAACCAAATTGTCCCTTATTAGATTGGCGCTAGAAGGAGGGCCCGAGGCCTGCACCTCGATCGAGCAAACTCACTCCCGAGTCGTGTCTTGTAGCTCACATGTTCCGAAAGGACAAAACCATGTGGGTATGCCCATCGTCCAAAGCGGATAATTCCTCGTGAGCCTACGAGTCGCATCATTGGCCGATCAACCAAATTGTCCCTTATTAGATTGGCGCTAGAAGGAGGGCCCGAGGCCTGCACCTCGATCGAGCAAACTCACTCCCGAGTCGTGTCTTGTAGCTCACATGTTCCGAAAGGACAAAACCATGTGGGTATGCCCATCGTCCAAAGCGGATAATTCCTCGTGAGCTTACAGGTTGCACCAATGGTCGACCAACCAAATGGTCCCTTATTAGATTGGCGCTAGAAGGAGGGCCCGAGGCCTGCACCTCGATCGTGAGCTTACTAGGTTGCACCAATGGTCGACCAACCAAATGGTCCCTTATCAGATTGGCTCCTAGAAGGAGAGCCGACCTGTGGACGAACTCCATTGTTTCGTGGAGTCCATTAACGTCGGTTCGTGGTTTGGAGGCCGCTGGAGTTGCTAGGGATTTGCTCCCCAAGTATTTCAAGCACAATAATTTCTCCAGCTTCGTTAGGCTGCTCAATACTTAAGTGGAACAGTTCCAAGAGAAAGCCTCTCCCTTTTAACAGAAACCAGTAATTCTTGAATCGGAAATCACATCTCATATCCTGTTTGGTTAATTAGTTCAGCTTGATGACCTTCCTACTTTACATTGGGTTTTGTGGGATGATTTGTCTTGCGGAATGAACGATAACGTTCATCAGTTCATAAATTTAACTTCTGCTTTCGAGCAAATTTTGATGCATCAATCTTGCTTCATGATCTGTGTTTTTGAAATGGGAAAATGAGAATGTTCTCTGTTGGGATATTGCATATTTGAATATCGATCGGAAATGAATCAATTATGCTGGTGCTTTCTCACTGATCTGAATTTCCAAGTAGTTAGTTTCATGTGTATTAATCTATTATAAACATAGTTGTACGCTTTCTCGAGTGTTTGATATGTTTGTAGTAGTTATTTGTCCCAATATGGCTGATTAGTATTCATTCTTCTTTTGCCTCGGCAATCTTCTGTGGTATGAACTGCTCGCTCTTTTCCATATGTGATTTGAAGAAGATAAAAATGTTCATGTTGTGCCTTCCAGGGTTTCAGAAAGGTTGACCCTGATCGGTGGGAGTTCACAAATTATGATTTCAAATGAGGACAAGGCATCTATTGAAAAACATATATCGACGCAAGCCGGTACATAGCCATTTGCTGCACAACCAGGGCAACTCTTCAGGACCGTCGGCGAAAGCTGAAAAACAGGAGCTCAAAGAGGAGATTGAGAGGCTTAAGCAAGAAAAGCATAAGCTTTTTAATGAGCTTCAGAAGCATACAAAGCAACGGTATGGAATGGGGCACCTAATGTAGTCTTTAGAGGAGACATTGCATGTTCTGGAAAACCTACAGAGAGGTCTGATGCCCTTCTTGACACAAATCATGCAGAAACCTCGGTTCCTTTCTAACTTTATTCAACATTCTGATCCTCACATCAAGAGAAGAAGATTGCATAAAATTGATTTTTTTTAATGGGGATACCACGTCTGAAGATAACCTGATTGCACTCTCTCCAGCCCATTGTAGGAGAAAAATCAGACATTGTGCCATTGCAAGCACTTGACATGGAACCATTCGAGAAGATGGAATCATCGTTGAATTCATTGGAGAAATGGAGACCAATGCAAATTTGCAACTGTCGTTGCCTAAACTGTATCCTTGTTCACCTGCTTGGGAGATATTCATTCATCTCCGGAGATAGCAGAGTCTACTAGTTATGTGGAGACTCCTGATATTTCTGCAACTGAAATGCAAACAGCTTCACGGAACAAGGTTTCTTAGATAGATGCGAATTCAGAACCTGCCGCTAACAAGGCTGATTCATCAAGAGATCGAACTACAGGTACTACAACATCTACGGTGCCCATGGGGGTGATTGATGTTTTCTGGGAACAATTTCTTACAGAGAACCCAGGTTCTTCTGATATGAAGTCCAGTCACAAAGAAGAGATTCAGATGAAACACGAAGGGAGAGAGTCCAGGAAAACGTATGGTGAAGAAGGAAAAATGTCAATCACCTTGCAGAAAAGATGGGAAATCTCACTTCAGAAGAGAAAACCTGATGTTAGTTATTTTTTCAGGTATAATTGTGTTAGGATCTATATTTGATTTGATAGTGGTACCACCGACGGTAGCATATGATAATCATTGTGTTGCCAGTACAATTATTTTGTTTGCATCCCTGGTTAGGAGTGACGTGGATTTCTTACTAGTACCTTTTTTCATTTATTATAAAAATGCACGATGGCACCAAATCAAGAAATAGCTTCAAAAATCATTTCAGATCTTAGGCTACGCACCCTCATTTTGACTCAATTTTATTCAATAACTGTATTCCTTTTCCATGCATGTTTTACATGGCTAATTTACGTTAACTTCTTTAAATCACTAGATGAAGTCTATTCGAAACGAATTTAGAGTACACATTTTTTTGCATTCATGTCAACCATATTAATCTTTGTATGTCTGCTTATGACATAAAAAGAGAGTCATTTTCTGGTACTATCTTGATATTGTTTTTCATGCTTATAAGTAACTAAAATCCTCTGGAGTATCTGCAGTTTTGCACCTTGCTGGTATCATTTGGCAAAATGTATATTTGTGGAGATTATGTTGCTGTTGTCAAACACATTTAGAACTATTCTTTTTTATCATAATAGGTTTGTCCCCAGTATAGCTCATCTAGATTTCCCCCCCCCCCCCCCCGGAAAGTTGGAACATGTTATGTTTCTCAGAATAAATGTATTAGTGAATGCTTTAAATATGCTCAGATCAAACAAGTCAACCTGTTGAGCCACTGATCCTATAGACCGTATGTGGTTTGGCTCGCTCTTGGGCCTGACACCTAAAAGAAAGCTGGTATTATTGTTGAAAATCAACGACTTCGACGGTTTAATTATTAAGTTGCATGGTTTTTTGGTTTCCATGTGCAAAGTTTAATATGTTCCTTGTATTTAAAAATTATGCACATAGTTTGATACGGATTCAGATATTGTTTATTCATAATTGCATCTACAGTAGTTTAGTTTAAGATAAACCTAGAATTACCTCTTCAAATGTATCTTTGCATTGCATGCCTTTCTTGATTTCACCTTCTTTATTAATTTACTCAATGTAACAACTGATGTATTTTGCAAATTTGTTCAAACCGAAACATATTTCTTCTAATTGTTTGATATGAATTTTCATCTTATGAACTGAATATTTGTTTTCTGTTCTGCAAAGTCCATAGTGTTTGTTGTTGCCTTCAGGTGCATCTTTGCAGAGTGAGCCCTGGTCTGTTTAATCTTTTAAAGAGCTATAGAACTTACTGTCATTGTTCTCTGTGAAATGCCGTTGAAGAAGTATGCATATTGATGTTGGTAAGACTTGTTGATCAAGTTTGCAGATAATGTTTTCCCTATGTTGCAGGAGACCAACATCCAGTAAACAACTTCATAGTTGTTATCCTCATTGCTGACCCAATGCCACACAGAGAGAGAGAGAGAGAGAGAGAGAGAGAGAGAGAGAGAGAGAGTTGGTAAAATTGCTTGACCTTATTTTTACTATTTCCAAATAGATATCTCACTTGCTAGTTTTTCCCTGTTTCTTCCATACTTCATTTTTCTATAACTACATGCTCTTTGCAAATATTCAAGAATGTCATCCTTCAGTGTTCATGTCAGCCTCTGAATGATTCATTTTTATTAGAGGTTCTCCTTATTAGTGAACATTAGCAAGTGTCCAAAGACATATATATATTTTTTCTCAGGATAGATGCCAAATTTAAGGTTACTTGGTGAATTGTACTTGGGATAGTTGATAACAGAGACTGGCTACATTTGTTATAGTAGTAATATTAGTGATTAGCATGTACTATATTGTGTAGGTAATGTTAATTTTATTCATACCAACAAGCAGTTTATATCCTAATAATCTGTAGCTTCTTTTATAGCCTCAATTAAATTGTTCTATCGTTCACAGCGGCATAGTCCAACACATAAATAGCAGAGAAAAGTGTCTTTATTGACATCTAATTATAGAGAAAATACAGCGGCAATTGAGATCCGACGGTGATCGATGCGGGGAGAAGGATTCATCACCGCCGTCGATTGGACTCGTGGGCGAGCCGCTCCAGGTTGAGCTCGAACCAGACCTGGCGGAACACCTTGACGATCACGTCGTGGTGCTCGTCCGAGTTGAGCGCGAGGTAGCACGCGAGCAGGCTCTCCATCTCCTCCGGCCGTCCGAGACCCTTCTCCCATATCATCTCCACCATCGACTCCCTGAAGTCCCTCTGCGGGTCGGACGAGCACTTCACCACCGCGAACCTCTCCAGACCCCTCCTCGCCACCTCCTCCTCCCGCTTCCTCCTTGACGCCGCCCTCATCCTCTCCACCTCCTCCGCCCTCACCGCCGCCGTGCGCGGCGAGCGGACCCTGACCTTGGCCCTGTGCCGGATCTTCCCGGTGAACGATCGCCGCGGGAGGCCATCCCGCGCGTCAGGATCCGCTCGCTGGTCCGAAGCATATCCTGCCGTGGTTCGCGCGCTACGCCGCCTCCGCGGCCGCGGGGGGCGCCGGCCTTGGCCGAGATCGCATCCCGAAGCATCGGTCCCCGAGTCCGACTCGGCCCACCGCCTCGAGAAGGGAATTATATGCCCGAGGGTGAGCTCGAGGTCGCCGACCGAGTGATGCCTGGCGGACCGGCGGCGCGCCCTCACGGGAGCAATCCTGGGTCGGAGGCCGCCGGCGTCGTCCCAGACGGACAGGCGGCGGGGAACGGGCGGGGGGAAGCGGGCGGCGGGGGAGAAGGAGAGATGGGCGGAGCGGGGGCTGGGGTCGGGCGGGCGAGGTGAAGGCGGAGGAGCGAAGACGGCGTCGCGTGCCGCGGCGGCGGTTGCAATGCCTCGCTTCGGCTTGAGTTTCGCCAACCATGAGGAGAAGGAAAAGCTCGAGGTATGCTTCTTGTTCTTCTTCTCATTCTTTTTCGCCTCTTGCTTTCGTCGTTCTTCTTGTTCTTGTTGATGCTGCTGTCGATTTCTTCTCCACTTCATCTTCTAGATCATCGTGGTCTGAATTCTGATGGGTAGGCCGGTAGAATTAAGGAGAGAAAGTAGTCGCGAATCGGTTAGAAAGAGAGAGAGAGGGAGGGAGGGGTGAAGGTGGCGGTTATGTGAATCGTGGGGAAGGGGGGTGGGTTTGGTAGTGGTGTTTGAAAGAAAGTGGCGGACTGGGCGTGACGGGGGACCGTCCGCGCCTGCGATTGGCGAGAGGTGACTTTACCGAACCTTTCACACCTTCTTTTCCGGTTCTATCGACAGACCGTACGACTGGCGAGAATCGAAGAGGAAACCGCAGACAAACGTTTTGCGTTTCCTTTGTCGCTTTCGTCGTCCCAGTTTGAATATTAACCCCGCCACTACACCTTTCCTGCCTTCTCTTTTACCTGCTTCATATAATAACGTTACCGCTGGCAGGCACGCGTGTCCACGTGGAATATATATGATTTTATGTTACAATATTTGTCATATTCATATGAAGCTTTTTCATGTCTCACCGATTACATTTGAATAGATTCAAGACATACTCGAGTAAATCTAAGACCATTCCGGGGTCCTATTTCTGTCCGTTGTCGGACCGGATCTGATGTTACTCGATGCCAACTTAGGGGTCACTCTATGGTGCCTTTAATCGTGTTTCATTTTCGTTTTTGATTGAGCCTCGGGGCCATTTTGCTCTCACAAAACCAAACAGCTTTTGGGCTGAATTGGGCTCCAATCGGTCATAGATGAGGGTTTGCGTTCTTTATTATATTTTTATGCGCCTCTGCTTTGATTCAACATTCGTAGAAGCAAAGAACCGTATCTCATTGCCTATTTCAAGAGAAGTGCTCATCGCATAATCTAAAAGTTTAATTTAATATATACTTTACATCGCCATAAATATTAAGTGTCTATATACGTGTCAGACACCCTCAAACACATAGGATGTTGGCGAATAAATTGGTTTGTCTTCATGTGACTACACATTATCCGAGTTCTTTCCCGTCCATGCACGTTAGATATCCTTGGAAAGGCTGGAGAGTCACACACAACACCCTCTTATCATCCAAACAAAGCTAATCCGCTCCTTTCATGTCCTATTCCTACCTTTTGAGAGATGCGGATGGGTTGGAAGATTTGGACCTCCTCGTGTCTCTAATATGCTCGTCCTCCAACCTCGACTCTGCCCCCCCTACAGATCATGAGGGTGATGTCTGTGTTGAGATGTTCTGATGCTCATCACACAGTTGACCGAGTCCTTTATTATTATTATTTTTTTGTAAACTATTTAATTTAATGGATGGAATATAAATGTTTTCTAGGAAATTGTGAGGGCAATGATGTGAGATTAAAAAATATATATATATATATATATCAATGCAGTCCGTAGGCAAACAGGACAGTCTATTATCCCTTGTGGGCTGATGGTAATCCGTAAGACTATCGAATATATGCCTGCATCCACTTGCAGGTTGGGATCGACCTTTTCGTGTAGATATTTTGCAGTCTAAGATTTGAGGATCAAGTCATAGTGGTGCCAAGTATTCGACGGTGAGGTTGAGATCCTGGTTGGGGGCAGCTGATCCTGACCTGCAAAATAGTGGTGGTGCGACCCCTGCATGTGTGTTGTCTATGACCGGTAAAGCCTGTGATTCCTTCCTATCCTCAACTCCGAGACCGCGACCTCTCACTAAACCCCTCAAATGTTATTATTCGAGAAATCTCTCTTCCATCGTCGCCCACCTTTCGGTAACTGTTGTGTGTCTTCTTACCTAGTCCTCCCCCTAACTTCTACTACACACGCTTCGTGCGTTGCCTAATCCACATAGCATCTCTCTCGCGGTCTACACCACAGCTTTTACCTTTCCCCACAGTTTTTTGTCTCCATCCTCCCAACTTGCACGCCGTGCCTCATCTCCATCACTCCTTTCCATCCATCCTCATAATGCACTTCTTTTTAGCGACCTCCCAAAAGAAGAGAGAGCAGATAGAGAGGCATATATCAACGATCATACATACATACATACATACATACATACGCCTGACAGCAACCCCTTCGCCCAATACCGTATTAGCGTGTCTTGATTATTCTAGAAGGCTAGTAGCTTTGGTACTGCTTCACCTGTTACTCCCACGTTCTGGTGGGCTTTCAATCGACAAGAATCTCAACCACCGGTAAGTTGCCGTACTCTATTTATCACGTTGGATTAGTTTTTACGTTCAATGTGGTTCACATTCTTGTCATGTGAACTATTTATCACGTTGCCTCGTGCCAGGTGGATCGTGGTTGGCCACAGCAGGGCCGGATCGGGTCCTTGCTAAACCACGCCCTCGTACGGCCCGACCGAACCCACCCTGTCGGCCGTCGCGTTGACCATTTGTTACAGGTTCCGAGGAGCCGATCAACACCGAGAATGTGGCAAGTCTTTTTTTTTTTCTTCTCTTCTCTTCTTTTGTTTCTTTGGCTTCGTGCTGCAACAGGTGGAATGAGGCGGTGGCCGCTAGCGGGTCAACTCTGATGGGCCGCGACTGCTCTTCCCTCTCCGGCGTCCTTTTCCTGCCTCCATTAATGAACCCCAGCCAAAACGATACGGCGTGGCAACGCCAGGGAGAGACACCACTGCTGTTGTTCAACGGACCACGAGGCGGAGGCCCAGCGTTGGACCCAGCTCCGCCGGCGAGTGGAGCCCGGACTGGGCTCCACCCTCGAAGAACGACCCTTCCAGACGCCCGGGACGTGGAGCCACGACACGCGCGTCACACGTGACGCCACCAGTCCACTGGGCATAATTAGCCGCGAACGTACCCGCCCGGGGGCGGAGCGGCGAACTGGACAACACGTGGTGGGGCTCGCAAGGTAGACAGTGGGGCCGGTTTGGAACAGGGGAAGGGAGAGGACTGAGGTCTCTGACCGACCTTATCCTGTTTCGTCGCACCCCAGAACTCCTATATGCTTACCCATTACAACCTACCCACCTCCCCCTCTTTTAATCTCTTCATCCGGAATCAGCATATCATCTTATTTCTTTCCCTCCCTTCTGCAGCAAAACACAAGCAGAAGAAGAAAGGAGGCCAAGGAACAGAGAAAAAAAGAAGAGGGTGAGTCTTCCTGGTCCCAATTTATTGCTCTCTCTTTCCCTTGTAAAGCAAACTTATTTCTTTCCATTCTCAGTATAACCTTTTCCTCCTTCCCTTGTCCCATTCCATCCCTCAAGGTAACCAATGGTTCCTCCATCAATTCCCTTCTCCTTCTCATGGGTTGGTGACTTGTGCTAATGGATTTATGCCCTCTATCTATGTAGGTCGGATCGATTGGGTTGGGCGGCGGCAGAGGAAGAAGAGAAGATGATGTCCAGATCGTATACCAACCTACTCGATCTGGCGTCCGGGAACTTCTCGGCGCTGAGCCTGGGCGGGGGGCGGGCGCCGCGGCGACTGCCGCGAGTGATGACGGTGCCGGGCACGCTGGCGGACCTGCAGGAGGAGGAGGAGCGCGCCAACAGCGTGGCGTCGGACGTGCAGTCGTCGCAGGCGCAGGACCGCATCATCATCGTGGCCAACCAACTACCGGTGCGCGCCCGCCGCCGGCCCGATGATCGCGGCTGGACTTTCGCCTGGGACGACGACTCTCTCATCCTCCAGCTCAAGGATGGCCTCCCCGATGATATGGAGGTCCTCTACGTCGGTTCCCTACGCGTCGACGTCGAGGCTCACGAACAGGACGACGTCGCCCAGGCGCTGCTCGAGCGGTTCCAGTGCGTCCCCACCTTCCTGCCCCCGGACCTCCAC
This sequence comes from Musa balbisiana, assembly GCA_004837865.1. Lineage (NCBI taxonomy): Eukaryota > Viridiplantae > Streptophyta > Magnoliopsida > Zingiberales > Musaceae > Musa > Musa balbisiana. The sequence goes on along the minus strand of CM017196.1, from coordinate 3,620,755 downwards.
GAGCGATTCTACCATGGCTTCTGTAAGAACAACCTCTGGCCCCTGTTCCACTACATGCTCCCCTTCTCCGCCGATCATGGCGGCTCCGGAAGCCGCTTCGACCGCTCCTTGTGGGAATCGTACGTGCTCGCCAACAAGCTCTTCTCCCAGAAGGTCATCGAGGTGATCAACCCGGAGGACGACTACGTCTGGATCCACGACTATCATCTTATGGCCCTCCCCACCTTCCTCCGCCGCCGCTTCAATCGCCTCCGCATGGGCTTCTTCCTCCACACCCCCTTCCCCTCCTCCGAGATGTACCGTACCCTCCCCGTCCGCGAGGAGATCCTCAAGGCCCTCCTCAACTGCGACCTCATCGGCTTCCACACTTTCGACTACGCCCGACACTTCCTCTCCTGCTGCAGCCGCATGCTTGGCATCGAGTACCAATCCAAGCGGGGATACATCGGTCTCGACTACTTCGGCCGCACCGTCGGCATCAAGATCATGCCTGTCGGCGTCCACATGGGCCAGCTCCGGTCCGTGCTCCGCCTTCCCGATAAGGAGTGGCGGGTTAACCAGCTCCGCCAGCAGTTCGAGGGCAAGACCGTGCTTCTGGGCGTCGACGATATGGACATCTTCAAGGGTATCAACCTCAAGCTGCTCGCCTTCGAGCACATGCTGAAGCTCCACCCAAAGTGGCAGGGCAGTGCGGTCCTCGTCCAGATCGCCAATCCCCCGAGGGGCCGAGGAAGGGACCTCAAAGAGATCCAGGGCGAGATCGAGGAGAGCTGCGAGCGAATCAACAAGGCGTTTGGGCACGAGGGGTACAGCCCGGTGGTCTTCATCGACCGCCCCGTCTCCGTGGTCGAGAGGATCGCTTACTATACCATTGCCGAGTGCGTGGTGGTCACGGCGGTAAGGGATGGGATGAACCTCACACCCTACGAGTATATCGTGTGCAGGCAGGGAATCGCCGATTCTCAAGGTTCCCAAGCTGATAGCCCGAGGAATAGCATGCTGGTGGTCTCAGAATTCATCGGCTGCTCGCCCTCGCTCAGCGGAGCCATTCGGGTCAATCCATGGAACATAGAGACCACAGGGGAGGCCATGAATGAGGCCATCTCTCTTTCAGACGGTGAGAAACAGCTGCGGCATGAGAAGCACTATCGTTATGTCAGCACTCATGATGTTGCATATTGGTCAAAGAGCTTCATGCAAGACATGGAGAGGACGTGCAAGGACCATTTCAGAAGGAGGTGTTGGGGAATTGGTTTGGGATTCGGATTCAGGGTGGTGGCGCTCGAGCCTAATTTCAGGAAACTCCATGTTGATGGAATCGTGTCTGCTTATGTGAAAGCTAAGAGTAGGGCTATCTTGCTGGATTACGATGGGACGTTGGTGCCACCGACAACCATCAACAAGAGGCCCAGTGCGGATGTTATCAGGATCATCAATACCCTCTGTGCAGATAAGAAGAATGTAGTCTTTATTGTCAGTGGAAGAGGTCGGGAAAGCTTAGAGACGTGGTTTTTGCCTTGTGAGAAGCTCGGAATTGCAGCAGAACATGGATACTTTATTAGGTATGCTTCTTCTTGCTTTTGTTGTGTTTAACATTCTTCGATAGTATTGAGACAGAATTGAATGAATTTAGCCCCTGAAGTGGGAGCGCCGATCACTGCAGCATTAACAGCTGAATGGATTTATTTGTTTGTTTGTTATTGCTTGTTGCTAGAGATTAGGAGGAAACTGTCTTATGAGCCTTGCATGTTTACTCATGCATTTAGGTTTCGTCAATGATTTGGCTAAGATGATTGAATTATATATTATTTGAAAAATAGAGATAGGAGGTGCTCGTCCTTTATATGTTTCAGCAAAAGGGAAGAAATATGCAACCCCATTGTCAGACGTGCATGACTAATTTAAGCAAATTCATATGTTTTAGTAATGTGTGATCTTTCAGATTGAATAGTTGCTGTTTGTATGAAATTGAAGTTGTTCATGTTGCTTTATTGAGGTATGCTACATTGTTTGTACGATGGAAATTGATCTCTTGACTTTTTGAAACATGTTACAGGGTTAGTAAGTAAAAGGAATACATATGTACAATGTTTAATGCTTGCTGTTGCTTGTGGATCTATGGTTGAATGAGAGGAAGAAGAAACATGTTCGATGGGGGATGCTTAATTTATTCTTGTTTCGTTTCAATATTTGCAGGTGGAGTAGGGACAAAGAATGGGAAACCCATAGCCAGAACATTGATTTTGGATGGATGCAGATTGCTGAGCCAGTCATGAAACTATATACAGAGTCCACTGATGGATCTTCGGTTGAAACCAAAGAAAGTGCCTTAGTTTGGCACCATCAGGATGCAGACCCTGGCTTTGGTTCTGCTCAGGCAAAGGAACTGCTCGACCATCTAGAAAGCGTGCTTGCAAATGAACCAGTCTCAGTGAAGAGTGGCCAGTTTATCATTGAAGTCAAACCTCAGGTATGCATTTCTATGTTGTATTGCCTTCCCAGACATCATCAATCTCAGATGTATCATGCTCTGTGCGATACCATCTTAGACGAACAGTTTGCACCAAAGTAGGAGCATCACAAGCATCCACAGTATCGTATCTCTGGTCGCATGTGGTTGTAGATATACTACTGTTTCTGTCTGGTCTCTTTGGCTGTTTTGACCTTAGGACGTGTGCCGAGCCATTCTGAAAATTCATCGTCCTGCATATCTTGTCTGCTTGATGTTTGTGTTTTATTCATGCAATCACATTTTGTCATTGTTGCTTCGGCAGGGAGTCACCAAAGGTTTAGTGGCAGAGAAGATTCTGTCCTCCATGGTGGAGAATGGTAGACAAGCCGATTTTGTATTGTGCGTTGGCGATGACAGGTCGGATGAGGACATGTTTGAAGACATTGCTGGTGTAGTGACAAAGAAACTGGTAGCTCCTCACACATCAATATTTGGTTGCACCGTCGGGCAGAAACCAAGCAAGGCGAGGTATTATCTGGACGACACAACCGACGTCATAAACATGCTCGGAGCACTTGCAGATGCCTCCGAGCCATCCTTATCTTCTCCAGAGGAAATATTGGAACCTATGCCATCCGCTGAGACCAAAAGTGATTACTCCCAATGACAGCATTCTGCTGATTGGTTTCCTCGTATTCCACTGGCACGGCAAAAGTAAAGCTTGAACAGCTCTCTGCTCTGCGAAAGAGAATCTTATGCGAGCGGACAGCATATTAGGTTTGATCAGACTGCTTGATAGCCATCCTCCCGAGCATGTTCATACATCGATCAGCAATGAAGTAAGCTGCTGAGCGATGCCGACAAAACCCCCAGGGGAAGTTCTGCTGCTGGATCGAGTGGAAACCAGTCTAGGAAGTGGATAATTACTGTTTGTCTCAATATTTTTTTGACATCGAACTCTTGCGGTAGAACAAAATCTGTAGATTTCTGATGATTTGACATGTTAACGAAGATGAATATCACGGATCACACAGGATTTATTTAACTGAAGGGTAAATTTTCATTCGATCTCTTTTATTTGTGCACATAAATTGCTTGTCATTCACGTTCAATTGTGGAGAAAGTTTTTTGATTACAGAAAGTTTCACATCTTTTCTGCCCAAACGCGTTGATAATTGTTTCTTCTTGCTGTTGTTGTAGTGGATTCGACAGTGTTTGCTTCGTTGATTTCTGAGATGTTGGCCAATGTGAAGTCTTCCATTGGCCGAGTATGAGTGCTGTCATCTCCACCTGCTGCAGAAAAGAAGCGTCGTCTCTCCCTCTTTCTCTCTCTCTCTCTCTATTCTCTTCCACAGTACTGAGACGTGGCACTTGAAGAATCCAAAGGTGTCCTGCTAACTTTAGTTGGTTCGCTCTCTTTCACTTCATCGGCGAAGATGAAGTTTGCCTCCGTGACTCCACCTTTCATCTTTGAACAGTATATATAACTACTCTTACACAGACGCCATGTGACGACTGCTGTAGAGAGATAATGAAAGGAGTTGAGTTTTGAGCTCATGACTTACTCTGATTCCATGATAGGGATCTGAGTTCAATGAATACTATCGTGTTTTGAGCTCAGTAGACCTGCATCCACCTCAACCACTTTACCCCAAAGCATAAGGCAAGCAACTGTTGGCACCAAAGGAAGCAGGTGGACCTGCAACCCCCCATTGCTTCAGGGACAAATTAGCATGACTCTTTATCATGGAACATTGTTTTCTGCATGCAAAACGTTTTTGGGGGAAGACGGTGACTTTGCTGCTGTTGTAAGACAATGGACCTTCTCATGGCATTTGATTGGTACTAAAGGGTGGAATATGAGTTACCAGTTAGTGTTAAAAGAGCGTTAGGTTCTTCATTCCATTGAAGTCACAATCTCCACCTGCCAAAACAAATTGCCTACATACTTGAAACTGCTCAGTGACCTTAAAAAAGAGAATTTTAGTGCATACGGTTTATACTAATGAGAGTTTGGAGAGAGTCAACATATTTGGCGTCATTGTACTTTGAATTTGTCTTTTTTTTTTATTTATCAAAGTAATCTTCTTTTGAAACATTAGAAACTTTAGTATAAACTCAAACAATTAGTAACATAAGGGCGAATTATATTTATGTATATCATTTAATGTAATGAAAAATTATATATAGATCAATCATACTTATGAGATAAGATGGAATGATTATCGTTAATTTTATTTTTTTTATACTACATATCTCTTACCTTAAAATTATGTCAGCGACTAAACTTAAATTAGTGGAACCAAATAAACATTTAACGCTCGTCGTTGTGCACTCATTCATGTTTTCCCTTTCCATCATCGATCACCTCCTCACTCTCATCTTCCTCTTTTTCTGAGCTACGACAATTATACAAATTTCTATACCGTTGGTAGTCACTCGGTTAATACTTGCTTGCTTGCAACAGTACAAACAAGTAAAGGAAAATTATATATTTTCGTCGCATTTGAATCTATGGATTTTAAAAGATATATTTGCATTTCTAAAGTTTCAAAAATAATACAAGTTGATCCATTATAGCATTATTATATAGTATGTTTTGTAAAAAAATTATACACGGAGTTAGTAATGAATCAATTTGATCCTATATTATTAGGTAAGATATATTATATATCATGACGATTATTGTTCAATAAAAATTATTTTATAGATCTTTGAGGATCCTCTCGATAAAAATTATATATATATATATATATATATATATATATATATATATAAGAAAAAAAATTTACAAACAAAACAAGTAGTTATTAAAATTATATATATTGTTATTTTTTATAGTCACTAATCCGAATAATCTTATAAAGAATAGAAAAAAAGAATAATATGAATATAATGCTATAGGTTTCAAATATGACGATTTGTATATGTAGATTAAGATAAAAATTTTCTGGATGACATCGAAATGAATTTATTGTAAATTTAATCTATCCTTATTTGATTTTAATTTTTAATATTAAATTTTTTTGATAATAATAATAAATATTATAATAATTTTTATTTTTTATGCTTACACCACCATCTTCAAAACTAGAGATCAAATGTTGCTGGTGAAAGTTCAGATTTCCAGATGCAATAAAGAGATGGCTACACGAGAATATATATAACGTTTTCAAATAAATCGTTACTATATCATCATCATCATCATCATCGCATCACATCCCTCAAAAAAGACTATCCATCCATCAACGTCTAATCCCAGCCGTCCAAGCTTCGTATTTGTCCTCTTTTATGATCAAAGATGTATACGTATACTGCCTGAAAAATACGATGCTGTCCACATCATTCTGTACTGCCACCTCTCGTCGCTTTGGGAGGCGAAGGCAGACACCGCCCGCTCACGGACGAAGCCAACGGGCACGGGCGCAACGGTTCCTTTTCCGCTTTCTCTCACTCTGCCCGCCCCGTTCCTTCGTCGGAAGCACCCGGCGCGGGCTTCGCGTGAGGAATGTGGGGATGGAGTTGGATCGGCTTCGTAGTCCGATCATTCGGTCGGTTCAGGTGCTCCGGCTGTTCCGCTTCTGGATCTTGGGCGGTTGGTAGGAGTAGGGGTTTCTAGGGTTAATTCTAAGTGGCCGTGATTCGGGAAGGGAGGTGACCGACGGCCTCGATTTGCTCCGCTCCCGGTGTTCTCCTTCTTCTGACAGTTTGAACTGTTCCTAGGGCAACGACTGCCATGCATCTCCGAGTGAGTTTTTCCTTTGTTCCTGCTTGTGCTTTTTTGTTACCGGAATCCATCGAACAATTAGCCGTATGATGAAAGAAGGTTTCTTTTTAGGTTAATTTTGGCCTCGTTAAGGTTGAAGGGTACCTTTTTGTTTACCAAGATATCAGGGATGAAATGTGTGCCATATCTTGCGTTGAAACAGGAAGTTCATATTAGCATTGGTTTGTTCTACGATCCAAGGTTTTAGATGGTCGAAACCAGATGCACATTATGCCTTGGAATTTCCCTTTTCGGCATAAAGAACGGGAAGTTGGAGGCTCTGAAACATTTATTGATGTCTGTAGTTTCTGATCATGACCAAGGCCAGCCATCCATAGCATGTCCATCAAAGACGACACTAGTGGTAACATTGGCAACCATTTCGAGGAGCAGTACATCGCCATCAGCGATCATCTTTGTCACCATGTGCATCTGACCAACTGCATTCATTTGAAGAACCATATGCACCGCCGCAGCCCCAACATTGCCAGGAGGTCCCTCATGAGGGATCTCATTGTCCTTCAGAAGTCGAGGTCACTGAGAGACCCCTCCGCCAGCCCTCCCTCGTGGGTCTCTCCTTCAATTATGGGTGGCTTTGCTAGGAAATCTGAAAGGAAGGCTACTACCAATGGCAGGTGGATATCCATAGGAGACAATTGCCGGAGGGAGGCTGGTCGGTTGTCTGTAAGTTCGCCACTCGTTAGAAGTGTTGCCACAGCAAAAGTCACCGCCGTGGAAGCAACTGGTGATTATGTATTTGAGGAAATAGATAGGGATGCAGAGATTACCAAAGTGGAAGAAGCTGGGATAAGAAGTCACAAGAGTGATAGTTTGTCTGGCAACCAAGTCTCTTTGAAGGACACACACAAGAAAGTGGTGGGACAAAGGAAAAAGGAGCCCGGCAAGAGTACTGATGGACAGGCTGTTTGCCCTAAGACACTTTCAGAGCAAGTAGAAGAAGTTCCAGGTCAGACAGACGATTTTAGCAAAAAGAAATCTGGCTTATTTCAGCATGGTAGGCATGACAGTAAAAGGAGAACCAACAATGAGGTAGAAGAAAACACTTGTGATCATTATCGCCGGTCAAACAGAGGGAAGAAGTGCAGGCTGAAAGGAGCAAAGCGGGCTTGTAGATCTATTGATTTGAGAGGGATTGGTGATCCCCAAAATCTGAACAATGCTTCAGACTCGGTAGCCGTAGCTTCCAAGAATCAGAAAGCTCATCTGGAGAATGTTGAAGAAGATACTGAACTCGAGGCTGCATGGACTCAGAGAAATGTATGTGGAATTCCGTGGAATTGGTCAAGGATTCATCATCAAGGGAAGACATTTCTTGATATAGCTGGGCGGAGTTTGTCCTGTGGGCTATCTGATTTTAGGACAAAAAAAGCTGAAGGCCTTGTTCCACAAAGGGAAGGAAATACTTCGAATATGGCCACTGCATCGGATCATCTGACTCCAACAAGTTCAGATTCTGAAGTGCTACCGTTGCTGACCAAGGTGCTGGAATTTCAGGGTAATGGTGCTAGTTGTCTCCCTTCAAAGGGTTATTCAGGAGAACTGGAAATCTTCTCTAATCACAGCTTGAGGCATTATACAGACTCTGACCTTTCATCTGATGCAAGATCAAGCCAGAAGAGATATAGACTGTTTGCTCATGGCAGACACAGAAGCCTGACGCAAAAATACATGCCAAAAACCTTCAAAGATCTTGTGGGACAGAACCTGATTGTTCAAGCTCTTTCCAATGCCATTATGAGAAGAAAAGTTGGGTTGATTTATGTCTTTCATGGACCTCATGGGACGGGGAAGACATCTTGTGCTCGTGTATTTGCTAGAGCCTTAAATTGCTTGTCTGAGGACGTTTTTAAACCTTGTGGTGTTTGTAGTTCCTGCATTTCCAATGATCTGGGTAGGAGCAGAGATGTGCTAGAACTGGGACCAGTTGGCAACTTTGATTTTGAGAGCATTAAAGATGCCTTTGATAATATGATGTTGCTACCACGATCGTCAATGTACAGAGTGTTCATTCTAGATGATTGTGATGGCTTGCCTTCAAATTTATGGAGTACCATTTCAAAGGTCATTGATCGATCACCACGGCATGTGATTTTTGTCCTTATCTGTTCAAATCTTGACTCTTTGCCTCATATTATCATATCCAGGTGCCAAAAGTTCTTTTTCCCAAAAGTGAGAGACTCTGATATCATCTCTACTTTGCAATGGATCGCAACCAGTGAAGGATTAGACATTGATAAGGATGCTTTAAAACTTATAGCATCACAATCAGATGGTTCCTTAAGAGATGCTGAGATGACCCTTGATCAAATCAGTTTGCTTGGGAAGAAAATTTCTCTTCCACTTGTCCAGGAGCTAGTAAGTTTTCTGTCATTCTACCATCTCAATGCCTACATCGCCTGGTAGTTCTCAGCACTTTCTTTTGTATACTAGTGGTTCTGTATCTCTTGAAATTTTCATGCATTTCAAGAGAAGATGTGCATGTTTAGCATGCCTAGTTCTAGATTTGATGAAATTGAACATTGTAGGAAGCAATCATATGATCTTGCATACATTTTGTGGCAATGCAAATTATAAAAGAGAACCTTGTCCTTTAATCAGTTTATTGACAGATAAGGAAATAAACTCGTAGAATGATTTTGTTTGCAATTACTGGTTGCTCAAAATGACTGAGTCCAAATATGATCTTTTAAATTGTAAGAGGATGTTTATTCATATAGATGGCAACATTAGACCAATGTCTTGAATCATGAGATCAAAGTGCTCCATTATGCAGCTTAATCTAATTGCTGTCTCTTTTTATTTAGTGTTGGAAGTTCCTTTTTAAGTTTGACTTTTTATGTCCAGTACAGATTTCTGTCTAACATTATCTATGAAGGATGACCACACAATACTAATTTGCAAGCCTCAGAGGGTTTCCCATGAAACTTTATGAGTGATTAAGAAATATTTTCTTTTTTCTTGCTTAACCAAAGCAAGCAAAACATTATAACTTACCTCATGCAACTTATGTGGACATAGAGTTTTGGTAAAGTTTGAAATCAAAGCAGTAAATGAGGCATTTGGCACTGTGAAGAAATTAATACATCATCTGCTTGGTGAAATATTGACATTTATGTGCTATTTTTCCAGGTTGGTTTGGTTTCTGATGAAAAACTGGTGGATCTGCTTGATTTGTCATTATCTGCAGACACTGTTAACACTGTGAAGAGCTTAAGAGAGATTATAGAGACAGGGGTTGATCCTCTGGCACTAATGTCACAGCTTGCAACCATAATTACTGATATTCTTGCTGGTAGCTATGTCTTTACACAAGATAGACTATGCAGAAAATTTTTCCGTCAGCAAACTTGTGAGTAAAACAACAATGTGCTCAGTCTTCACTTCTCGAGTAATATAACCTAACAAAGGAAATTGGCAACCACCAACTGGTTGTCACTCTGTCAAGAGTTGATTCTTGTACATGGTCAGCTGAGTATGCTTCTCATGTTGACCGCCTAGTTCTGGTCTACTCGTGCTTGATTGAGAGTTTTTGCAGTTATTTTTCATTTAGGTTTTCTCTAAAAATATTTTAACTCTATGATAGTGTTTAATTTGTTTGTTTCAGTGTCCAAGGAAGATATGGAGAGATTACGCAAAGCTCTCAGGACCCTCTCTGAAACTGAAAAACAGTTGCGGGCATCGAGTGACAAACTGACTTGGCTGACAGCTGCTCTTCTTCAACTTGCTCCAGATCAGCAATATATACTACCTGGTTCATCCACGGACAGAAGTCTCTATCACAGTCCGATGCTTCTGAATAACTCTCATGTCATAGATATACATGGAGGCTCTACCAACAAGCTGGATGACATGCAACTTCTGGACAGGAGCTTTTCAAGAGGTGTTGGTCAAGGGTACAACAACAATATAAGTGGTAATGAGTTAAGTCATAGTGTTACAATGGCCAATGGGAATGGGCCAGCGAAGCCCAGTGAAGCTATTGAAGCAAGTGACCTACACAGCTCTGGCAAGAGATATGATGACATTGAGAAGATATGGCAAGCAGTACTAAAACATATCCCATCAGATACATTAAGACGGTTTTTGTATAATGAAGGGAGTCTAAAGTCAGTTAGCTTAGGTGCCGGTAAGTTCTTAAAGTCCATTTTCAATATGCTAAGAAACAAATATTTGCTTGGTATCTTTGAAAACAATTAAACATGGTGAAGGGCAAAGCTAGGATTTCATTTGAGGGGCAAATTTCACATTTAATATTTTGACCAGTTGGTATAGTTATACAATATGAATTTCAATAAGAAATTACTAATTTGATATGTAAAATATAAAATATGATACTGAAAATGATGAGTCGTAGGTTCACATCATTATTATGGAGTGGCTTAAATACAGGTCCGTTGAATTCATCATGCTGTTAATTAGAATAGTTTCATATTTTAGCACCTGTTACCCTTTTACTTTATTGATACTTCTTTATGTTCATGAAGGACCCGCTCATGGAGAAAATGGAAAATAATCCAGAATTTTTAGACAACAAATCATCTGGATATATACACATAAGGAGGAGAGATGGTAAGGAGAGAAAGTCTTGGGAACCAACCCAACTATACAAGTTAGACTGGCTCTGGGCCAAAGCAAACCAACCTAACCAGCCTCGTTAATGCATTATGGTTCTGTGATCCAATGCCGAACAACCATGTGCTGGTTGGGTTCATCAAAATAAGTTGGTTCAATCTAGTTGGTAGTTTGAGGTGCATTTACATTTTTTTGTCAGAAAGAAATTAGTTTACTTCTTGTCTGGTTGGGTTGACACTTGCTTTGATTCAAATGCTTGACCTGAATTTGACCCGATCATACATGATCTATGGGACCGAATGAGCCCGATTAAATTGATCTGGCTGATCCAGAGGGATTAAGTTTGGATAACCATCATTACACAAATTGTTTGGTAAGGTATGTATTTGAGATCATGGATGGATATAGATCTGTTGACCTTGATTATGTTGGTAGTATCTGCCGTCTACTGTGATTCTTATGATAAAGATTGTTTGCATTAAAGAACACTAACGTATGAGTAAGACCTATATAACCAACATGTACTTGATGCTAACCTTAATATTTCATTGCTATTTTAATATTCTGTTTCATCATTTAGGGTATTATCTCAGACAAACTCTGCATGTCTGTGGTTTTATGAGTTTTGATTCCGTTTCAAATGTTTGAGTTGGTTAGCAATGCTTTATCTGTTGGTGGAGAGTACTGTAAAAAAGGTTTAGCAGTGCAAAAAACATTGATGGTCTGAGAAGTATGGTATGATCCAAAGGTCTAAAGGTGGAGTTGAATACCTGTCTACTATTATAATTTTTAAGTTTTTTGTAATCTTAGGTTTATACCAGAAGAAAAAATGTTTGAATTTTGTGCTTAGTCCAGTAATTTAGATGACTGATGTTATTGTTTATTATCCACTGTAGCTCATACTGTCCAGTTGGCGTTCAGCTCAAATGCAAATAAATCTACAGCTGAGAAGTTCAGAGGGCAGATTTTGCAAGCATTTGAATATGTACTTGCTTCACCAGTAATACTTGAAATCAGCTGTAGATCCAGGAACAGTGTCAAACTAGATGCCCCAGCTGCTCCCCTTTTGCCTAGTTCCGAGACTGGTTCTTCTAAGATGACAGTAATGCAGCAACATGTAAAGAATAAAAAATCACTTAATTCAGTCTCTGAAAATCTTGCAGGGAAGCTTATAGAAGAAAATATTCTTGGAAGGATTTTCTCTGGTCAAGCTAGATGGCTGCACCCTGGTCCCCATGTGATGACAGAAGATGAAATTGTTGAAGCAGGACCTCATGAACTTCAGCTAACAAATAAGACTGTAGGATCAATGGAAAAGGGATTTGAAAATGTATGGGAAGAAGCATCAGCTTCATGTCACCACAGTAATTTGGTTTCTTTGTCAGAAAGGAAGGAGAATGAACAAAATCAAAGAAAAAACTTAGTTAGCAGCAAAGTATCTCTTGCGCATGTCATTCAACAGGCAGAAGGTGGGTGGTCTAGATGCAAAGCCATGTCAGTAGCTGAGAAGCTTGAGCAGGAGAACTTGTGAGTAACACAATCAATTTTTGTTCATAGTCCTTCTATTGATCTGTTCCTATTTCATAGTCTAGTACAAAAGAAAAACATATATAAGCATCAACCTAAGTTTTTATTGTAGCTTGGTCTGAAATGCCTAGTAGCTTGTCACTTATAATCTGCAAAGCAATTGAACATGGGAACAGAAATATGAATCCTGCATTTACAGAACGCAAACTACCAGTTCACTTGGATCATATATCTTCTGATCTTCTTAACTAACGATAGCCACAAAGAGGATTTTTTGTAATTTAAATTGACATGCAGCAAAAAAAATCTCTTAAATGGTTACTGCAATAAAATATTTCTGATTATTGAAATAGGATGCCAGATATATAAATGCTCATCAAGTCTGAAGTTCATCTGATCGATCCTAAATGGGAAAGGTTGGTTGCAATCTTGTAATCGCACCATCATAAACAAAAGAATTGTTGCTTCTTTTTGGCATGGCTGATAAAAAAGAGTGAAGATTTGGGATAGAACATAATTTGCTCCTAGATTGATGATGAATATGTACCAATGATTTAATTCGACTTAGGTGAAATCCATTGGTATGTACTAGCATCATATGCAACTGCACTAGATTCATGCTGGAATTCACTTGCATTTACAATCTGATCATACACAAAACAAGCATGCAAAAAACCTACATGAATGAAATTACGGATACATACTGCACCTTTTGTTGGATAACTGATGTGGTTATTTAGCAATACAATCTCTTTCGTGGAATCTAGTCTCGTTTGACATTGAATTTCTAATGCTGGAGATTTACATGACAAAATTGCCTTGGTTAATCCGGTATAGTTAGAGAGTTACCCATGATACTAATCATTTTCACAACATGCACATAAGCATAATTATTGTTTATTTCTCAATCTAGCTGGACAGTGCATTTGTATTCGTAATTAGACTAGCTAGCTGGACAGTGCATTTTGTAATTTCGTAAATCCTACAGGAGACTAGAGCCTAGATCAAGAAGCTTGTTTTGTTGGAAAGCTCATAGGACAACTCGAGCCAAGGTAATCATACTATTTATGTTTGCATCTGTGGTGAAGACACCAACTCAATGCCCTATCAGGAATTGTCGGAATATTTCAACTTTACTGTTAGTGTCATAAATTGTGAGCTTTGTTGATGTAATTATTTTGTTTATACTTTTGTCTTTCTATTTTATATGTATACTTAAATACATCCATGAACTTTACCTTTGGCATTTTAGTTTATGCATTCTGTAATATATATATATGTGTGTGTATATTTATATACATCAATGTATAGAACGTGTGCCTTTCTTGGTTACCTTATATGCAGTGCTTATACCAAAGATTAATTTTGTTTAGTACGAAAGAAATTATATATGATTTTTAACTCTCGTATATCTGTGTTTGCTCATATGAAAAAGACGCATAAAAAAGAAAGGACACGAAGCATGGTAATGTTGTTTTCCTCCTCTAGTTCAGCTACATATTATGGTTCCTTTTCAGAAAATTCATATGGGTTCTTACTTAAATGGCTTCTTTGCAGTGCTTAAACCTGAAAATTAGAAGGAAACCGCAATCTCTGTCGAAGCTAATCATATGTGGAAGATGCCTGCATACTGCATCACCGAAATAAATTCTTGTCAGATGGCAAGTCACTCAGGTTGTTCCTTCACATACTGTAGGATTTTCCTCCCTGTTCTATAGATCTTTTCTTGTCTCAATTAAATGCCTGAAAATTGGAGGTTGTTCACATATCTTTGCAGCTCTTAAACAGAAAAAATTGGAAGGAAACTTGGATCTCTGTCGAAGCTCATCATCATATGTGGAAGATGCCTGCGCACTGGATCGCCAAAGTAAATGTGCTCTAGGTTTTTCCTCCCTCTTCTGCATGTTCCATTGCTCAATCTTAGGAAGCTTTGTACATTTGTTTAACAATTGACAAAACGAAAATATATTCTTTCAAGCTGAATTCTGTAGATTGTATAAAATGCAGGGACGCCACCTGAACTTTGAGCACTTCTCCAAGAGACTCCATTTAACGGTTGCCACTGGTACGTGACTCCTGTAAATCGTATTGTTTGTCTGGCTATCTATCAATAATAAAAGTAATTTGAAAGGTTGTCATTTGGCTTGGCATTCCTGTGACATAAGAATCACAGTTGACGTGGTGTCCTTGTGATCCGTACCATGTCATCCGCATGGATGTCGGGGGACCGACTCATCCAACTTGGGGTCCCATCCCAAATTTTGATGGGTGCTATTGATATGACATCCATGTCATCCTTACGATGCATACGCGTTCATCCAGCTTTGTTCCTATCCAAAATCTTGAGTAGGAGACACTGTCATGGCATCGACGCGGCACTTTTGTCGTCCGCCTGGACGCCACATGGCATGTATTCTTTGATGAGTATTTGGTGGTGTAGCATCTATATTGCATGTGCCATTCACGTGATGCTACGTGTTAACTCCACTGTGATCCACTATGACAGTATTTATTCCATTCATTTTTTATTCCGGAAAAACCTTTATTCAGTTTCATCCTCATACGAGGATTTCATCGTCATATGAGAGTTATCCTGAGAAGGAGACAGCTGACTAAGATTTTTCTCGATGTAAAATTGACCAACCATAGAATTAATCGTAGGTTCTTCACACCAATAAATTTCTCTGATCGATTGAATATACATGTTGCTAAAAATTCCTTTTTTGATATATCTTTTAATACCAATAGTCTGAGAATAAACTTAAAAATAATAAAATAGCGAAAACAAATTAATCACAAACCCACCCATTAATTCCTCCGACCGTTCTTTGATTACCACTCGGCTAATCACAGACCCATCCTGTGGGACCCACGGCGAACGTCGACACGGGAGTCTCATGACGCATCGGGCTTCTAAGAGAGCCAAGGGAGGCAGGCAAATATAGGACCCCACTCGCGGGGCCGGTGGGAGACTAATCAGAATGACGGTAAACGAATGGGTAAAGTTAAACTAATCAGAAAACTGGTCTTTAATAATTCCGCCTCCACTTCCCTGGTCACCATTATAACCACACGCTTTCCTTTTAGTGTGCTGCTTTCCCCCTCCTTCCCCTCCTCCACACTTCTGGAATCCGCCTCCTCCCGAATCTGCATCAACTAATAATACGAAGGCAAGAGCATAGAGATAACAGAGGAGCTCGGTGGTAGCGATTTCTTGTGGCGCGTGCGAGCTTGCTCTTGGACAAGAGAAGCGTGCGTGAGAGAGGAGGATCAAGAAAAAGGGAACAGATGGCAGCGTACCGAGCGGAGGACGACTACGACTACCTGTTCAAGCTGGTGCTGATCGGGGACTCCGGGGTGGGCAAGTCCAACCTCCTCTCCCGCTTCACCAAGAACGAGTTCAACCTCGAGTCCAAGTCCACCATCGGCGTCGAGTTCGCCACCCGCAGCATCTCCGTCGACGGCAAGGTCCTCAAGGCCCAGATTTGGGACACGGCCGGCCAAGAAAGGTTTTTGTTTTCTTCCCTCCCTTCTTCTTGTAGTTCAGCGTTCCTTTTGTCGGAGTGATTTGTTTCTTGGATCATGGAAGGGGTTTGCTTAGGTATTTGGATTTAAGATGAACACCCCCATAGGTGATATATTCCATGTGAACTAAAGTAGATTTTAATTGATTAGAGTCGAATTTGGAAGTCGTTTAGCCTATTGTGGACCGAGTTCAAGTTATTTGATTTCTTAACAATTATGTTGTTTGATAAAGATCAAGATCTTCTTTTTTCTTTGTTCAATTTTTTTTTTCATGATAAAAATTTCTTGTGTTTGACAGTCAAGCAGTTAATAAACGTTTGGGCAACAAAACAGGACATTTGTTTGCATAATGTTTTCAATAATTATACATTACCGAAATAAACATCTTGATTAGGAAAAATTGTCAAGAGAAGGAACTCAGATGCTATTGAATTGTTAGTAGCATTTGTGGGTTGTGGATAGGCTACGATTACAAAAATCAGCATGTTGTGGGCCAAGGAGAGGTTGTGAGCAGCAAAAAGGAGACCAAACCAACATAGTGGGTCAAAAATCATTGTTAGGTTTAGCTAATTGTACCATGGCTCATGGTGGTCTGATTGGTTAGGGCTTGTTTGGTGTTATAAAGCCATATAATGGCATGGTAGCATTATTTTATTTAGGACCACTTGCTTACATGTGGTAGCCTGATGTGAGGCAGCATGTAGGTGTGGGGTGAAAAGGAATGTTGGTGTTTTGGGGTTACATTGTGACTGGTCGATGGTTTTCAACGTTGTTTCTTCTGAGCCAAGGATAGATTATTAGCAGAGGAATAGGAAACTGCTACCGCACTGGAATAGCAGCACTGTCCCGTGGGTTGGACATATTAGACCTTGTTTATGAAGGGGAACAATTCATGCATCAGTGAGGCATGCCTTGGAGTGCCTTCACAATGGACATGTTTATTTTATTTGGACGTACATGCCAACACGTTGATGTGGCTTGACAAGTCATTCATTTTTATTAGGTCAACTTGTGGAAACGAAAATTGTAGCTGATATTAAGCCATGTCAATCATGCCTACTCATACGTTTTATCCGGACATGCTAATCAGCATTGCTTATAAATGAAGGGCTTGTTTAGTGCTTGTATATCTTACTGGATGCTAATCAGCATTGCTTATAAGCTGCTCCTTAGTTAATTGAACAAGGATAATAATTCCAGCTCCTCTTCAAAGAATTATAGAAAAGAAATAGTTTTGAGAGGATTAAGCATTTCATTGGTTCCCTTTGAACTTACATCATCAAGATTGCCAGTGTAGTGCTTCTTATACCAAAAGATAAAGTTTGGTGTTTATATGAGTTTTGACTTCTTGTAATAGCTCTTATGAAGAAGATAGGACATCTTCCATTGGGAATCCTGGATTGGAGGAGGATCAAAATTGCAAACCAATTGAATAGTACTAATCAATCTCTTCTTTGTATCTAATAGCATCTTTCTCCGAAGTGGCTTACAGGAAGCTAATGTCAGGCTTCTAGAGTGGGAGAAAGGAAGTGATAAAGAGGTTCATTGATTACAAGTGGTGGGAGATAGAGGAGGATTTGGAATAAACCTACAATACACAATGAATTAAACAGTATGAAAAATATTTAAAGATAAATAGGTTAAGGAAGTGTGATCAGATATGAGGAAACCTCGGTTAGTGATTAACGTTATTCAAATATGTTGTATATAACATTTGCGGCATCTATTATGCTTTCTACACAATTAGTCATATCTCTTCCAATTGCATACTCCCTCAAGTTTATAATGTGACAAAGGTGGGAGCATTTTTATCTCTAAATCATGAATGAGTTGCCTGGTTATATTTGTCTCCATGTCCACTTCAGTGAAGTTCATGATTGATGGAATTTCTTGTATGTTGTATCATATATATATATATATATATATATATATATATATATACACACACACACACACACTCACACACACACACACACACACATACATATACATATATGTGTGTGTGTGTATTTTTTTTTCAAGGATAAGGTTTCTGATATCAAGCAATGTACTTTAACTGTTGTGCCTGATTTAAAACATTGAACTCTTCCTTGTCTTATGTCTAGCGTGTGTCACCTTAGCCTCATTTTAGACTCATACGTTTCTTCTAGCTGTGTTAGAATATGCTAAATTCTAGTTTGGTCTTTTATAAATTCATGGACTATGATTAAATGGGTTGATTTTCTCATTGCCAACTTTCTATTACCAATAGGCCTCTCTCTGTAGTATGTTCTGGGGAGTACATATTTAACATACACACGGCTAGCAGTTGTATGCTTCCATATTCTAGCACTTTGCAGAATGTTGCATCCTCAAGCAAGTTTCTTTTGTTAATGATTGCAGTTGATCTTTATCACAATTATAAGATAATGTAAAATGATTACTATATTTTGCCATCTGAGAAAACTTGCTTGTGAATCATGAAATGGTCACTTAAGGAGTCAAATCTTTTCCTTGTTAGCATATGCGTCATTAACTTCATTTGTGATATGTGCTGGTCATTTAAGTAGATCCAGTTGTTCAATTCATGATAGGCCTAATCATAACTTCATCTCTTAGTTGAATTTTGTTTCAATAATGATTTGCATCCGAGTTCAGTATGAACATAATCTGAAATATTCAGACGTGAGAATTTGACAAATTTATTTTCTTGTGGTGGACAAATTTATGTTCCATTATGTTTGGCAATAGTTACATCCTTATATACTAAAAATTGCACAGAAGTTATATGGATACAGGAACATGTAATTTATCATCATTGACAACTGTGGTAAATATAGACATGTAAAAATGTTCTAGATGGATTTATAATATAAGCTGAGAATAATACCTTGGCACTTAAATTCTTCTGATCTGGCACAAGCTGAAAACGATATCTGAGTGTTAACTAGTACGATTCTGGCTGAAAGCATGTTTCATTATATTTATTACTTGATCTGATCTACAAATGCAGGTACCGTGCCATAACAAGTGCTTATTATCGGGGAGCGGTAGGTGCATTGCTCGTGTATGATGTCACTAGACGTGCTACATTTGAGAATGTTTCTCGTTGGCTGAGGGAGTTGAGGGACCACACAGATCCTAACATAGTCGTCATGCTCATCGGGAATAAATCAGACCTCCGTCACCTTGTTGCTGTTCCTACTGAAGATGGCAAGGCTTATGCTGAGAGAGAATCTTTATATTTTATGGAAACATCTGCACTGGATGCAACAAATGTGGAGAATGCATTTGCAGAGGTCTTGACTCAGATTTACCGTATTGTCAGCAAGCGGGCTGTCGAGGCGGGTGACGATGCAACATCTTCTATTCCTGGTAGAGGTGAGAGAATAAATGTGAAAGATGATGCTTCGAAGAAACTTGGGTGCTGTTCAACTTAGGTATTATTGTTGTTTTTTTCAGCGCTTTTCTTTTATAATGCATGATTTAGAATATTTTAATATTTGAGTATCCTTCTTTTATTTTGAAATCTGCAATTCTAGATCTGAGTGAGTAGACTGAGGTTTTGGTATCTTAATGTTTGTAACTGAAATCTACAACCACACTTGAATATTCCAATTGTTGACGGTAAGGCCTAAATTAATATGCACCAAAGAAGCAAACAACAATTTGTGTTCTCTTATAGCTGTGGGATTTATGAGTTCCCTTTTCTTTTGATAATGTGGTGCCCTTTTTTCTTGCACTGATATGTGGTTACTTTGTATACATGAAATGTATATGTATGTATGTATAGAGAGAGAAGAGAGAGAGAGAGAGAGAGAGAGAGAACAGTAATAGCCTGTTTTACATTTTCTTGGATGCACCAGGTGAAGTGTGGAGGCGAATGGCAGGGCAAAGTCTCCTTTGGCAAGCACAGCAGAAGCATGTAGCCATCTCCATGCCTAAGCTTTCCTGCCCGAGGAGGCCTGCACTGTGATTCTTGAGCCCTCACAGGTTCCTTCCTCCCTGCACCTTCCACTCTCGGTTGTGGCTCGATGAGATCAGCACCTGCTTTGAGGCGCATTTACATAGCGGTCTTTCAGACAAGGCCAACACGGTCGGATGTGGCTATGGATATGCCATGGAAGATGCCTGGAAGTTGGGAAGTATGCTGGAGGAGCTGCCTTCCATCTACCCTTTCCTTTTTCCTCTTCTTTTGAATGGGTCCACTGCTCCTCAGTCTCTTACCATTCCTCAATTAACACCTGATATAGTTCAGAGGAATAGTATGTGTTATTGTCTAAGTCATACGGAAGTGGAGCTTATGTTGGCACAGGCTTCTCTGCTGAAGGAAATCACCTCTCTTTCCTTTTTCACTGCAGCCAGGGGGGACCAGATGTTGTGCCTTAGATACTGTTGGTGTGCAGGATCAATTCCTAGATCTTCTCTTTTGATGCTCTTCCCGGCAAGCCATCGACGTCGACCACCTTTTAAGCCTCGGAGGCACATCGACATACAGAAGCTTGACCTCAAAAGTTCAATTCGTTCGTGGAACAGTTTCTTTCATTCTCATGCAATACATAGTAGATTAGGCATAATTGCAAGTTGTCTTGGAAGATGATTGCCTTGAGAGAGATACTATGGGTTTGGATCATGAATGGATTTACTTTACTATGATCAACAACACACAGTTGAGTGTTCCTATCAAAGGTGGCAAAATCTCGTGTTGCATTTCGACTATGCTGCAGTGAGTTTTGCTGAACAAGAACACGTGGTGTCTTCCTGCTTATGTTCATGGAAGAAGAAGCTTTTATAGCAGAGCATATAATGCTTTATTACGAACGAATTCGTATATGCGGCATATATCCTAAAGCTTTTATGGCAGTTGTAGTGGCTCTAAATAGCAGCACTACTTAGACGTCGGATGTCCGGGAGGTGTGCTTCGGACATCAGCGACGAAGTGAACGCGAAGGGGTGCATCGCCGGGCAGTCTCTTCTTTGGCAGCGGCGGTGCCGAGAGCGGGCGTGCGTGCGTGCGTGTGGGCATTTTAAGCTTCTGTCTCTTCTCGCACGTAGCCATGCAGCTGAGCCCGACTGCCAAAGGAGATTTGCCCAGCTATTCACCTTCGCAACATCTCTCTCTCTCTCTCTGTAGAACAGGACAGCGTGAGACAGGAAAAAGAAGCAATAAGTATGATTGGATGTACACGTGCGGAATGCGAGGTCGAGCTTACGCGCAGAGGAATCACCCTTCAGGCTTTCATCACCCGACATCTCACATGACACTGCAATCACTGGCGTTTACTCCAAGGCAAGAACACATTCCCGAATCATCTTCCCTTTCTGCTGCTTTTTGGGCTCAGTACTTAGTAGGGTATGAATGCAACGCAAGCTATCTCAACTTGACCAGCCAATTACTTATGGGCATCATCTGTGAAGTGATTTCCTTTTCTTTTCTGAAGTGCATGAAACTATTTCAAAATGCATCATAAATCGTTGTTATGTCTGGATTGATATGAAACGAGCGATATATATCGATCTAAACTTGAACTAATAAATCATTGTTACAAACAGATTGATACGAAACAAACGATACATATCAATCTAGACGTGAACCAATTTATGGACCACCCTATATTTGAACGATCCACTCCAAACCTGTTAAACGCGATCCCTCTTTGCCCAAATACAAGCACATCTCACCTTGTACTACGAACGATGCATATCGATCTAGACGTGAATCAATATATGGGCCACCCTAGATTTGAAGGATCCACTCCAAGTCCGCCTAAACCTGTTAAAACGCAATCCCTTTTTGCCCAAATACAAGCGCATCTCACCTTACACTATTGTTTGTTGTCGCTCTTCGACCCTTCTTTCTTCTCTTTGTCCACTGTCTTCTCTTCTCCATTCCCTCTCTTCCTTTCTCTTTCCGATATACTATATATCGATATATCAATACCATGTCAACATACAGTAGTATGTACCGATTCGATTAGATCACTAAATCATTAAAACGGGTTCGATACCGAAAACGATGATACTTGATCATAAGGATAGATAAACACTACACCTCATTCCAACTAGAGATCAGTAAATATGTATTTGACCTATGATATTTCCTTGTATAAAACCTGTAAGGTACATATGATACAAGTTAGAGGTGGAATAATGATCCATCCACTGGTGGCATTCAAGAAATGGCATGTAGAATAGGTAAAGGGATTTACATATTTGAATAACAATGGAGAGGCAATGATCGTTGGAGGGTCTCTCACCACATGGTATTACACATGCATATAGATCACGCAGCAGCAGAAGGAACCACATGCTTCTACTTTTCTTTGGAAGAGATTGCCTCAGGAAGTTTGTTTGTGGGAGGTCTATCAGCTCCCTTTCTCGAGTACTCTCTCCACCTTCTAGCCGCAGCAGCAGCTCTCTTAGCCCTCTCCTTCACTTCTTCCTCTGTCAAAGCAGCGGATGATAAGTCAACCATACAGTACAAGCAGTTTCATGGCTACCAAATTTAGGTTCCACTCTCTCAAATAACATGGATGCTAAACCCAGCCGAAATTAAAATACACGGCAACTTTTGAAGAAAAGAAGAAATTTTTTTGTGCAAACAAGTTTGCATGAGCAGACATAGATATTGTTGTCATCTTTAAATAACTTATGCAAGTTTAGTTTGTAATATGTTATTTCTGTTATCCGATTGGCCCTCTCCCAAGTCCAATAAATGAAAGATACTGATTACAGGAATTTTTTTTTATCCAGAAAAGAAAGATATGTTAGATCTTTAAACGTCTACCAAACGTCAAAAGGTCAGCATACAAAATGGATTTCCAAATCCGAAGGAAATATCTCCTTCCAAAACACCTCCATTCTATCTAATCTAAATCTACCTCTAGTTGCAGCCCAATTGGCTACTTGGTTGCCTTCTCCGAAACAGTGAGAATAAGAAAAGAACAAAAAAAGACTGACGAGAGCAAAGATATCAGCCAAGGTATTTGAGATCTCCGAGTGCAGGGATTTTAGTCCTGCCTATTATATTGCAATCTGCTTACTTGAAGATGCAACTAAAGAGAAATTTTCTATCAGCAAACTTTGTGACAGAAGAAGTTTAGGAAATCATACACTGCAAGTTGCATGTATACCACAGGATAAATCTACACTGGCAAGAAACAGATGATAATTGAGACATTGGCATCTTTAAGCTGGTGGAATGTGAAAAACTAAAGTAGAAATCCATGTAGACTATCTGACTACACGATCTGCACACGTAAATCAGGAATCTTTGATGGCAAAACTTAAACTGAGTGCCTAAGATGGTTTTTTTAGAGCAATTAATATGAATAGAACAATTTCCGGTCAGTCAGAAAAGTAGCTTTTGTGGGTGATATCTTTGCCCTGAATGAGAGAAAAGTCATACCTGCACCTATCTACACAAAAAAAGAAAACTATATGCATCATTGAAGCACAAAGCTTCAAGACGTAAAACAAACTTTCACAAAGTAATCATTGCAATGGACATGCTGCTTTCTGAGGACTTGGAAACAGGGATGTGACCGGTCATGATCAAATGCAATAAATGGATTGACAGCCTTGACGTGTTTGAAGTTCCTGGAGTCTACTGCATGAAATTTATCAACTATATTATGAGATATTGAGAATTTGAGATGGTCCTGGATCCTAGAACAATATTGACTCTAGCAACCAAGACTTGAAACCCACCTTTATGTTGAAAGTTTTAAGTAACAAGTGGGCACATATTGGAAGTTTAAATAACAAGTGGACACAAATCTTGATACTAAACAATCAACAGGATCAAAACAGAACAAAAGGAAACAGGTAGTAATGAATCCAAATGTATTTAAGTACAATTTGTTTTCTTTATATTTGTCATGAACAATACCTGTAGTTTCATAATTCTTGGGTGCCCCCCAAATATTGCTCCACGACCCACTCTTATCAGAATCCTTCTGCTTCATCATACGTATCTTAGCCCTTTCCTGGATGTTACAAGAGACATCAATGAAAAATGCTAGTAGTATGGGGAAGACATCACACGGATACCCTTTGCTTTCAAATTCATAAAAGGTTATCTAGATGGTGAGTAGCATATATGCAACATCTAATAGTTAATTTTCAACTTTGCAGAGTAATAAATAGACAATTGTCCTGGAATCACACCCAGTTAACTAGGATTACTAGAAAAGTTGAGAAAGTTCAACTATTGGTTGTCCGAGTCATTGGTAACAAAGAGAAAATGACAAGGGAGGTCCTGGCACCATCTAAAAGTCTCTCTAAAAGGGTCGGGAATTTATTGTATAACCGTTCATTATCAATATCATAAATTTCCTGGGTGTCAACAAAGACCTCTGGGGATCTGTCATAAAAAATGTCACAGGACAAAATTAGCTGAGAAATCAGTTTGGAGATTGATCCGAAAAAGAAAAAAAAATCATTGAAAAACATTTTTATCAAGAAAACCTAAAGAATGTGGAATTATTAGTACATTCAATAAAATGTTATTGGATTTAACAATGGCACAATGCACACTTAAATTTTGAGGTTTAGACCATAGTGACTAACCCAAAAACAAATTTATTAAAGGTGAAAGGCATAAAAAACTGAAACCGCCATCTTCTGAAAA
The DNA here is from genome assembly GCA_004837865.1 of Musa balbisiana. Taxonomy (NCBI): domain Eukaryota; kingdom Viridiplantae; phylum Streptophyta; class Magnoliopsida; order Zingiberales; family Musaceae; genus Musa; species Musa balbisiana. The sequence continues at coordinate 3,596,281 of CM017196.1, read as the reverse complement.
TAAAAACAAGTCCATGTTTCTATATAAGGGAGGCATCCATTATAAACAACTATATGCACCTCCTGTTGTACACATGGAAGGAAAAGTAACAAACACATTCCTGAGAAATTAGAGATGGCACAAGGTCTTGCCTCTTTCCTGAGAGTTGACGAGCCTAAATTAAACAACAGTAAAACACTGGACCAGCTTCAAAAGCTCACAAAAAACAAAGTTAGCAATCACTACCTGTTTCTATGTCATGTACAAATGGATTCCAATGTGATTATTCATAGTTTGAAAAGTTTAAATGCCACCTACAACCAATTAAACCTTCCTAGTGACAAACAAACTTACCAGCACTACCTCTCACTGTCCTCATGAAATCAGATACTGGACACATCTCTATAAAAGCATATCATCTAAGGGAAATACCTTACAAGATGCTGCAAATTCTACACATTCCAATTCACAAACTATCCAAGAAGAAAATCAATGAAAACAAACAATCTCTGAGAAGAATTAAGACGACACATGTCAAAGAATAAGAATAGATATACAAGCCATGGGATTTGAATTTAACATCCCTTTGGTACTACAAAGAGTCAAAGACAATAATTTAGGAACCGATAACCCTACCAAGACTTTTGCTTGGCGCTTTTCCCATCTTGAACTTGCCTGCCCACATCCAAAATAAGTGTCAATGTCAGAATACTAGAGTAGAAGGGATTTATAAGGTAATATTTAACAAATTATTATAAAGGAAAAGTTAGGGAACTCAATACACATGTATTTAGAGTGCTAACTGACAAATGAATTGTTCATCATATTTAAATTCAGATGGGTATCTAACAGTTGCAGTTAAAGAATGGGCACTGTACATGTTCTTTTTGCTTATCTGAGCATGTTGATGTGTCGATCATGTACTGAATTATACGAGACTCACATGGGAACCTTGTGCGTGCAAGTCCCATACCACATAATGCCACAACTGACTGATCATAGCATTATTATCTGGATATATAAGATATTGAATACATGATAGAGACATGTAATGCATGCTTGAGAAACATGGTTTTGGAGCTTGCCCGAGACTAAATAGTCAGGGTCTGCAACTTGTTGCTATCATTGCTGTTGTTTTCAAAAATAATTTTTTGTAATAGTAACAGATTAATCAAATTAGAAAAACAGTCTGATATAAAGTACTCATATGGCAAAAGGTTGAGGAATAAATGCAAATCTTTGTTACCATTCTGAACACGTCAAGGGATGAGCTCCCCATTCCAGCAAGCATTAGCCCAACCTGCCCAAATCAGAACCACATTGTCACCATAAGAGTCAATTCTGAATAAAATAATCGGTATAAGCACAACTTCTGGATGATGCTACTGTTCATATATCAAGGCTCCACTAAAGGTCAGTTGCAATATGGATCATATATATTTCTATAGTCATTTAGGCAAATGAACCATACAAAACAACATCAGCTGAGGTGTTTACTTCAATTGCTTCCATTTCTCGTGGTAAATCTAAATGAGAGAGAGAAGCTACCACAAGAAATGATGGGCTGCAAACAAGAGTACCTTAATTATTAGGCTAAATGACAACCAAATATTTTAATCGCAACCATGTAAACAAAGAAAATTAAATTATAAGCAACTCCTATGTATCACGCTTAAAGACAAAAAAATAATACTTTCCTCATTTCTTGGAATTTTTCATGAAATTAATACAAATGGAGTCCAAAAAGGTTAGGAAAAGAGAGGCCTAGTGACCCAAGGCTCTCACTGACAGAAGGTATGAGAAAGGTAAATGTACAGAAAATTTCCCCCCACAAATAATGAGACTCTTTCTGTGAGTTGAAATTTGATGTGGCGCCAAAGGCTCAACCTTTAAAAAACCAAAAAGGGTTATAAAGAAAATCTTAACACTTGAAACACCAAAACTTAAGCAGATCTGAAGTCTGAAAATCTAAACTACAACAAAGAAGGGCATAAGTTGCGATCCATATCTTATGAAAAAATCTCCAAATACAGCAGAACATTAAGAATTTGTAAGTAGGAATGCTCTCGTAGAAATTATATCAAAGGATGGCAATTCTTGGACCAATACATCAACCCAACTTAAGAATGGGGGAGGTTGAGGTAGGCAACCTATCTCAATGTTAGCGGGTTTAAATTAGGCCTGGGTTGTAAAGTGGCGGGTTTAAATTAGGACCGGGTTGTAAAGTGGCGGGTTTAAATTAGGACCGGGTTGTAAAGTGGTTGACACAACTAACTGAATTAGAAAATGAGTTAGATTTGAGGTTTCTGTTATTATCTTTAACTTGACGTGTCAACCTACTACTTTCTCTTTTATTTTTCCTTTTTAGTCATGTATAAAAGGAAAAAAAATGAGAATAATTTCATTAAACCTTACAGAACTAAGCCTTATTTTAAAGCAGTTTAGGTTTTAATTTGTAACCACATCACCACGTTAGTAATGCTTTCACATGCAAATATTGGTTCATCTGCAAATTACATATGCTAAGTATGAGATTTGCTTACAATCTGCAAACCATATATACAAGTTTTAACATGCTGCAATGACATTGCATGTTAATTAGTCTGTTTTCATCCACCAAGTTTCCTTTATAATAGAGCTGGATGACTAAAACATACAACCCAGCTCAATTGGATATGAACTTAACAGTCAGAAAATACATAGTGAGAACTCGAGCAATATGTTAGACTAAAAAGATTTCACCACATGTTGTGAGAGAGAAACATTTCTAACAAATGATCATTGATTTGAGACGAGGAAATTTAGTAGCTTCATCTTACATTCACTCTCTCCACCCTTCGCATTTCATCTTCAAGGAGCGATAGCTGTGCAGCAGATGTCCAGTGAATGCAATCAACTGGGCTGAAATAAATTGACAATCCAAGTCAATGATATTGTAATAATTAAAAATATATAATTAAGTTAACGAATGAACATGCAATACAATAGAAACAGGTAAGAGATCCATAGTGTCACAGTTCATCAAAAAAGTACACTGAATCAGATGAAGTTTCTATTAGTACATCAGAAAAAGTTCTTAATTTATGTCAGTGCTCTAGCTGGTGACTGTTTAAGAGCAATTATGCCATGTTTCATCTTTTAATCTTTTCATATCTCACCAACTTTCAATTGCTTGTTGAACTATGTCAGGATTCCCTGATTGGCTGAAAACCCTTGCTCGCCCATACTCTTCCTCGATCCGAAACACATCTGGGGCCACATTAGCGCAATTTTTGCACCCTGCTTGTGCAAGAAAATAGAAATGTCATGGATAAGCGCTAGTTGAAGGCAGACCGTCGTTAGCGTGTGATAATTTACCAGAGAGATATATAGATAGTCAAACCTAGTCTATATCACTGGAAACAAAAAAAGAAGCACGTGTCTTGAGAAAACCCCATTCGATGATGACAATCCATATTTCATCATCATCATCGATATACTAAGAAGTTAAATGATAAGACAAACATTTCCTTACAAACTCTGCTTGTCATCAAAACGAAAACAGGGGTAGCAATTCCACATACCTATGCAACTAAACTCATCGACAAAAGCATGATCTTTTGAAGCACAATCATCGAAGAAAGGATTGATAGCAGTTGCTACATATCCATGAATCTCATCATATACCATACGCTGAATAGGATCACTGAGTACCTGGAAGTACAGATCATGTTAGTGTATTAAATATATAATTTGAGAAAAGAGATATTTAGAACTACTGTTACTTCAAGTTTCAATTTGAAGGTCCCACCGCATAGACTTCATTGATGAACATACAAAAGTTATTGATGTCTGGATCATTCCCACTCAAGTCTGGATGGCATGCTTTCATGCAATTATAGTAAGCTTTCTTTATCTGCTGAGGAGTGGCATCTGGAAGCTGGTAAACATAAAACATGTCAGGACCAAAATATGTAGACGCATGAGCTCACCTATTATTCTAATCATAAGAATCCACTGATTAGTTTGATTGTCAGATAAAATTACAAGTTATACACATTTAATTTAGCCACAAAGGCAACTTGAAGCCTTGAATTTCATTTGTTTGTATCTTAAGAATTCTAATTTCTTGCTTGCAACAGTTATCGAATAAGCTTCAAAGGCTCTCAACATAGCTTCTTTGCAAGCCCAAAAAAATTAAGAAAAAAATGAATATACTTGACTATTTAGCATCAACTATATCCATCTCTCCCAAAGAACCCGAGTGTGAAAAAAAAAAAAAAACATGAACTAAATGCCACATGTAATAATTAGCAAGTAAAGCTGAATTTTACAGAGAATTTATTAATCCAGTCTTTTGGGTTGTAAAAAGAAAAGATTTTGTTCAGTAACGGGTTCACATAGCTATGGAAGCATCCCAGGAAAATAAACTCAAAATGACTGGTAGCAGAACACTATAAAAACATGCATTGGATTAACTTTCGCAACATAAACTGATTTTTTGTGGGTTAGCTCCATGATCCAATATCCCACGGTATTGTTTTTACTGGACAACATTATCCAACAACAGGCAAATAATAATCTTAGGTTGATTTCATATCATCTTGGCGGTTTTCAAGAATCATGATTCCATGGATGCTGCTACTTTGGTGGACTGAATCACCCCAGAAAACTCGGAGGTGATGCCACTTCTCACTCCCCTCATGAGCTGGGTCTTAACCCCTTGCACCCTTCAAGATCAGGTCAGTGACAGACCACATAACCCCCTAAAACTTTTACAGGGGTGATTGGCCCACCAAAATACCCCATTTTTCTTCACATGAAACGTACATGCTCCGATTGCCAGATTTAGCGTAGCAAAATGATCATAGAAGGGGTGCACCATCCCTTAAATTTTGCAGGGATTCGTTAGAGATGCATGCTAATTCCACATTGTTGAGTTTTCCACCCACAAATCACTATGGCATTTCATCTTCTTCAGAGGTGATGTGGCATCTGAGCCAGCATCCATGTCAGATGTCACACACATCAGGCTAACATTTGAGGGGTGATTTGCTCCTGCTAGGCAACGGAGTTTTAACATAATAATCCTTGATCTTGGCGCTTGATCTGCTTCGTTTATTACCTTTTGACCATTGATCACCAAATACTTCCTTCTTTCCCCAGTACTGGTTTGGTAGCACAGTTAGTAATATGTTTTCAAGAGCTAAGAATGCCACTATTTGTCAAGACTTTCGGTCGAAACAAAAGGAGAGGATTAATCAAAAACAAAAGAAAAAATCCATCGTGATACTGTTGCAAGAATCATGAACCATATTCAACCAATTAAAACAAAGTTGCCAACCATACTCTACCAACCAAAACCCAAGAAAAGAGAGTGCACAGACGTGATTAGTTTTACCAGCCCAAGAACAGCGTAGAAATCCTCGGCGACATCGTCCTGCGAGGGGAAACCCTTCTCCGCCACTGCCGCAGCGATCCTGAAGTTCCTCCTCCCCCGCCGACGATAGCGGTCGGTACTCGAACGGTCGGCGGCAGCTACGCCCTGCCGCCGGATTCCATGAGCCGGCGACGACATCTTGGGGAACTCGAAGAGCAAGCCCGTGCGCACCGGCGCGAGCACCTGGGCCATCCTTCTATCGACGGCCGAACTTACGTCGTTTCTTCTTTCCTACGCCGCCTCTCTCAGAAAAGTTCCGATCTTTTTCCTTCTCGCGTTCTCCCACACCGGTCTTTAGGCGTTCGTGAGGCCCAGAAATTTCGATCTCGATGGCTTTGATTTATAATGAAAGGATCATAGAATAAAAAGAAATCAAGAAACAGATTGGGATAAAAATAGATTTATTGAGGTGGAGAAAGACGGGGGGTGGGGACGAATGAGCGAGGTTCTTGTCAGGGGTTAGAGGAATCATCAAGAACTCCGGAGCGGGTGGGTCAAGGTCGATGGTACCCGTCGTTGAAATCTTGATGCACGCTTACATGGCGAAGCCTGCGCCACCAGCTCCGCTGTGGCCCGGGGCGGCACGCATCCAGCGAGATGTCGTCGGACGCCCCGGTCGAACACGTCGCGTGGACGCAGAGAGCCGCACCGTGGCGGACGACTCAATTCCATGCCGTCTCGCAACAGTAACTTTGCTTGTGGACGCAATTTTCACTTATCTATATGACGTGTTTTATATAATTATATTGCACGACGAATTTTCGAAAAAGAAACCTATTATTGAACTATATGAGTATCTCAGTCTATCATTTATATTCATCAGACTGATTAACGGATACTATGTATCGGACTAGACGAAACAAATCCGACCCGCTATCAACCTTTTGCCTACTCGGGTTTGGCCTCATCAGAGTCGAACCAAACCGGACCGGACCCACCTGCCCGGACGTCGTAACGACCATCTTGCGGTTGGAGACGGACACCGTTCTCGCTTCAGAACGCAGCAACCCCCGTCTTCCACATCTCCACACCCCAAAGCAGAGGAGCAATCGAAGACGATCTCAGAGCGAATCGACCACCCAACACCACGAAAGCAATCTTTGCTTCCATTCTTTCCTTCCACCTGCCGATGCCGATGCCGACGCCCCAACCCCTCTCCCTGTCCACCCCTCTTAAAATGACCCCTCTCCTCGAGAATCGCCCACCACTTCGGCGGCGGCGGAGGAGGAGTCTGCTTGAGCCGAGGAGTAGGGGAAGATGACGGAGTCCGGAGTCCCCCTCTGCGGCGCCTGCGGTGAGCCCGTGCGTTTCTCCTCCTCGGCCAAGGAGGAGGAGGAGGAGGTCTTTGTGGCTTGCAATCATTGCAACTACCCTCTCTGCGCCGCCTGCCTCGAGGACGAGATCAAGAAGGGGCGTGATAGCTGCCTTCGCTGTGGGGAGCCCTACGTTCGCAACGTGACGGGTTCGCTTTCTCGCTGTTTCCCTGTGTTTGTTCCTTTAGAAGATTTCATGTAAATAGGTGGAATGTTGCTTTAGCGAGCGTGGTGAAAGGAGTGATCGATTGCTTCTCTTTCATTTAGCGGTTTAATCTTTTTCCTTAGGAACTAAGATTGACAAATTTGATCAACATTGATTCATGGAGTTACATAAACATTGCAGAAAAGGTGAGTCAGGAGAGCACCAATCACGGGGATTCGGGTGTCAGATTGAGAACTGCAGCCCAACTCCATGATCATCAGGTAGGTTTTTCTTCGTTTCCAATTGATATGTTATTCCATGTGTTCGACATCGTTTTGGATTTTATTGGCTGAAACTTAAGACATTATTGAGTTATCTTGGTTGTCGACTTCAATGTAGTTACATAATTTACCAGACGCTTCTGTATTTTCTAATTGCCACAGGAAAATGGAGGCCATTTTAGAAGCTTGAGTAGTCTCTCCATTGTTGAAAGTGGTATTTTTCTCTTAAATTGTTCTGTTTAGGGTTGACAGTTCAATTTTGCATATCAGTTCGATTCTGCTGCACTCTCACTCATTTCACTTAACCCATGTGCTTGCTTTCTTGTTGATCTTCTCCTTCTTCAGAGGCAAATGGTGAATCTGGGAATCCATTATGGAAGAACAGAGTGGACAGTTGGATGGAGAAAAAGAACAAGAAGAAAGCTCCAAAGAAGTCTGCGAAAGCTCAAATTCCAGTAGAACAACAGATGGAAAATTCAGAGTAAGGACATAATTTTCTTAAAGAAAGTTAAATATTGTTTCTTAAATAGAGCTTAGTAACATGTTTTCCAGTATTGGATGTACTGTAGTTCATTACTGCTTGTAAACTTCTTAATGACTAGTTAAAAGGTACATGACTTTGGCACCCATGCTGCATCTGGTCATCTGACGAAATAAATGCATCATAGCAACTGGTCGGGGTTTAAATTCGACTTTTCATAGTTAATCATGTCAGTTTTATGAAGTCTATATGTTTTCTTGTGGGAGGGAGAAGCCATATCCGGCTGATGGTTGACATGTTTGTAGCCTACATCTCATGTATTTCTCTTCCTGGTTTGGAATAACAATATTGTTCACTCTGATTTGGTCATGTGCAGGCCTCTAGAAGCTGGACAGCCACTTTCAAGAATCATTCCGATATCACCTAATAAGCTAACTCCATATAGAGCTGTGATCATTATGAGATTGATAGTTCTTGGGCTTTTCTTCAATTATAGGATAACCAATCCTGTTAATAGCGCTTATGGTCTGTGGCTAACATCAGTTATATGCGAGATATGGTTTGCGGTCTCTTGGGTATTGGATCAATTTCCCAAGTGGTCGCCTATCAATAGAGAGACATACATCAACAGGCTATCTGCAAGGTATGTTTTATGTAATGGTTTACATATGTTGCAAATTGTCATACATTCTCTTATATGCTCTGGCAGGACAACCTTTTAAAGATCATGTGAGAAGTAAATTCTAGAATTTGTAGAAGCGATACTGGCCAAAATCCTTTGATAACAATATCTTCACGAATAAAACATGATGACCTTGACACAGATTTTTTGCAGGAAATTATTTTTCATTATCGTTGTTGCGTGAATTCAGTAAGATATATAATTTTTTGTGTATATAGAACTCTTCCTTTTTTTCTAATCCAAAATAGCATTTGTTGTCATTTTCTCCATATGTTTTTACTATTTATTTCTTTCTTTGTGACTGAAATTTATGTCAGGTTCTGTTGCTTATATTAGTTACAGAATTTTGAACTTCAAAATTTTCTGTCTACTATTCGACAAAGTAGTGGCTCTAAATAGAAGAAAAGAATAGCAAGCTATTATATAAACACTAGAAAGTTTGACTTTAATATCCGATTTCCAGATATGAAAGGGAGGGCGAAGACTCTCAGCTGGCTGCTGTAGACTTTTTTGTCAGTACTGTTGATCCACTAAAAGAACCACCATTGATTACTGGCAACACTGTGCTTTCAATTCTCTCTGTAGACTACCCTGTTGATAAAGTTTCCTGCTATGTATCTGATGATGGATCAGCCATGCTCACTTTCGAATCTCTGGCTGAAACTGCGGAGTTTGCTAGAAAGTGGGTCCCATTCTGTAAGAAGCATTCAATTGAACCACGAGCACCTGAGTTCTATTTTTCTCAGAAGATTGATTATTTGAAAGATAAAATACAGCCATCTTTTGTCAAGGAGCGGAGAGCAATGAAGGTAAGTATTCTGTGGAGTGCTAAGAGACTTCTTGGAATTTTTTTGCAATCTGTCAAATTTGATGAATGTTCTTGTTGAAGGCTTTCAATTATATATAAGATAAAACACAACAAATTAGAGGAATGAAATGACGAACTAATGATTTTATTCTTCCAGAGAGACTACGAAGAGTATAAAGTGAGGATAAATGCTTTAGTTGCCAAGGCTCAAAAAACACCTGAAGAAGGCTGGATCATGCAAGATGGAACACCATGGCCAGGAAACAATCCGCGTGACCACCCCGGCATGATTCAGGTTTCTCACTTTCTTTTGATGAAATTACTTAACATTGGACATCAAAATGGACCAGTGTTGATTATCTTATTGACATCTATATATGTGTTTATAGTTTTCCCTCAGAGGTTCTTGGGAAAAATCTTAGGAGGCTTTGCTGATTACATCCAGAGCATGTCCTTTTCTTTGTCATATTTACTTTGATTAGATGTATCAGATCTTCACCTGTTTGTCATGGTCGGTTAGAAGAAATCATCCGTCAGTTAGCTACGAGGGTGCAGTTCTTGATACTTATATTAGATTATGATGTTAGTTATTGTATAAAGTTCACAAAGTTGCTAAAGTATTCGATTTTCGATCTGACTACATACTATTGACAGGTTTTCCTTGGACGTAGTGGTGCTCATGACATAGAAGGAAATGAACTTCCTCGGCTAGTTTATGTTTCGAGAGAGAAGAGACCTGGATATCAGCATCATAAAAAAGCTGGGGCCATGAATGCTCTGGTAGACTACTCTATCAATTTATTAACAACAATTTGTTTACACTTTGATGTCATTTTCACCAAATACTCAAATCTTACAGGTTCGGGTCTCTGCAATCCTTACAAATGCTCCCTATATTCTTAATCTTGATTGTGATCACTATGTTAACAACAGCAAAGCAGTCCGTGAAGCAATGTGTTTCATGATGGATCCACAAGTTTGTAGAGATGTTTGTTATATTCAATTCCCTCAGAGATTTGATGGTATAGATCGGAGTGATCGATATGCAAATAGAAATATTGTATTCTTTGATGTAAGCATTAAAAAATAGAACCCTACTACTAGCGATTGCCAGTGATTTTAGTCTCTGATGAAGCTTTTTTTATATATATAGGTAAACATGAAAGGGCTTGATGGAATCCAAGGACCAGTTTATGTGGGAACTGGTTGTGTTTTCAATAGGCAAGCACTATATGGGTACGGACCATTATCTCTGCCAGTTTTACCCAAGTCTTCATTTTGTTCTTCATGCTGCTGTTGTTGCCGTCGTTCCAAGAAAGCTTCAGAGAATCAGACTGATATTTATCGGGACGCTAGGCGTGAAGACCTCAATTCTGCCATATTTAACCTAAGAGAAATCGAGAGTAAGTGTATTGTACTGAGGTTGTGTTGAAAAGTTGGACCTTTTTCTCCTCTTTATTATATGGTCTATGGCTACTTCATGCATGCAGATTACGATGAATATGAAAGGTCCTTGTTGATCTCCCAAATGAGCTTTGAGAAGACCTTTGGGCAGTCTTCAGTTTTCATTGAATCCACGCTAATGGAGAACGGAGGAGTGCCTGAATCTGCAAATCCGTCGACTTTGATCCAAGAAGCAATTCATGTCATTAGCTGCGGATACGAGGAGAAAACAGAATGGGGAAAGGAGGTGAGTTTTTTTTTTTTTTTTTGCTGCATTTTTTTTATTTTTAATTCCGAAAGATTTATTTGTTTATGTACCAAATCAAAATGAATAACCTGAAGACAGATTCTCTTAATATTGTCACAAGTCCCATGGTAGGATTCATGTAGGTTTATTATAAGGAGCATTCAGATGAACCAATCTTGTAAACCAGATCCTACTTGAAGCATGTAGTATATGTGTGGAGTTCAGATTGGGAAGCCTTGACCCCATTAGTGAGTCTATTTTCTCATAACTTGTCAACCCGATCTTGAGAGTTATTTCTCGTGGAGGCAACCACATACCGACCAAAAAATCTTGCAGTTTATATTGAACATTCTTTTAGTTGAATCAAATAAAATTCGATTTCATAAATCATCCATATAAATATAGACTGATTTTATATATTATATACCCGCGGCTTATTCTTATAACCTATGTTTGAGCAGATTGGGTGGATATATGGATCCGTCACAGAAGATATTCTAACAGGGTTCAAGATGCACTGCCGTGGCTGGAGGTCAATCTATTGCATGCCTACAAGGCCCGCTTTCAAAGGATCTGCCCCTATCAACCTCTCCGATCGTTTGCATCAGGTTCTTCGTTGGGCTCTCGGCTCCGTCGAGATCTTCCTTAGCCGGCATTGCCCCCTTTGGTACGGATATGGGGGTGGCCGTCTTAAATGGCTTCAAAGATTGGCTTATATAAACACCATTATCTATCCATTTACATCGCTTCCACTCATCGCTTACTGCTCTTTACCGGCCATCTGTCTGCTTACCGGAAAGTTCATCATTCCTACGGTAATGCACCCTTCATTTTTCTTTTCTTTTTTGTTACCTTCAATTTCACATATTTTGAAGACGATGATACTAACAGTTTGTCTTCTCCCTCTTTCCATTCAGCTTTCCAACATTGCAAGTGTGTGGTTTCTTGGTCTATTCATCTCCATCATCCTGACCAGCGTTCTCGAGCTGCGGTGGAGTGGTGTGGGCATCGAGGACTGGTGGCGAAACGAGCAGTTCTGGGTGATCGGAGGCGTCTCCGCACATCTCTTTGCTGTTTTCCAAGGATTTCTAAAGATTCTGGCGGGCATCGACACCAACTTCACCGTGACCGCCAAAGCCACCGACGATGCCGAGTTCGGGGAGCTCTACGTGTTCAAGTGGACGACTGTGTTGATACCTCCGACCACAATCCTAGTCGTCAACTTTGTCGGCGTAGTTGCTGGGTTTTCGGATGCACTCAACAGCGGGTACGAAGCTTGGGGCCCGCTCTTTGGGAAAGTGTTCTTTGCGCTGTGGGTGATACTCCATCTGTATCCCTTCCTCAAAGGTCTCATGGGAAGGCAGAACCGGACACCGACCATCGTGGTGCTGTGGTCAGTGCTACTGGCTTCCGTTTTCTCACTTTTGTGGGTCAAGATCGATCCGTTTATAAACGACACGGATGGCACCAAGTCGGCAACCTGCACTTCCATCGACTGCTAGCCCTTCGCCACCTGCAACCTCACAAAAAACATGCCTCTTCTTGAATTCTATTGTGTTACGGTGTATCAATTTTGTTTTGCTTGTTCAGAATCTATCTATCTACTTTGGATTCGTATCATTATGCGTAAGGATCAAGGTTTGAGAATGTCATTTCAAAACAAAAGGAAATATTAGTTTATTGTCGAACAGGACTTGATGATGATTAAAGTGCATCTTTACTGAGTTGATATCTCGAATCAAGACACATTAAAAATCCATTCTCGCCACCACTGAAGCGATCAACTTTGCCTCTGCCCGACACATCTTTTTTTGGCCCAAAAGAAAGCAACGTGAGAGACCCCCCGTCGTTCCCCGTCCACTTTCTCGTAGTCATAAACAGTGGCAGCGGAGCAGGAAAACATAGTGCAGGAAGTAACGACACACCGATCATGTAATCGATTCCATGAATCTGAATCCTATCAGTGTTCGGAAGCATTCATGTACTCGCAGGAAGCATATGGCCACAAGAAATCGTCCTTCTGTGTCCAACGGCAGCTTCAGTTTGGAAGGCAGAGCAAATAAATGAGTGCAGCATCATGTAGGAGGAACCCATATCACTGACACACATACAACTCCATGTTCTTCAACAACAAGGAAGAAAGGAAATTGTTATAAATAGTTGCAAGCACCAAAATGTAGTAATGAACACTGGAAAGGACAACTCCAGCGGTTCGCCTCATTAACTCAGGAAGTGCAACGAATCTGCAAACAGGAAACAAATCTATGTGGCAAACATGTGCTCCAGCTAAAATCTCCTTCCAAAACTCGAAGACATCTTCTTTTTTCGACCTTTGGTGAATTAGATCGAAAAGGCTCGTAAATAACGAGGAAGGTTTGCTCCTGAGATCGACGTTCTTGTGCTTTCAGCCGCATAGCTTGGAGAGGCAGACGAGGAAGATGACCAAGAAAACAAAGCAGGACAGCCCAATGGCCACCCCAAGCACAAGCTTGCTCGGCCCGTGGTGGCCTCCGCCGCTACTCTTTCTATCTGCACCTACGTCGTTGCCGCCGCCGCCGTTGTCGGAGTAGTCAGACGTGTCCGCCCGAGTGGAGCGGTCCGGAGGCGGCGACACTGGCAACCCGTACTTGTCACAGGGGGCGATGCCGAGCTTGAGCTTGTGAGAGAGCAGAGTGTGGTTGTAGCAGAGGTTGCTGTTGCCGCCCACCTTAAAGACGTCGAGCGTTTGCAGGAAGGACGCATCGAAGGGGAGCACTCCCTGGAAGTTGTTGTTCTCTAAGTTCAGGAACTTTAAGCCTTTCAACTTGGATAGGGACCTTGGAATGCTTCCGTTGAACTGATTCGAGCTCAGATCCAGGTGGACGAGCAGCGTGAGCTGCGACATTGAGACGGGGATGGGTCCGGACAGCGAATTGTGGGCGAAAGATGCGCTTTTGAGGGCGGCGAGGTCGCCGATGGAGTCGGGGAGAGTTCCGGTGAGCGCATTGGAGCTTAGGTCGAGGGTCTGGAGGGAGCCAAGCACGGAGATGGAGCTCGGGACGGGGCCCTCGAGGTGGTTGGAGGAAAGGTTGAGGTGGACGAGGTCGAGAGCGTGCCAGTGGTGGGGGACGCTGCCGGAGAGGTTCGTGGAGGCGATGCTGGCGGAACGGAGGTGGCGCATGTGAGAGAGGATGATGGCAGGGCCGCTGGCGGCCACGGGAACGCCGATGACGGTGAGGTCGGTGAGGTTCTGGAGGCGAGAGAGCCAGACGCCGGTAAGGCGGCGGAGGGACGCGGCGCAGGAGAAGGAGCGAAGAGAGGCGACGAGGTCGCTCGGGAAGTGCCTCGGGGCGGGGATGGGGCAGCGGAGGAAGGCGAGGGAGCGGAGGGTGGAGAGGGCATGGAGAGCGGTGGTGGTGAGGTCGAGGTCCGGGGAGCAGTTGGCGAGGCGGAGAGAGACGAGGTGACGGAACGGGGCATCGTCGTCGCAGGCGGTGGCGTTGTCGCGGGGGGAGGGGGTGGCGCATGGGTCGCCGACGGTGGGAAACCCGATGGACTGGAGCGCCGTGAGCTGGCTGGGGTCGAGCGTGGAGCCGTGCGCGGCGGTCGGCGACGGGGACGGTGAGGCAGCATCGCCGCCTGTCCAAGTGTAGGCCGAGAGCAGGGCGAGCACTATGGAAAGAGCTGCCGAGCAACGATCCATTTGAGCTCACAGAGAGAGCAGGCGAGAGCGTCACAGTATGTGTGTATGTGTGTGTGTGTGTGAGAGAGAGAGAGAGAGAGAGAGAGAGAGAGAGAGAGGTGATTGAAGCGAAAAGACCGTTGCCTTTTTCTCCAAACAAAACAAAATGAAACAAAATTATGTTGGTTTTAGAGGCTCGATTGTATTGAATAGCGGACGGGACCCAAATGTGATGCCGCAATCGTTGATCAGTAGTTGATTGATGAATCTTTACCGTCCATTGACGGGCTGTGGTGCAACCTCGAGTGGGACGTCCGCAGCTTTCTGCTTGCGTTTGGGATATCACAAGTTGGAGGTTTGATGAGTTACGAGTCGATCCAATCGACGAACCAAATTAATATAGGATTAATATATATATAAAGATTTTTCGTAAATTAGTGACTCAGAAAATATTAGTAATATTGTTGTGTGATATCTTTAATTGTTTTCGTGCTCATCTGTGTTGTGTGAATCGCTTTACACATCATGTTGTTGAGTGCAGCTGTTGTTGGGAGCAACATCATGAAAGGCCCGCCTATTTCTTCCTTCTTTAAATGGAGGTTGATGTCTTAATGATGAAGCCAGCTGAGTTCTTCCTCTGCCCGCAAATCTTCTTCTTTTTCTTTTTTTTTTTTTGCTTGAAACCCAAAAACAAATGCTTGCAACAAAAAAAAAAAGGAATGGAATCGATCAAGAATCAAAACCTTTGATTTCTCTTCAAAAAAAAAATTGTGAATGATCAATGAATGGTTAATTTAAAGATATCTTAAAAATCAAAATAGAAATAGATCGGATCACTATTCGATTCAAATCGGGATCGGGATCAGGATCGAATCGATCAAGAACCAAAACCTTTCGTTCGGATCGAATAAAAAAATCTAAAAGATAAATAAATGACTAATCGAGAAGTTTTTTTAAAAAATAAAAATAGATGGTTTCAATTTGAAATTAAAATCAATTTAGTTCCGATCCGAGTTCATATTTTGTAGAATCGAAACCCTGATAGTAGAGTTAGTGATAGTCGAATTCAAGTAGATTTGGGGGAAAATTTGCATGAGATGTAGAGAGAGAGAGAGAGAGAGAGAGAGAGAGAGAGGTATAGGAATACTGGCTGAAGTAGCAAATCCAATCACTACTGTGAATCCTATTCTCATGAAGTACAATTCTTTCCTCCCTTTAAAATGGCGTCCAATAATAGGCATGAGATATTAGGTTATGCATAGTACACATCCATATAATAAACCCATATCACATCACATAAATATTTAATTTAGTAGTCAATGAAATAAAAAAAAAAAGGGGTGAAAATTTCAGGAGATTAGATAGCGTTAAGAGAGACCTGAAAATTGAGATTTCTAATGATTTTAAAAACTTTAAGTTATTATGAGAGTAGGAAATATATATCAAACTTTGACAACCATAAGTTATATGGATCTTTTTATTAAAATAAAAAAATAAAAAATATTTATTAAATGATGTATTTTTTATAATACGACTTATGATTTTATCAAATTATATATGTATTGATGATACGAAAGACATGACACGTCAATCAGTAACTTATACTCAATCTGATATCTTAAGAAGAACTTAGACTCGTAAGATTGATAATATAGCATCAACACATATACTTAAGGTTAATAATGTGGTATCGATAAAGATGCTAACTAAACTTTCAAGAATCGATCACATAGTATTAATTGAGTGATTAACTCAATCAAAATTGTTATTTCATAATTACAACATCGATGATTCGGTGCACGATCAAATAATGGACGTAATCGTTTTTGGCATTACTGCTATCTTAACCCAACTTAAGGAACAATTAAACTTTAGCATTTAACTGAATTCTTGAAACTCATACTAGCTTAAGTAAGTTCTTGTTGATCATGTCCTAAACATAGATTTTACATGATCCTAGTATTGGTTCCCGACACCTCAACCTAAAATAAACTTGAAATTAGATCTCGATTAATTTCGGATGCATCATCATGGTCACTTCCATCAATCTTAAAGGAACTCTTCTTCCAACTTTATCGTTTTAGAATTAATGTTACTTATTGGATATGATATGATATGATGGGGTGAAATCAGAGTCATATAAATAATGAATAATAATGATATGACATTAATAAGACTTTTTATCATGTGGATACGACGATTCTCTAGTAAGTATATGTGTAGATGTTACTGCTCCCACTTGGGAAGCCTCAAACGTTAATCCATTCACTATTCTAGCGTACAGCACTTTTCCTGTGAGACATCTCTCAATCCGATGATAGAGAATGTTGTGTGTCTCTATCATCATTTATTTCAATAAAAAGATAAATCGAATAATATAAAATAATAAAAATATTAAATAATATAATAAATAAAAAGAGTGTATATCATATTATATATGTCATCACTTACGTGATTGACTTATAGGGCAACTATAATTTATAACTATTACGAGTATAGACTCTAGAAAATAATAAAAAATCATGAATTTTGATATGGATTCTATATACTCTAATAAGATTTGTAATATAGTTGTTGTGCCTGAGGATATTGTATTCATTGGTTACAAGTGGATCTTCAAGAAGAAAATCAAAGTATATAAAAAGATAGAGACTTATAAAAAAGACTAGGCTAATGAATATTGTGAAAGACAAATTTTATTGATTATTACAATACATTATGATTATGAGATTTGATAGATGAAGTGAAATTGTAATCGAATGATTTTGTTTTCGCTAATGTCATAATATGTCATGTGTTACATCGTATCATTCATTTATTTAATGAGAGTTTGTATGTATATACATATAATATTTTATTATAGATTTTAATGTTCATCCAAAAAATTAAGATACTCATTTCTTATAATGATTAATATTGGTTTACTATTGATGCAGGAATAATGATGATCTGGTCACCATCTTATCATTACGACACGTTTCCAACAACACCTCACTATCATAGCTAAGTTAAATCGACCATAGTTATTTCTCATACTACGGTTAAGCTTGAGAGCAGTGCATAACCGCTCTCGATAATTGCCCATCGTAAAGGAGAGATGTGTTTCTCATCCGAACAATCCAATCCTAACCTAACTTAAGCATTTGATTAACATTGATTGGTTATTGGTTTGGTACACTCCCAACTTAGATTTAGAGTCGGATAAAGATTGAACTTAGAACTGAGACTAACTCATATGGAAAGTAACTCCAAATCAGCTTTCAATTCATATAATCAAAATTTAAAATAAAAATTATTTAATCACTTTTTTTACTGATATCATTTAATATCTAAACTAACATATGAAAATTATATAACTCAAGATAAGTAAGAATCTTCTGTCTTGTTAATACATGTTCTGATTATTCGAGTTAGGATGATAATTCGAATCCAATCGAGATTCGTTCCAAATCAATCTCACTCCAAGTCACTGTTCGTAAAATATTAAACCTTTAAAACTAGGTCGATGGGGTTCCCGAATCGAGGGCATTCTCGATAAATGCCTCTCGGAAGATCATGTCAATTATTACGTTTGGTCTAATCTAACCGGTTCGACTATAGTGATAGGAAAATGATGACATAACAAATACTTAAGTTCAAATGTGACTAACAGAGAAACCATCCTAACCATTTGTCAATCATGTTTGGCCAACAAGTGACGATTGAATTCAAGAACACATGATCAAATGCTCGATCATCCAACCTCATGATAAGTGTGATCAAATGATGTGAGTTCTGGAGTGACAAACATCATGTCAAAAATATCGCACGATATCTTTTCACACCCAATAATATAAGATGTAATAGTTATTGAACCACATATTATAAAAGGGATCTCAAGATACGTATTCTATACGGTGACTATTTCACTTCGATATTAGACGAACGATCTGATCGAATCGAACCTAAGAATTGATTTGATTTTTGGAGAAACATTTGTCGAGAATATCTCCAACCTAATTTTACAAATTCGATACAGTATAAATAGTGACATAAAATAAGACTAACTCGAAACTTTAACCTCGAATGGAACCGAATCACCATCCCAGCTCGAACAGCAAAGACACAAATAACGAGCTCACCCTCCTCCTCCCCGCCCATGACCGCGATACTCTCTCCCACGATCGGAACGAGCACGTCGAGTACTGCCCTAATCACGAGGTACGTTCCCCGGTCGGAATCGACACGAGTGCGCTGAGTTTGTATACGTGCGTGGCCACACGGGACCGACCCCATAGCGACGCCTCGAGTTGTCTTCTTGATTTCCGTTTCTTGTGTGTGTGTGTGTGAGAGAGAGAGAGAGAGAGAGAGAAAGAGACGCTGTGGAATGATGGTTCGTTGCTGATTGGTGAAGCTCAATAAAAGATGATAAAAGGGATGAAAAAGAGGCCATCACCAACCACATTAGTAGGCATGTCATGTTACTCTTTGCCTTTACACTATAAATTATAGTGCGATAGATTCTCTCTTCTCTTATAAATTCATATCATGTTGAGTTTCTTTGTTCTCGAGTCTTTATTCCGTGGTGCTGTTGATTTTTACAAGCCATGACGTTAGGGATTTCGGTATCTTCTTTTCTTTAAGTCACGTAAAAGAATTCTGTTGTTAGATTATATGACCTTGTTATAACTGAAGAAGATATATAATAAAATTAATTAGATTCTGATCACAAATATTAGAATTTCTTAGGAGATATTTTGTTCTTGATGGGAGAAATTCTCATAATAACTTATCTTATATGTTTTGTTCTCGTCTATAAATAAACATGACCTCTAAGGATTAAACAACGCATCTCATAGAGAATACAATTAAGATATTATAGTTTCTCACTCAATCTCTCTGAACCATTAATCTAAGGAGAATGAAAGTCTAATTCTCTTTACAAATTGATAACGGTTTTAGATCTAAAGACGATGCCCAGATCACATAGAGATCAGATGACATTACGCATCATAAAAATCGATATAATATTATTTAACTTTAATTTAGCATAAAAAAATTTCGTATTACATATAATATATCACAGATTTATGCTTACATATGTATCTCCATGTAAACTATATAATGTCACAGATTTTATGCTTACATGTGTGTGTGTGTTCAAATACCTTTTATTAGCCAACTGGAGCAATTTCTATGTAGATTTAGGATAAACTAAGAATGTGAATGATAGATGAACTTGTTCTCACATGACTTCATCTTCATCCTCATCTGAAGGTTATATTTGCCATCAACATTTATATGGTTGTTTTCAGTTCAAAGCAACTTACAAACTGTTTAGTTTTGGTTTATGATTTATTCTATAGTGGCACTTCTTATAGGCCTCTTCCCTCGACTTTTCTTTCCATGAGCTTCATTTTCTTCATGCAATAATTAATATGGAATCATCTCCAAATATTAATATGATGTAGGTCAGCTCCTAAACACTAATTAGTAACACATTTATGTCGAAGTATCTAATTTGCTCATCATCATCATCTGATCTTTATTTAGTATGTTTTAGACTTTCATAGTTAATATTTAAAGTTTTTCATTTTTATCATTATTATAATCTTTCATAAATTAAGATTGACTTATAAGAATCTGATCATTATCATATTATAGATATATATATATATATATATATATATATTATATATATATATATATATATATATATATATATATTATATATTGTTGGCCTATGAGTACTTATTGGTTTAACTATTTTGGGGTTTTGTCAATTTGTAATTATCCATATGAATCCTCGTTATTTTCTTGACTCGAAGTGATTAGCGAATGATGTCACAAAATTCTTGTTGTGAAGTACTTATCGTAGCCTCCATACTGCATATGCGATGATAGCATTCAATAGGATTGTTGGGAAGTTATGGTGGTTGGCATGGCGCAAGAGTTTCAAATTAAGTGATAGATTCAATTAGCCTCCATTTGCATTTAGTGATTGTAGTCTAGTCTTGTTTTCTTTTAGTTTTGAATTTGAAGCTTTTCTGATCACTTACTTATCCTTTTAAATAATTAAAATTGTCATATGTTTGATGCTTATGGTGGTCATATTGAAGAAGACATTGAAGTGTTGATTCTATGTACATCTATTTATTCTTTTATAATAATTTATTTTATTGAATTGTATATTATGAGATCATGTAAGAGTGATTGCTGAAAAATGAAAAAGTGTATAGCTTTTTAATCTTAAATATGATGTGGATATTGTAATTGTATGAATTTTAATATTACTAGTAGGACTTTTGTGATTGTATTATTTTTAATATTGATGTGGAATTTTGTGTTATTAAACATTCTGGTATGATATAAAATCGAGAGATCATCGAGCAAATTATTATTGATAGATTCATCAATCTTTTCATTTAGTGACATATTCAAGTATCGACGATAGATTCGTTACCCTTTTCATTCAATGATTGATTTAAGTATCAGCGATAGATAGGTTCGTCGCCCTTTTCGTTTTGCGATAATTCAAGCATTAATGGTAGATTCATCACCCTTTTTTATTTTTAGTGATAAATCTAAGTTGTCACTAAAATTTTTCATCAAAACATTGAGTAATAGAGTTATCCGTCACCAAATATTTTTCACATATATTACTTTATCAATTTATTTATTTTTAATGACAGAATTTGAATATATTAGCTACAAAAATAAGGATAGAAGTTGCCACAGCTCACACCACCACTAAATCTTTTAGTCGGTAACTAAAGGTCTTTTTTTTTGTTGTTGTGTGATTTGCTCTTTTTCTTTCCCTAAATCTTATCGTATTTGAAATTGATTCACCTTTTAGTACGAGACATTCGATCAAATTATCTAATCAAAACTTATTCAAGGATTTATATAAGAATGAGCGAGTTTTTCTTTTTTAATGAAGTCTGCTCTATATTAAAATTGTTTATATAAGACTTATGACAAGATATATTTGATGAGAATCGATGATTAAGTTAGTCTTTGTCCAAGTCAAATAATAAGAGATTAGGGGAAGATTGAGAATTCTCTCGACGACCAAGTTAGTCTTTGTCCAAGTCAAATAATAAGAGATTAGGGGGAAGATTCAAAATATTTGATATACTAATAAAAACTTTATTGTTTAGTCAATCGCACTCCACGTGTTGAGACCCTATTGGGTAAGACTAGACTATTCATCAATTTTCTTTTATAAGTAATTTATATATTTGGACAAATTTTTCGTCGTGACTTCTTTACACGTCATAATGAAAACGTGTATAGACACACACTGCTAGTTTTCTTCTCTTTCACTTGTGGTAAATCTTTTAGTCGGCATTGAGAATTGACTTCAATCCTAATAAATATGGATTGAATGGGACCCCTTTCTACCGTGATGTCATGATCGACATATCCGCCCAAACATCTGCTCATACGAGTTTGTGTACCGAATGGCCACAACGTTAATCTCAGGCGGCTCTCAATTTCCGAGAAATGGAACGCACGACAACTACGACGGAGACGTCGTAGCTCGAGCTCCTCCCCCAACCATGAAGCCGACGACAGCCAAATCGATGTGGGCCAACGATTTGGAGGCCACAGGTCAGCGATGATGAAAGAAGGCAGAAAGATCGACCGATGACGGCACGCCCACCTCCAAAAACGCTACGCATGACCGGCGAAGCAGTCTGTGGTCGACGCCGAAATGGTGTCTATCGGTTCACACCTTCCGTTTCTGCACGCACTCGTGAGAAGCAGATTGGCACCGATATATGCTTTACATTTCTCAGAGATAATCAAATCGCTAAGAATTAGAAAGCATTTGATGATAATATGTTTGTTTACTTGTTTACATACGGATTGACTCACCATTTATTTTAACGTGAACAGTCTTATTTAATACTCGAGCAGTACACAGTACAAATAACCATGACGCACATCGTCGAGACAACGAGGTGTTCCTCTACGGATCGCCCTTGAGAAAAGGACATGGTTGAAGCTTCGAAGTTGTGGTGTCCACAGAATCAACACCAGAAATCACCTCTCCCTTGAGAAGGCCTGCGAACAGCTCGCCGGGGTCGTAATAGATCTCCACCTCTTCCGCCCTCAACTGTTCCTGCATGGGAACGGACGCCATAAAACTACAGAGACACAGAGAGAGAGAGAGAGTGTGTAGACTGTGATGCATGGTTACCTTGAGAACAGCCACACCGGTGAACTCAACGAGCTCCCCGGTGGGGGCATGACCTTTGTAAGGGCCCTCCATGTAGCCCCAGTGCCTGTACTTGAACGCGATGGCCGGAGGCCCCGAGTACACGCGGAGCACCTCCCATGCGAACCCACGAGGGAACGCCATCCGGAACACATCGTGTGACGACTCGAAGGTCTCGGCGTCGGCCTTGTAGTACTGGAACTCCGGCGGCAGGGAGGTCTGGAGCAAGGCGTTGTAGCTCCCCAGCGCCAGCGTCTCCTCCCCCGTCAGCCCTTTCCTCCCGTTGACGAAGAACTTGAACTTGGTGGGGCTGATGGATGAAGTCCCCCAGCCGCGTCTTGTGCGACAGCTCCATCTCCCATGTCTTTATGGCGTTCTGCACCGTCTCCTCCAGAGACCCTTTGGGCCACTCCTGTCACCGAACAAGCATCGTTAAGCTCGTCGTTAAGAAGACGAGAGCAGAGGAGGCGAGAGATTAACGTGCCGTGGTTCTTCCTTCTTCGAAGAGCTTGTTTGACGAGATCGTAGGTGGGAGGGGCGCCGTGCCTCCACTGGGTCTCCTTCTCTCCCTCTCCGACCAGGTGAGATCTGTACTTGTCGCCCTCGACGGCCATCTACAAGTGTAGCACACGGATTTCAGGTGTAGCGGAGATGGAGATGGGAGAAAGCAAGACACGGAGCGAGAGCTCTCTGTGTGTATATATTAACTTGTAGTACTGGAACTCCGGCGGCAGGGAGGTCTGGAGCAAGGCGTTGTAGCTCCCCAGCGCCAGCGTCTCCTCCCCCGTCAGCCCTTTCCTCCCGTTGACGAAGAACTTGAACTTGGTGGGGCTGATGGACTTGAAGTCCCCAGCCGCGTCTTGTGCGACAGCTCCATCTCCCATGTCTTTATGGCGTTCTGCACCGTCTCCTCCAGAGACCCTTTGGGCCACTCCTGTCACCGAACAAGCATCGTTAAGCTCGTCGTTAAGAAGACGAGAGCAGAGGAGGCGAGAGATTAACGTGCCGTGGTTCTTCCTTCTTCGAAGAGCTTGTTGACGAGATCGTAGGTGGGAGGGGCGCCGTGCCTCCACTGGGTCTCCTTCTCTCCCTCTCCGACCAGGTGAGATCTGTACTTGTCGCCCTCGACGGCCATCTACAAGTGTAGCACACGGATTTCAGGTGTAGCGGAGATGGAGATGGGAGAAAGCAAGACACGGAGCGAGAGCTCTCTGTGTGTATATATATATATATGGGCGCACCAAAGAGATGAGCTCGCTATTGTTGGAGCTTTACATAGCTTGGTTCGGCAGGTGCGTGTCGACCCAAGTCGAGTTAGGTGTTTGACTCGTAGGGGGGCCAAGTGACGGGACGAAATAACTCGTGGGAGAAATTGGAATAAGTCAACCACTAAGATTATTTTATATATATTTTTTCTATTTATTTTTCAGTTGTTAGTTATCTATTTCGTCAATTAGAAACTGAATAAAACACACAATCAGATCAGCGGGATTAGGATAAATTAAAGTGAGTCAACTTGAAATCCATCGAGTTGAATTATATGGGTCGATTTTTCAGTCAACTCGGCAAGTTCAAAGAATTACAATTAAGACATTCCATTATCCTCCCTTTCAGTACCAATCTTTGTTGATCCTCTTCAACTTTCAGTACAAAGAATTACAATTAAGACAGGATTGAAATGCACAAAATGAGAAAATGTACCACTTTACTGATAAAAAGGCACGATGTAGCATCAAAACAAGGAAGCTTTGATTAAAGGACAGTACAACTTCATTGATCCAAAGAAACAATGTAGCATTATAAAAGAGGAAACTTGATTAATGGTCAGTATGAATTATTTGTCTTCGGACTTCATACAGAAGACGATGTGCATGAGCGTAACCTATCTAGAATTTATTTGACTTGAGAACATATAGAAGTAGTAACTATGGTGGTCTTTCTTTATCTAGCATTCACATCCTGATGATCTTTGCTGCCGACCGCCACTAGCCACGTCGATAGTGTCCGGTAGGTAACTTCAACATCAATAAAATTAACTTCTTTACAACATTAAAATAGCAAATAAAGAATGAATCAAAAGTAACAAAAGAGGTTAAATATAGCATCAAAAGTGTCCTCGATTAAGAAATGGCAACTCAAAGTTGTGGCAGGTAACTTCAACACCGATAAATGGCAATTTAAGAGAACGTAAGAAAGAGTGCATAATCATATACCAGAAAACAACTAAGGAGAAAGAATCACTGAAAAAGAAGGAAAAAAAAAAAAAAACTCAGTTCTCTTCAGTATTGCCGATAAATACAAGGACTAGCCCAACATTAACTTGAAGATTCAGAATGCCTGTGTTGTTAGGAATACGGTTTAAATGTGCTTCGAAAATCAAATTCAAGTTTCAGCTTAGAACAAAGAATAATAATAATATGAAGAAGAACTTACATGTCGTCCTCGGGTTCATTCTTGAGAGCAATCTTGGCTATACACTCAAAAGCAGCTTCCACATTGATGCCCTCCTTGGCAGATGTCTCAAAATAGGGGATATTACCCTTCGAAGTGCACCAGTGCTTTGCCTTCTTCTCAGAGACCTGAAACGTCAACAGTCAAGTTGAGATCAAACACTATAAACCACTTGCATGAAGAAGCAAATAAATAGTGTTAATATCTTCAACCATCTGTAAAATGCAAAAATTAAAAAAGAGAATATATTTTACCACTCGACTATTTCCACCATCGATATCTGTCTTGTTCCCTAAGACTATGAACGGGAAATTTTCCGGATCTGAGGGGCTTGCCTGAACAATTACAAAGAAATTAAAATATTCAGACACAAGCTTTGTCATATAAATTGATGGCACAGGATGAGAGACTGTCTACCTGAATCAGAAACTCCTCCCGCCAATTGTTGAGGTTATCAAATGATTTCATGACATTAACATCGTACACAAGAACACAGCAATCTGCACCACGATAGAATGCGACGCCAAGACTTTGGAATCTTTCCTGCCCGGCTGTATCCCATATCTGAAGGGACAAAGAATGAGATTGAATGGTCTAAAATTTTGTCCTTCTAAATACAGCATGGAGGATCCTTAGCATAGAAAACCAAGGAGGTAATCTTGTACAAGTCTATGATAAGAATTGCATGATGTGAAAGTCAATGTGTTGGTGGAAGCTTAAATAAAAAGTCAATATATTGGTGGAAGTTTATATAAAACTAAAACACCATAACTCAGAAGTCATGTCCTGTATGCGCATTTCATACAGATAAATACAGAAGTTCTTTCAACTGAGATTTTCAAGCAATCACATCATTAAATGAATCTTATGAAAGGATACTGATGTTTGGAGACATTAACGACAGTTTGCTTGATTCAGTATCAGTTTATAATTCTTGCAGCCTCATTTGAATCCCTGAGAGCACATATCAAGATTGAAATTTTAACATTCTCTGCAGGCAATGATTCAAATGACTAATGAACTCTCAATTGAAGAGATACTTGGAAAATTTCTGAATCTGATACAAGCAATAGGGGTTTATTTAATCTGATTTAAGATTTCAAACAATGGGAATATCTAGAACAGCTATGTGGTTTGACGGAATAGATGAATCAAATAAAATTCAGCTGATCAGCACAAACAGGGAGTATTTTCAGCAGAATAGAGAGAGAGAGAGAGAGAGAGAGAGAGAGAGAGATGGAGGGAGGGAGAGAAGAACAGGGCGTTTCTGAAATGTTCATGACCACTGTTGTTGAACTATTTTTCTCCTTATTTCAACAATCTGGTTTTCAATGTTATGATTCCTCTATCCTCTTGGATACATTACTTCGGCCACCATCTTTCACCCTCATGTTCCATATATATAATTAGTTATCTGCAGGTTCTACAGCAAATTTGAGTGATACCACACATGCTCAAATTGTTGCACTTGACAAATCCATGAGCTGTCACTTGAGGACTGAAGATCTTATGGCTTCCTAGAGGTGCTGAATTTCAAACAAGAAAACATGTATACTTGTTCTAAAGTAACCTTTAAACCATTAATTATGGGTACTTTTATGGCTTATTCAATAGTATTTTGTTAACTTTGAAGTATGATCTCATAATTTAATTCTAGAGCATTAATTATTAATGCTCATGTCATTAATATGCTTTTGAAAAGCTAAATTATTATTACTAGCAAAGATAGGTTACTAACTCGAGGTTGCACTAATTTAATTAAAAATGTATTATTATATGCATTTATATTTTACTTTCATTTAAAAATATTTTAAAATGTATTATTAGTTAGATTTATTAATTCATGTTTTACTTTCATCTAAAAACTTTACTATGAAAGTTATACATTATATTTAATCCAACATTGTGTATTTTTTATTATTTATAGTTTAGGCAAAAGAAAAACTTGTCACTGAACCTAAAAAATAGCTAGGGTTAGAAAATCAACTTGTGATTTCTCATCACTATCATAGACTTAATTCCAACAGCACGTTCTCAACAAAATCATGTTGTTAGGCCATCAGATATTAGGCACAACATAGACATCATTCTCGCATACCAGTAACATAATAGTTGGTGCCAAGAAATGATTTAACCAGCAAGATATTCAGTTCCTCAATTCATTAGCAAAAAGAAAAATATGTACAGTTGTGAACTCCACAAGAATATTTGCAAACTTGTATTCCTTAAATTCAGCATCAAAATTCCAATATCAATCACCTTCAAATCTTAAAATTCATTTACCTTAACAAACCCTCAAAATAATCAAGATGCAGCTGCCATCTAAATTCTTAGTGTCATACCATAAAATGACAGCTTTACTTCAACAGCAAACATACATTTGGCCTATAAATTTGGATCAGACAGCTGTGTGTAACAGAGAAATTTTCAATGATCTTGAACTGATAACAAATCATACTCAAAGAGATTATTTGTATGTAAAAAATTGGAGACGTCTCAAAGACTGACATATAAATACAAAAGATTCTCTAAGAAAGAAGATCAGCAACTTCATCAGTGTCCAGGTTTTAGCATCAGTGTTATCAGAACCAGACTGGACAAAAAACTGGGAATTGGACCCCTATAAGGTCCAATTTTACAATTAGATCGTCCATGCAATCAGATTGGATAAAACCAGCTGAACCAGTCCGCTTGAACCAGCCAAGTGGCAAAGAACTTAGTCTGGTTCTATACTTACTCCAAGATAGTGACATATTAGACCTGAATCCCAAATTTTTTTCTCTTGGACGACACCTGAAAAGACAACACCTTTCTCTTCAATGATGCCCCCAGGTGCCAATGGACCAAATATTTTAGCCCAAGATTAGCATACCGTGCAATGTATGAGATATTCAGATTATATGATAAATTAGACAGCAGCCAACATGATCAGTCTTTCAGGAGGCAGTCGTCAGTATTCTTAACATATGAATGAATGAGATATCCATGATAAAGACTGTAAGAACGTAAAAGATACAACCTACTATGGCCACAAGCATTCTATGGCTTGTCTACGAATTATATTTGTGTACTTAATCTGTAATACTATTCTGCACTTTCCGCATAGAATACAGCAAAATTGATATAAAATGGGATATAAGGGTTCTGTTTCTCGGACACCCTGTGGCCCTCAATCTAGTTTGGTGCCTGAAAAAGTACTTTTCCAGATTTTCTATCTGAGAAGACAATATGAAGATCCAAGCAAGATGAAATAAGTAAATTATAAAAAACAATAAGCAATATTTTTAAGAACCAACATCGCCCTTGCTTGGATAAAGTGAGTTAAGAGTATTTCCGATCTTACTCTCGTTACCCGCTAGAAAACCTAGTGGTTGATTGCAACACGGTAGCAAGACCAAGACTTACCTGTAACGTGAACAGTCTGTCATCGATCTGGACCTCTTTGGTCAAAAAATCGGCGCCGATTGTAGCTTTGTACTGGATGCTAAACTTTCGATTCACATATCTAACGAGCGTAGTTAAAGGCCAAACCCAAACAAATCCAAGAAACATAGACAGATACCATGAAACAAACAAGAGGCACATCACCAGAATCAAACTACCAATGACTTCAATGGCCAGAGGATACTGATTCATTAGAGACGTCTTCCCAACCCTGTCACCAGCAAAACAAAGGAAACCAGAATCACCATCAAAAGATAGTAACTATGTGATAAGTTACTTATCAAGGACGGAATAGAGCGAAGAAACAACACCCGCTGTCACCGAGGATGATAACTTTGAGAAGCTTTCTCCTGCGGGAGGCCATCGATCCCAGACCCGGGAGCTGAAGACTTCGGATTCGCCTACAGACGAATGATCCGGCTTACGAAGCGTATCGATCTAGGATTCTGTATACAACCACGAGAAGGAACCCTACAATGATCCACGCGGATCGATCAAAGAAAGGGGAAACAGTCGGAGAAACGGCGGAGACCAGATATCTATGGCCGTCGACTTCCCGAGGTCTACCAAAGTGGGGTCTCCAAAGTTGTCGAATCGTAATTTGACGCGTGGATATGTAGCTGTTCTCTCTTTGGACAATACAGCCGAAACAGATCCCTTGTTCACCGAGATGAAGGGGACAGAAGAGGCGTGAGGTTTGATGCCGAGCCAGACGGGATCGGCAGTATGGGCTGCGGGAATATTCGCCCAGACTGGTTTGTGGATTTCCCGTTATGTTATCGTGTTATATTTTACCATCATTTTGCGTATATTATTTTTCTAATATTGATATTAATTATATATACAATATGGGCGAATTTTCAGAAAACTCTTCATTTTGAAAAATTAATTTTTTTTCTAGAAGAAGTCTCTCTTTTTCCTATTTTTTTAATAATATCTTTGATAGAAAATCAAAAATAATTTTTTTTCTTTTCATAAATTTGGTTCAGATCCGTATATATAGAATTATGCTGAAGTATATTTTATCTAGATCTGAGATGACTCTAAGTTAGATTTGATGAGATTTTACGACGTGATCCTTTGATGCTCAAATTAGTAATTCGAGATTCCATATGTAATTTTTAAGAAAAAAATATTTTTTATATTTTTAAAATAATTTTTAAAAACATATGAGAAAAGAATTTATAATTATTTTTCTTATCATAATTTTTAAATAATTTAAAAAATATATATTTCAAATGAATTAAGCCAAAACTAAAACCTTAATCCAAATTATGCATTTGAGCTGATAAAATTAATTATTTTGAATTGATTAATAATTTATGATAAAAAATTTGATATCTTTTAAATTAAAATTGATTCGATTTGAATCGATTAACCAAATGAAAGAAGAATACTTAAAACCAAAACATTTATAGTATTCAAAATTGAACCAACAATAAATCAATTTAGTTTGGATTCAATTATATTTTTATTTGATTTTCTGAGCTGATTTGAACACCTCTATTAGATCATCATACTTCGTCAATATAATCCTTCGCTACACTCTATAAGCCTTAGTAACATAATCCGCTACACAATTTAATGTCTGGACATAACGAGGATGTCATTTTATAAAAAAATAATAAATTAATTAAAACTTAGGTTATTTAAAAAATACACAAAAACATATTAAAAAAATAGTAAGCAGGGTTTTGGAAATAAAAATAAAATAAAATAAAAATGTATTATAATTATCTCGGTATTATAATTATTTCTGCGTAAAAGGTATATTGGGCCTCGGTGGGAGACGGCGGCTTGGGAATTCGGTCGAGGAAAAGGGGCGACAAGGTTATCCATGGCTTCCAGTGTTTCTCTCAAGGGGAAAGAAAAGGCCGGGAAGGGCTCCAAGGCATCGGAGGAGCGGTCGGCCAAGTGCGTCAAGGAGTGGAGCACCTGGGCGATGAAGAAGGCCAAGGTGATCACCCACTACGGATTCATCCCCCTTATCATCATCATCGGCATGAACTCCGAGCCCAAACCCCAACTCTACCAGCTCCTCAGCCCCGTCTGATGTCCCCTTCCAACATCGGCAAGTTTACACTTCCTGATTGTGGTTTTTGGTTCTTCCCATTAGGGAGTTTGGTTCCTTGGCCTACGCAATTAGGGATATTGGTTCTTTTGAGTGCCCTTGATTAGAACATATAATTCGTCGACTCATAAACTTTCTTGAATCGACGATTTTATGCTTACAATGTCTTCGCAGACGTAATTATTATGTTTTGGTAGTATAATCGATCGTGCTTGCTTATCATGAGAATTGATGCAATTGATGATATGTTTGCTTTCGGTATCATATTGTTGTGTCAATCTGGATGACCTTTAATCCAATTTCTGTCCTTTTTAGCAAACAAAACCTACATGGTTGAAAACTAGGTTTCAGGATTGCTCTGTTCGAAGGTAGCAATTAAAAGTTACTCTGTAAATTTAGATGATTCTATCAGGTGGCTATTCCTATCATTGAATTCAACTGTTTGTTGTGGGCATAAACAAAAGAGTCTATCAACCTTCACGCCATTCAAATCAGTCATTGCTTTTAACTGATTCTTTCCTTAACCCTAAACCGTGTTGACACATTTTATGTTTTGCCTTTTTTTTTTTTTTTTCATATTTGAATGATCATCATATCTTTTTTACTGTCGGCTTTGACTAAGCTGGAAAAAAAAGGTTGCTTATTGAATTCGATTCTTTTCTATATACATCTTGTAGATAGCTTTTGTCACAATACAGGGTTGCTTATTGAATTTGATTCTTTTCTATATACATCTTGTAGATGGCTTTTGTCACAAAATATTGCATTGTGTCAAACATTCTAGCAAAGGAAGACTTTTTGAAAATTTTTATATTATGATTGAACTTTGATCATGCTTATGGTGAAATATGAGAACTAGTATCAGTTACAAGTGACTTGACAATAGACATGATATGGTTACTTTTTTATGCTTACCATATTGAGATGATTTTCTTTTCCAAAAAATTATCTTCTCATCCTCGATATCAAAAGGTACAACTCTTGTCATCACACTGTGTAATTTGATAAGATGGTTTCGATACATCAATGATCCATAAGAGAATTTATTTTGCAGATATTTTGTATGTTCTGTTGAATATAACTGTCTTTGTGGATTATTTTAGTATGGTACAAATCAATTGTCTGGAGATTTATTGCCTTCAACACCTAGCTTGCTCAAAAGGCAATCATAAACACCCGATAAGGTTAAATTTGGCTTTTGACAATGACCTCAAGTCCTCATGTGTGGGAGATTGTAATAACCTGGCTTAGCCTCACATAAAAAGTGGGGGACTTGGATTGATCATCACAGTCTAATGGGAGACTATCATTTACTTGTTAAATTCAACCTCAAGCATTTCAGACTCAACAATTTAATGACTCAGTTATTCTGATGAGGCCAGGTCACGAGATTAAATGCTATAATACATGATTCAATCTTAATTTAGAGTTGTAATGCCAGTAAAAGGTGTTTAGATTTTGTGTTGACTCGTACTAGCATTTTGGAATTTCTTGATTCTTAAGTTTTTGACATTATCTGGCAGTCATGCCTCTTTTGTCGCCAATTAACTACTCATATATAAATGCATGTGCATGTGTAAATGAAGTGTTGTTAGATTCTTTTTGTTCAGTATAATAAATTGACCTCCTGAGTGATGGTATTGGTGAAATGTATTTTCTCAGTTCAGAGGGTTGGACGTTCGAGCTAATCTTACGTACCAATCATAGTCTAATGTCTTCTGAGATCTCTTAGTTTCTAATCATAGTCTAATGTCTTCTAAGATCTCTTATTTTCTTGAAGGTGTTTGCATCCAATGGTATCTTTTCTCGTGCACAAATCAGGTTACCTTTGTTTTATTAAATTAGTGATGTTATTTAGTTGTTTACTAGTATTTAATCTTTGAGCAAAGGATGTTTGTGTTTGTTGCAACTTGAAGAAGAGTTGAGAAATTTAATCTTATGAGTGTATCGGGATTTAGATTGACTAATAAGAATTTGATTAGTGTACTCTAATTAATTTTGGTCCAAATATTTTGAGTCAGTAGCTAAGTTCAACACAAAGTGTATGAGTTTGTTATTTTATCATGTCAGATCGTGATATTAGAATTATAGCCAATCTAATATTAGACAGTAAGAGGTTTCAGTCGGTAAGAAGACAGAGGTAAGGTAGAGAGTGTATCACGATATGGATCCTCTCAAGTTAGAGTGGACGATAAATGCCTTAGTGGAGGAGATGTGAACATTTTAATTTAAGATATGATTTTTAAGTGGGATTGAAATATATTGGTTCAAACTTAATAAAATAATTAATAGTTTGTGTTGGAACCACACGTCCAATTATCATTCATAGAACCGAACCGTGTGAGAGAGAGGAGGGCGAACACGGTGATGTCACTGGTTGCTTCGTCGGCGCTTGGGGGGGGGGGGGGGGGGGGGGGGGGGGGGGGGGGGGGGGGGGGGGGGGGGGGGGGGGGGGGGGGGGGGGGGGGGGGGGGGGGGGGGGGGGGGGGGGGGGGGGGGGGGGGGGGGGGGGGGGGGGGGGGGGGGGGGGGGGGGGGGGGGGGGGGGGGGGGGGGGGGGGGGGGGGGGGGGGGGGGGGGGGGGGGGGGGGGGGGGGGGGGGGGGGGGGGGGGGGGGGGGGGGGGGGGGGGGGGGGGGGGGGGGGGGGGGGGGGGGGGGGGGGGGGGGGGGGGGGGGGGGGGGGGGGGGGGGGGGGGGGGGGGGGGGGGGGGGGGGGGGGGGGGGGGGGGGGGGGGGGGGGGGGGGGGGGGGGGGGGGGGGGGGGGGGGGGGGGGGGGGGGGGGGGGGGGGGGGGGGGGGGGGGGGGGGGGGGGGGGGGGGGGGGGGGGGGGGGGGGGGGGGGGGGGGGGGGGGGGGGGGGGGGGGGGGGGGGGGGGGGGGGGGGGGGGGGGGGGGGGGGGGGGGGGGGGGGGGGGGGGGGGGGGGGGGGGGGGGGGGGGGGGGGGGGGGGGGGGGGGGGGGGGGGGGGGGGGGGGGGGGGGGGGGGGGGGGGGGGGGGGGGGGGGGGGGGGGGGGGGGGGGGGGGGGGGGGGGGGGGGGGGGGGGGGGGGGGGGGGGGGGGGGGGGGGGGGGGGGGGGGGGGGGGGGGGGGGGGGGGGGGGGGGGATTGAAATATATTGGTTCAAACTTAATAAAATAATTAATAGTTTGTGTTTGGAACCACACGTCCAATTATCATTCATAGAACCGACCGTGTGAGAGAGAGGAGGGCGAACACGGTGATGTCACTGGTTGCATTCGTCGGCGCTGACAGAGGTGACTGCATTGCGGTAGTGGCCATGTACAGTATATATGGGAGCAATAATAAATCCTTCACGGTTTTACCTGTGCATCACACGACATGTTACTACACCGCTCACAATGTGTACACGAGTTGTTGACATTCCACTTGCAAGGCTGTGTCCAGCGTGTTACGAAGTTACCAATTGGCCATACGGATCAGATGGGCGGGCGAGCCGCGTCACGACACAAGCAATTATACTCGCCACGAGCAATCATGAATCTTTGCCTTCCTTCCACACCGGATTAAAACTCGGCGGTGTGACCGGCGTAGTTTGTCACCTCTGTTTTGTCAGCTTCGTACTGGCGGAAGTGGTCCGTTTGTACTTCACCGTGCACGAGAGTTCGACAGCCTCCACAGTTTGTCCTCGAGCTGGTGTTCACATGAAGCTTTGCGGTGGTCAACAAAACTATATATATATATATATATATATATATATATATATATATATATATATATATATATATATATATATATATATGCTTGTGACACAAAGAGCCAAGTTACAAGAAAACAACCGAGGGAGCTTCCTTACTCTTTCCTCAGCCCTTCTCACCCTTAAGTTGATCATCTAACGATAAGAAAGGCATTCGATGACCGTGAGATATGGCCTAAAGCAAGATACCGGTAGGGTCAACAGAGTCAGTCTGACCACTGCTTTTGTTTGTGCAGCATCAACAGATACAAGCCAACGTGCAAGACAAAGGCAAATGGACACATCTTTGATGCGACAAGAGCAGCACCCTAAAGATGGATGAACGGTTGAGAGAAAACTGGGGAGATGGATTTACCTATCATGCGGCGTGGTTGTCAGGAACATGAGAGTAATCGTCAGTTCATGGACAATACATTACTGCTACTGCTACTGCCGCTGGAGGTCTGTACCTGGAAAATAAGTGGTGGTTGATAGAGAACAGAGTCACGAGCGGAACAGTTCATGTGCTTAAGATTCCGCTACAGATAGCGGCTTCCTTCGGCTTGCTCCATCCCGAGGAGATGGGAATAAGAGGGCATGACATGAAGCGTTGAGCTCAAGGCAAGGCCGCATGGATAAGACTTGCACAAGTAGTAGTCCTTGTAGAAGTGGGTTGAAGCATCGGTTCGCTCGAATGCTTCTTGGCTCCTCTTGCGGCTCCACCGCGACTGCTACCGATGTGATTAAGCTTTCTAGCAGCACCCTCCGACAACAATTAGTGCCAGAAGAGTCCTCCATCTGCCGCTCCGGCGACGGTCAACGTAAGCTTCGCAACCCTTTGTCGTTCCCTTCAAACGATGGCGGCCACCAGCACTGCGTTGCTCGCGTCGTGCAAGGCTCTGTTCACCGCGGTGCCCGCCGCTCCGGTCACGAGATTAAAAAGGAGAGGAGAATAACCGAGACTGGAGAGCGAAGCAAGTCCTCTCCCGTTCCTCCGTATTCTCCGATGAGGAATTGCTACTACCGCTCTCACGACGAAGACAAGAAGAAGAAAGCTTGTGGGAGGAGAGGAAGCAGCCGAAGAAAGGCAACGAGGAAGCTGTTGTCAAGCAACGGTTATGGATTTAGCAGCTCTTCTTCCTTGGATCGCAACGACGAACTCGGTCTCTTCAGCAGCGGCGAGGAAGAGGAAGAGTCGGGAACTCTGTTCTCGTCGAAGAGCTTTTCTTCCGACTCCTCCGAGTTCTACTGCAACAACAACGGGAGGAGGAAGAAGAACAAGAAGAAGAGCGGGAGCAAGAGCATGAAGAGCAACGAACCTTTGAGAGGGAACGCAACCGGTAAGCTTTGGCCATTGGCCTCCCTTTCCTCGGCAGAAAAGAAACACAAGGCAGAGGCAGAAATGGATGTCGGATTCCCTGTGGTGAAGAAGTCCAGTGATCCGTACATGGATTTCCGAAGCTCCATGGTGGAGATGATCGTGGAGCGGCAAATGAGCAGCGCAAGCGACATGGAAAGGCTCCTCCACTCCTACCTTTCCCTGAACTCTCATCTCCATCACCCAGTAATCCTCGAGGCCTTCCTCGACACATGGGAAGCCATTCTGGGTGAATAATACATTTCGACTTCCTTTGTTCTTCCCCCCTGTGAAATGGAGTGATACACTTAGAATGATCTTGATGTATGTATCAACGTTTCCGTGTTGTTCCAACTAAAGGTTCGTGATCATAATTCTACCAATCCCACGAATCAAACAAATTGGCGAGCAATTGTTTTGTTTGCCCATGGAAATTGCATAGTTGCATAAGCTTAAATGCTTCTAAATACTGCTTGGAAATTGGAGACTAAATATCCATGACGGGGGTTGGGACGTCTTCCCCCTGATCCATGCTCTGTCTAACCTGCTGTTTGTCTTTTGCATGACCTGCTTCCAGTGGTATTAACGTCGATGGATCATCCGCACTTGCTTGTTGACACAGTCTCAGACGCCACGCCACCTCTTCTCTCGTCTTGGCACGCGAACCACGTCAGGGTCTGTCCTCTCTCTGCTGTAGAACTTGCGCGAGTATTGTCGGAGTCGTATTATGCCTGATGGACAAACATGCCTTCAGAAGTGTAGCTTAGCTGCTTGGAACTCATGGAGAGGGCGGAATCGCGGATACCGTGGATGCCACACATGGTTTCTGGGGCGTCTTCTCGAGCGACGCGGGAGCATAACAGCTGTTGCGCATCGATGTGCAGCGCTGCGTACAAGGTATTCGAGCAAATGCCGCCAACGTCCTTGGTGTTATCTTCCAACTCGGAAACCGAAGCACATGGTGGGCTCAGCCAACGCCGGACGCGACTTCGTCTTCTTTCCCCGTTTCGAGGTGACCCGAGACAGGTAAAAAAGTATTTGATCAATTTAGATGGACGATTGAGGTTAGGAGAAGTGACACGAATGGTTTTGACCCTAAAACTAGGACGAAGGTTGACACAATTTGCTTCTCTAATGGAATTCTCGTGAAGGCCGTCAGGAAATCGAATCCGACCGGATCTTAAATGGAACCACATTCGACCGGTTCAGCCGGCTCGCTTTCTTCGTTGCGCAACAAATTAATTATAAATTAAAAAGAAAAAAAAATGGAATGTGTCCCCATTTCAACTAACTCGACGCATCCTGTTCGTTGGATCTCATAATCCCGCGATCCCAAGCTTGACTTCATTCTCCTCTGCCCGCGAGGATACACCTCCGTGCCACCGTCCCATTAGGGTTTCTTTCCTGCTCGTAGTCTGAATTATTGATCGATAAGTACGCCGGGGACCTCGCCAGTGCCGTGCCTGGATCGGATCCTGGACGATGTCGGTAGGCTTTCGGCATGTGCGCCGTTGACGGCTCCGCGTTCCTCTTCGTCAAGGATCCTTGCGTCTTCCGCAACGTCGCGCTCCTCGCTGGATGCTGTCCGCACTCGCATTGGCGTCAGATTCGCCGTACGAGTTGGCATCTTCTCCTTCGACTGATGGGATCTTTCAGCGCCCCTTAGGACCTCCGGATGTCGGTGGTGAATCCCGCTGCGGTGGTGCCGAGGGATCCCGACAATCGGTTACCGCTGTTGGATTCAGGAGTTCCTTCATGGTTCGGAGGAGGATTCAGGAGGATGAAACGAGTGAATGTAGAGGCAGCAAGACGGAGAACTTGCTGAGTTCTCGATTCACCACCGATCCCTACATCCGGATATAAATGAAGTATCAATTCAGATATGGCTTCGTGGCAGGTAAGATTTTGAGGTCTCCTTGTTTGCCCCGAGCTTTATTATAATATCAATGTGTTTTACCCTGTTTATGTCTTCGTATTGTATCGATGCTTTAAGGAGAATATATAGGTAGGATAGGAAGTAGCCTAATAGCTGACCGTATCATTCTCTCCTGGAACGACAAAAAGAAATTGGTCCAAGTGAACATCCCTGGACTGGCAATTTGGTATGCACGTACAATTTGGTCCAAGTTTGCCCACTATTTGTCATCGTATGTAAGTTCATGTTCCTTTCCATATCAAGCTGGCAGATGTCTGCCGTTAAACGTCCTCTTCATCTTATCTCAGTAAATATGGTCCGTCTCCTCTAATTTTAATCGGCAAAACGTGAGGTTCCTCAATCAGCTATTAGTTTCTCCTCTGAGCTTCATCTTAATATGATAATTTTGTGTTTGGAATATTATACCATTCAGTTAACACTCTATATTGATGATCGAGGAAGGGTGTACATTTTGGTCAAAGACTCTCAATGATTACCAATCATGCGAATATCGACATATACACAGTTTGATTGTTATGGAACAATCTTTCATTTTTATAGTTATAAAATGAAGCAGATCCACCTTCGGAAGTAAAACCATTGACTTATATCTCCTTCATTTCGGCCAGTGACCTTTTACAATCTGGTAATTAACCATCTTATCATTGGACCAGTGGGAATTTTTCTATTTAGTGAAACGATCAGAAGCTTAATATCAAGTGTATAAGGATAATGATTTGTCTTTGTATCAAAATATTTTCAGCTTAATGGCATACATTGTTTATTGGATTATGTCAGGACTTCAATCAATTGGAACATTACGGCATGTTGTTCTGTAAGAATCTCAATCATTTGCCTAATGAGACAGCATCATGCTTATTCTTAAGATCGCAGGGATACATTAACAGGAGCCCAGATTATCATAATTGTTTTTCAAGTGATAGACAATATTGATGGTTACGGTGGAATTTAAAATTAAGAATTTTTTCATATCAGTTTTTCAATTGAATTTGGTGAAGACTATATAACTAAATATGTTTTTGTGGAGCACTCTTGGATAATCAGCGGGATCGAATGATCATCAAATCTATAGATACAAACCGCATTTACTTGTACTTGAAAGAAAGTACATAAAGAGTAATAATGATGTTGTCAGTAGAATGAAATTAGGTGGCTTGGTTTAATCATCAAAAAAGAGAGTGACATGAAAATAGATATGGATGTTAGCATTGGGAAGTAACTAAATTGATTTCTCATCTTAGATACCAATCTTTAGCATAGCCGCTAACCTTGTATGTTCCAAAAAGATAATTCTTGACTTGGAAAATATAGTAAGCTTGATTGTTAGTTAGGTCAGTATCACTGCAGTCTTAATATGTTCATGTGGATGTCAATGGAGGCATTCCTCAGCCATTATATAGAACCACAATCTCTGTCATTTTCTGCTGTTGTTATATGTTATAATATTTGTAGGGATTGAGCAGCATTTTTCTGTATTGTGTGAAGTACAAAATTTTCATAAATTGTTGTCACAATACAATTCTCACTTTAAACTGTTCAGGTTTTGTTTTGACAGGCTTTCGTATTTTGAAAGTATACTAATGTCTACTCAATTACACTCTCATCAGTTCTAGACTTTGTACTGATCTCTATAGAACTTAGCTAGCGGATTACTGATTTGTGTTTCCTCATTTTCTGTTCATTAGTGCCTTTCTTCTTGCACTTTCCA
Source organism: Musa balbisiana (assembly GCA_004837865.1). Lineage (NCBI taxonomy): Eukaryota > Viridiplantae > Streptophyta > Magnoliopsida > Zingiberales > Musaceae > Musa > Musa balbisiana. The sequence goes on along the minus strand of CM017196.1, from coordinate 3,556,957 downwards.
TCTTTCTCTTTCTCATTAATTAAATGGAATTTAGATTTACCTACCATCTTACCCCACTAATGCTTCCCAGAATAAAACTTTGTTTTCTTTTTAAATCATTTGAGATGGTGTGACAGTCTGCTTCAGGGAACCTGATTTGTGTGTCCCTTATAAAAGCTGGACTATAATATTTAAGTTGCCAATATTCTCTATATCTTTAATCAAGATTAACACAGCAACAATAGTTTTCTCTCCTGGTTAATGTTTTGTGCAAAAAGTTTGAGGAACATTTTTCTGTTTTGAGTAATGAGATGCTTGTTCTCAGTATCACAAAAAAGCTCAGTTCGTGACAGTAGCACCTACAAGTTACATATTAGTTGCTTCCATGACGCACAGTGATCACTGGACATCCTTGGAAATAATGCCACAACTGACTCTTCGGGGTCTACCTCTGATGCTCCTGTAAAAAGTTTCTGGAAGAGTGGAGGAAATGATGAGAAAGTATATTCCTAATGCCTATTTAATATGAAATAATTAATCATGAATTTTGGCCATGGTAATGGATAGTCCTTTCATCCTTGTACTCGTTATTTTTGTTAGTTCAAGATGTTCTCAAGATGACACATTTCAACAAAGATGCTATCTGGAAGGGTAATTTGCTTACAGAAACCGTACATTCAACATCTTTCATATTTCATACTGAATAATAATTTAAGGATAGGCATACAAAATAGAAGAGATTGGTTATACAGAAAGGTGAATTAGTATATTTGCAGTTGATGGTGGCATTAGAATCATGGAAGCTATGATGTCGTAGGCTTTAGCAACTTGCATTATGAGCTTGTCATACTTGCAAGTGACCCTGGTGACTCGAGTAGGTATAATCTGCTTTTTTGATGCTCTTGTAGTTTGAGTTCGTGATGGACAATTTACTTTTCTTAATTGAGGAACTTCTTTGAGGGTCTTTATATTTTCCCTGACAAGGTTTTCCATAACCCCATAAAGCAGAATAAAGGACTAATTGGTTATTCTTGGATATTACAATTTCTTCTGTAGGCAATCATAACTTGATGATATGTGTCTGAAAAGGGTTTTGGTCAGTGAAGTTGTTGTTACAAATGCTTGGGTTTAACTGCATATAGTGCCTTTCCAGGATATTTAAATTGTATAAGCTTGCAGCAGACATGAACTAACAGTCAGATGAGAAAGGACAATCATAATAGTATCATCAAAAGCTTTTGATAACTTTAACATGAATGTTCAAAAAATCAATTAGATGATTAGTTATTCAGAGGCATGGATTTAATTACCATTAATGAATAGTTTTTTACTAGCTATACTGCCTTTTCATTGATTTCATCAGTCATGGATTGCATGGTATTGATCAATGGGATTATTAGATGCATGTAAATGAAATCCAAGGCTGTTTTGGTTGAGCCCTCAGCAGGGCTAGGTGTTCTGTCAATTTGTTTTAGTTGCCTTTTATGTTAGTCATTTAACAAGTAGACCATAAGGAGAAAGCATATTCCATTTGGCAATTACCAGCTGGCTCCATGTGTATTTGAGTTACCCGTACACGGTTTAATACTTTATCTGAGCTAAATGTGAAGTTCAAGTTATACAAACACTTTTGTACTTTCTTTCACAAATATTGCTAGTTCCTTAGCAAAAGTTACTCCTGTGTCCCTATGCCTTTTTTTTTATTTGTTACTTTAGCCACCAGCTCTCTTAGCTGTTTTAATAGTTTATCAAAGTCAGACAAGATAGTAGTTTAACTGAGACTGTCAATTGTTCCTTTATCAAAGTCAGACTGAAGCATGACAAAGTCCTGAATTCTCATATATAATCATTGAATTCTCATATATAATCAATTACTCCTTTGCCATGCTGTATCAGGAATTTGCTTTCATCATAGAAGCATGATATGATGAAGACCTGAATTCTCGTAAAAGTTCTCTGTAAATTTAATCACTTGCTCCTTTATCATGCTCTATCAGGAATTTTGTTGTATCATCATAGAAGCATGATAATCCTCTGGTATAAGTTCTCTGTAAATATAAAACTAGTTCCACTATATGGTTCAGCAGATAGGTTATTCGGCTTTTTAGAGGGAGCATGCTTGTGGTGGTTTTATAGTATGCACTACTTTGGTATCAGAAGGAACTTTTCAGAGTTCGGTGGTGATTATTTTACAGTTAAGATGCCATATGCTTTTTTCAATTTGTTTCGGACACATCAGTACACTTGATGTTCAACTATGGATAGTGCTTTCTTAGGTGAAAGACATTCCAGCAGAAATGTAACTGATTCTATTTGGCCCTTCATATAGCCATTTAAGATCTGATTTATTGTCACGATTAGATTTATAGTGCCAATGTCGTTCATCTACTGCTTCGGCAAAGGATAGGCACTTGAACCAAATAAAAGTGTAATCGGAACATTATATCATGTTCACTTGAACATCCTTGTGTGCAAATCATCTAGCGCACTTGCAACTCTACTATCTAGAAAAGAATATTCATAGTACTGTTTATGCATTGATCCTGAAGGTAAGTGACTGATTGGAGCTCATGACTGTGTTTTTATGCGAGGTAAAGGCCATCTCGATGCTAAACTGTTAATCACTAGTCTATGTGGTATAATTGAAGCTGATGGTGTTCCCTATCCTCTTTACGTGTTGTTGTATTGCGTCTGTGTGGTCGCTTGATGGGATTTTCCACCTGTCCATGCACAATGGGGGAGCAGAGTGTAGCATAATAATCTTTTGGTGGTCTGAGGAGGGTTGTTACCTGTAGGCACTGTGATTCGTGGTTAAAGCTGACACAGTAGGGGAGGATGCGATCTGCTGTTGCCCATGGCATGTCGCTCGAGATTCAAAATGATGGGTGGGGTTTGCTGCGCAGCAAGCCCCACTATTTGGGATGTTGTGCATGTCAGTCTAGTCGTTGTTGTTTGTTTTCCATTCCCCGTCCTCCTCTCTTTTTTTGTTTCTCCATCTATGATCGCTGTCATGTGGATTCCATATTCCTGAGCGTGGGATACTAAGTACGAGACTTGCCTTAGTTACTTTTTTAAAAAAGCTTCGATTAGGGACTCTTTGTTGCTTGCAAAATTTAAGCTAGGTTACGGATCTCCTGGAACCGAGTCCAAAGAACGCTCGCTGCCACAAAGATTGGCGGATGGGCAGGCTGGAATCCGGAAGGATCCAAAAACCAAATGGGATATATGGTGACAGGTGTGAGAGACGGAAGCAGACCGTACAGGAGTGGTGGTGGAGGATTGGAACAGTTGAGGGGAGGGAGAGGAAGAACCGGAAGTGGGAATAGTCGAGGAGCAGTCCTTGGGGGGAAAGGCAAGCACGCGCTCTTACTAGGGGATCCGGAGCGAATCGATTACTACTGACAGGGTTGGATTGGCCTCTGCAATGCCAAGTCCGAGTGCCGTGGGTTGCCGGTGCATCCTGTGGCATGGGATCTTCCTTTGCTTTTTTGTTGCTGGTGCTCCAGAGATTCCTAGCCTTTTGTGGGTTGTCCATCAGATTCCTGCTTGCAAATGTACGGCAAGGATTGCCCCATGTTTGTATCACTCGATAGGGAAACCTTCTCTGCCAAAAGCTAATATTCGTCGTTAATGGGGCTTATTAATCTTTTTTTGTTTCTAGAAGTTGATATATTTTATTCAGATGAACAGTGTTATATCCCTGTGGTTGCTACTTCCATTCTTTTTTTTTTTTCTTTTTTTCTTTCTTTCTTTTTGGGTTGTAAAAGTTGCAGGAATTCTTTACCTTGATACCCCATTTAGCTTGTCGTTAAAAGGGTTTTTAACTTGTCGCTTTTTTTCTGTACAGTCGTAAGAAGTTCCATTTGGTTTCTTCTGCTTCAGCTTTTAAGAGCACTTGAGCTTAGCCACCACCTTTTGGGCTTCCAGTTGTGAGTGAGTGAGTGAGAGAAAATACTGTGTCCGGCATCCAAATACCGCGCAATACATATTGGTTACGTATGTGCTTCTTCTATCTACGGTATCCACCACCCCCAAGGAATAATAAATACTATATGAATGGGGGCATCTCGAGTTCACAGGGATCTATCTATCTATTCGTTCTCCGTTCCTCATCTCTACCGGTGCCCTCTTTTTGCTCGCTTTCCTAGAACCATCGAGGCGACTGCGACGGAACAGAGTGAACTAAAAAAAGCTCTCAGCGTAAGAGAGGGAGACTGTGCATGAAGCGGTGCCAGCAACCACAAGGTTATGGTTCTTCTTAAACAACTTGCATGCGTTTCTACAACTGTAGTTTAGTGGAGCGGTTAGCAGTTGTTGCACTCTCATGGAGCGTTGGAGGGAAGCAGAAGGTAAAACGCTCCACGATCCCTTGTTCCATCTCTGCGCCCCCCATGCCTTCCATCGACCAAGCGATGGCTACCACGAGGTGCCGACCAGAGATGAAGCCGAGCGCAGCATCTGGGTTCCCGGGCCGATCATCGTGGGCGCTGGTCCGTCGGGTCTCGCGGTGGCCGCGTGCCTCGAGGCGAAGGGCGTCCCCAGCATGATCCTGGAGAGGTCCAACTGCATCGCCTCTCTCTGGCAGCTCAAGACGTACGACCGCCTCCGTCTCCACCTGCCCAAGCGTTTCTGCCAGCTCCCCCTCGCCCCCTTCCCCGCCTGCTTCCCCACGTATCCCACCAAGCAGCAGTTCGTGGCCTACCTCGAGGCCTACGCCCGGCGGTTCCACATCCGCCCCTGCTTCAACCAGACGGTGGTCAGCGCCGAGTACGATGGCCGCGTCAAGCTATGGCGAGTGCGGGCGGTCAGGGCCGGGAACGACAAGGCGGCGGAGTACGTCTCCCGGTGGCTGGTCGTCGCTACCGGGGAGAATGCTGAGGCGGCCGTGCCCGACATCGATGGCATGTCGATATTTAAGGGCCCCATCATCCACACCAGCTCGTACAAGAGCGGCGATGAGTTCCAAGGCAAGCGGGTCCTCGTGATCGGTTGCGGCAATTCCGGCATGGAGGTCTGCTTGGACCTCTGCAGTCACAGTGTCCGTCCTCGCATCGCCGTAAGAGAATCGGTTCGTCGCTCATCTTCTCCGTGCAACCATTTCTGTTTCATCCATTCTTAGTACTTTGACATGGAATCTCTCTCTCTCTCTCTCTCTCTCTCTCTCTCTCTCTCTCACACACACACACACACACACACATACACACACAAACACACATCAAAAAGTAGACAGAGCTATGAATTAACTTACAAAGCTCCTTTTTCGCTAGTGTCGCTTTGATTGTAGTCGAACTTCTAATGATCACCGGTTCGCCGAAAGATAAACCTGAGGCTGTTCATGGTACTACACACATAAATCTAATCCGCCTCAACGACGAACCTGTGTAAAGAAATGAGCTGCTTTGTCATGCCAAGAGAAAAAACAAAAGCTTCTCCGTGGAATCCTCTTTTCCTCCATGCGTTCTTCCACACTGATCTTTCACTTTATCGGGATCCATTCGCACGCGGAAGAAACCTTCTCGTCCCCTCTTCTTCTTCTTCTTCTTCTTCTTCTTGGGATTTCTTTTCTCCCAAAGGTTGCACAGAGCCGTGCGCCTCCCTTTCCCATGAGGCATTTTGCCACCAAAGTCTGGTCCCATCACCACGACCGAGGCACGGTATGTGACGTCCAACAACAATATCATATCATGCAATGTGTAAACTATGTGTCCATTGTCGATAGTGACATTAGCGATTGCATTACCGAGAAGCCTTTCACTGTTGATCACCATTGCCAGGTGCACATCCTGCCGAGGGAGATGCTGGGGCGGTCCACCTTTGGGCTCTGCATGTGGCTCCTAAAGTGGCTCCCCATGCGCACCGTGGACCACATCCTCTTGCTCGTCTCCAGGGTCATGCTGGGCGACACCCAGCGATACGGCCTCCGGCGGCCCCGGTTGGGTCCCCTCGAGCTCAAGTCGCTCTCCGGGAAGACACCGGTCCTCGATGTCGGGGCCCTGGCCAAGATCAAGTCTGGCGACATCAAGGTGATCTGTTGCTCGAGGTAGAGACATGGAAATGATCCGAGTGTGCGATGACCTTGGGGATGTGGTGCAGGTTTGCCCCGCCGTAAAGCGACTGACAGGGCATGGAGCAGAGTTCGTGGATGGCAGGTCCGAAGACTTCGATGCGATTATCCTAGCGACCGGCTACAAGAGCAACGTGGCGTCTTGGCTGAAGGTATGCACGACGATTCCATCGGGCAACTCGATGACCTTTGTCGATGATGAAAGCATCGGTTCTGTTTTGGCAGGAGAGGGAGTTCTTCTCGGATAAGGATGGGTTTCCGAGGAAGGTGTTTCCCGATAGCTGGAAGGGAGAGCAGGGCCTGTACGCGGTGGGGTTCACCCGACAGGGCTTGATGGGGGCTTCCGTGGACGCCAAGAGGATAGCTCATGACATCAAACAGTGCTGGATGGCCGAACCAAAGCAACGCATGCTGCCATCACAAACTTGAGCTCAAGATTCTTCTCATGTAAGAAGACGGGTCGTTTTGTCATGTACATATCTGATTCTGGTTGTGTTTGACTGACAAGTGACAGGGAGAATCAGAAAAACAGGGAGACAGAGATTTGATTGCGAGTTTGTGTAGCGCTGATGTTGTAGGTCTGGTTAGGCACCACCGAGGAAGTGCATTTGAAGTTGATTTCTTTGTTTCTTGTGAGTTCCTCTGCTACTGTTGCTTCTTATGAGTGCAGCTATTTCTCTAGCATTTCTACAAACACTTCGAGTATATATATATATATATATATATATATATATATATATATATATATATATATATATATATATATATATATATATATATATATATATATATATATATATATATATATATATATATATATATATATATATATATATATATATATATATATATATATATATATATATATATATATATATATATATATATATATATATATATATATATATATATATATATATATATATATATATATATATATATATATATATATATATATATATATATATATATATATATATATATATATATATATATATATATATATATATATATATATATATATATATATATATATATATATATATATATATATATATATATATATATATATATATATATATATATATATATATATATATATATATATATATATATATATATATATATATATATATATATATATATATATATATATATATATATATATATATATATATATATATATATATATATATATATATATATATATATATATATATATATATATATATATATATATATATATATATATATATATATATATATATATATATATATATATATATATATATATATATATATATATATATATATATATATATATATATATATATATATATATATATATATATATATATATATATATATATATATATATATATATATATATATATATATATATATATATATATATATATATATATATATATATATATATATATATATATATATATATATATATATATATATATATATATATATATATATATATATATATATATATATATATATATATATATATATATATATATATATATATATATATATATATATATATATATATATATATATATATATATATATATATATATATATATATATATATATATATATATATATATATATATATATATATATATATATATATATATATATATATATATATATATATATATATATATATATATATATATATATATATATATATATATATATATATATATATATATATATATATATATATATATATATATATATATATATATATATATATATATATATATATATATATATATATATATATATATATATATATATATATATATATATATATATATATATATATATATATATATATATATATATATATATATATATATATATATATATATATATATATATATATATATATATATATATATATATATATATATATATATATATATATATATATATATATATATATATATATATATATATATATATATATATATATATATATATATATATATATATATATATATATATATATATATATATATATATATATATATATATATATATATATATATATATATATATATATATATATATATATATATATATATATATATATATATATATATATATATATATATATATATATATATATATATATATATATATATATATATATATATATATATATATATATATATATATACTCGAGTCAGCAACATATACTGTATGCCATGTAGCCTGCGCCTCTCTCTTGTTGTTGAAACAAAGGTAGGTAGAATCCGGAGGTGCTCCGGAATCCTGGAGAAGTGAATGCTTCCTCGAACCCCACATCCGATCGAATACCTTAAAAACAGATTTATAATCGAAGATATATTGCTTATGTTGGCCGCATGATTCATTCCCAGATGAGCATTCATGGCAGGACATGGGCATATCATTTGCAGTGTCGGATGATCTGTCAGGCCTCGATTCATTCTTCTTTCACCATCTCCATCTATCTATTTGCCGGCGAACAGGACACTCACACCGCTTCCCAGCACTAACATTTCCCAACAGGTGAGCACTCAAACTTTCTTCTCCACTCTTCCTTCAAAAGCTCCACTGGGATCGAGCTAATTCCGGGCTGCTGCACTACGTGCCATGTGCATCGCAAGACGCAGAGCTCGTAAGAGATCGAGTCTTCGAGGCGCGTGGCTGGCTGAGAGTTAAACCCGCGCGCGGAGGCACATGCAGCGGCAGGGCGACGCATGTCCGCTGTCGCCATGGGCGCGTGGGTGTGGAGGTGAGGCGGAGCTCGGCCGCATCGTGCCGAAAGCCTTGCGCTCCGGAATCTCCGGGATTCCGTTCGTGTGGTGGTGCTTAGCATGCGAGACGATAAAATCGCTAGGAAACACATTTATTATATCTTTGTATTTCTAATGTGTGGTTGTAGAAAAGGATTTAAATGAATTTATGATCGTGACATATTTTTTGTTAGTATTTGATAAATAATAGATTAAAATTATATTTTAAATATGCATCGATGTAAGTTTTATCGGCTAAAATTGTATTACAAAAATTCATTGAATATTTTTTTGACAAATTTACCCTTTTAATATTCCTAATATATATATATATATAATAAGTTAATAAGTAAATAAATGAATGAATGTATATATTCTAATACAAAAATTAATAAATAAATATGATAATATAAATAAAATAATAAAATTTTATTATTATTTTGCGATCTGAGTCGAAGCGGTGAATCTTTCACGTCTTCGGCTCTCCGTCTCACGTTGCAGAATCGGCCTGAGTTGACTCAGGACGACGCACTTGAAGGCTTGGGCTGAGCTCTTCTTGCTTCGGCCCATTTCCTGCGCTTTCGTACACGCAGAGCTGTGTGCATGACCAGCTTCCAGGGTGATGGTGGCAACTTACGTAGAAGGTGTCGTCGGGAAGCGTTGTGCTTGGAACGACGCGTTCGATTCAACCCAGAAGCGTTCGACTGCTCGTCTACTCGTTGCATGATGCATCATCAGTTTGGCCAACATCAGGCGATACCCCCGGCCGGAAGATGAGCTGAAATCCGGGTCTGGCATGCGGCATTTAAGCCGTCCATGGCTTCGTGCTCTCACCTGCTTCTCCGAGAGACGGACGCGAGCTTTGAAGCAGCCGTATAAGGCCAAAGCCAGCGGTAGATGGGGCGTCCGGCCAAATGCATTCAGTGGCCGGAGCCCGGGACGGTTGAGTTGCTATCATGTCGATCCCTCCTTTGTTCTAGCTGGTGATGATGCAGCCATCATCCATGCCCTGCCCTTTCCCTCCCTATAAATCCTCACATCTCCAATCCATCAACACTACTTTTTCTTGTTTCGGTGAGTTTGATGGATCAATTCCTGACTCTTTTTTCGCTCCTCTTGGTAAGTAAAAACAGTCGAGTCGTCTACTCATTCTCGACTGTTACCTTATGCTTAGTTGCACTTGCAGCTTGCAACAGTATGCCATGCATCCTCTTCTCCTGCCCAAGTGATCTACTGGAACTCGGTCTTACCCGACACTCCCATGCCAAGAGCAATCAGTGACCTTATACCCCCCGGTTGATCTCTCTGCCCAGTTATCCATCGTTGCAGATATCTGTCTCATCCACCTGCTTATAGTTTCTTGCGAGTTGCAGAGGTCGTCGCTGGCGAGAAGGCGGTCGGTGTTGGAGTCAACACGGGGCATACGAAGCCTGGAGGTCCCAGAGTTAATGTCGGCGTCGGCGTCGGAGGGACGAAGCACCACCGCGGCACCGGCGTAAACGTCAGAGTTGGCAGGATGCCCTTCGTATACAGATACGCCGCCACCGACACCCAGCTCCACGACGACCCTAATGTCGCTCTGTTCTTCCTCAATAAGGACCTCCGCCCGGGTGCCAAGATGACGCTCCACTTCACCAACACCATCTCCGGTGCCTCCTTCCTCCCTCGCCGAGCCGCCGACTCCATCCCCTTCTCATCCGCACGCCTCCGTGAGATCCTCGACCGCTTCTCCGTAGAGCCTAACTCCGCAGAAGCCGCTGAGATCAAGCAGACCCTTCGAGACTGCGAGGAGCCAGCGGTGAGGGGAGAGAGGAAGACGTGTGCCACCTCGCTTGAGGCGATGGTGGAATTCAGCACGTCAAGCTTGGGGACAAGTAAGGTCAAGGCGGCGTCCACGACGGTGAGCAAGGAGGGAACGCCGGCGCAGAAGTACACGGTCGCTGCGTCGGGAGTGCGAGAGATGGGCGGGGAGGAGCTGGTGACATGCCATGCAGAGCCCTACGCGTACGCCATATTCTACTGCCACGCGACGTCGACGAGCAGGGGGTACGAGGTGGCCATGGTGGGGAAGGACGGGACGACGGTGGAGGCGGCCGCGGTGTGCCACACCGACACCTCGGCTTGGAACCCGGAACACGTTGCTTTCAAGGTGCTCGACATAAAGCCTGGGTCGGCGCCCGTTTGCCACTTCCTGCCTCAGGATCATGTCGTGTGGAGCCGCCGCGGTTAGAGCGAGCACGCACTTCCCCAGTGTGCACTGTGGTAGAGCTTACGGTCGTGGATGCGTCCTTTTAGTGTATTATTATGTATATGTTTGGAGCTTATGTTTACAGCAAAATAAAGGGGGTTGCTTCCTCCCATATATTTATTTGCTTTCTTTCTCTCTCAGACAACTGAGATATCCATATTGCACCTTTTGTCAAATACAAATACATGGACGACTTCCCTCACAATTCAAATTTATTTTGCCAAATAAAAAGAAAATAAGTTGACTTTAATATTATTCTGAAAATAATTATAGACACCACTTATAATTTATCATCATGTGGATGATACATATTGTGCGACTATCAGCTAAATGTCATGTGATTATCATTTTAGTACTATGTGGTCAACACATGCATAATATATGTTTAATATATGATTGACATGTGATCGATACATGACTAACATCTTAATATAAAAAAATTTATTATAAAAAAAACTCATCAAGTAAATTCTTGTGGATTTTTTAATATTATTTAAGTCATCGATCAAATCCTCCGATCATAAAACTAACTTAAGCATCGAATAAATATTTATCAAGAATACCCTCAATATAATTCTGCAAAGTTCAACTGAGTTCAATATTTTTGGAATCGACAAGATTCAACCCCCCTTGAGTTTAGATGGGTTCAATATTTTTGGGATCAAACGTATGTGATGTCAACTGAACTAAATCTATCTAAAATGTGAAATAAGCGTCTATCATCTTACAATATGTATGTATGGAACAGTTAAATTTTATACTAACAAATATAATCATTCCTTTCTATAGTATATGTTCTTTATGCTTATGCAAACCTAGAAATCCCTTTTTATGCTCTTAAATATTGCCACTCACCAGCCATATGAATCAGCAAACAAGTTCTAATCAAAACAATTATATATATATATATATATATATATATATATATATATATATATATATATAATTTGCGCAAATACGTACACCGTTAATTAACATTACAATCATCCGACTAAATTTTTATTATTCCATATTTATTAGGTTCGAGATATTTGTTGTGATGGGCTAATTATAACATTACAGCCCAGCCCATGTTTAACTTGTAAATTGTGACTTCGATTCAGTCAAAACCGAATCAATTTGAGATCAAAATTGAATTGGGTCAATGATTTGATGATTATGAAACGAATCAGAACTATAGGATTCTGATTCCTAAAAATTAAAATCGAAATCGACGATTCCGAATCGACTAAAAAAGGAAAAAAATTAAATTCAAACGGATTCATGGTATAAAGAAAAAAGAAATTAAATTTTTTATCCATTAGAACATAAATAAAATAAAATCAATTTCATTCTGGTTCGAAATTTAACTTCACATGATTTCGAAACTAAACTCGATGATGTTGGAAGACCTCCACCAGCCCTTGCCCTTTCCCTCTCCTATGAAAGGTCAAAGTGATATGCAGGAAGAATTTTTCTCAACTACATAGAGATTTCCTTAATTACCTTGAGGAAATCTTATCTGCTTTTAAAAAAAAGAAGAAACTATGAAAAATATAAGATGTAATTGACAGATACATTTGATAGTAAGATCTTGATAACTATTTATACATTTTCAGTAGGAAGATTATACACATTCAACATGGAGGATTTTTCTTAAGTACGTAGAGATTTCTTCAACTGCCTTGAGGAAATCTTATATGCGGCAATGTTCGTCTTAGACAGGGGCAATCATATATAACCATTTATGGTACAGTTGCCCATATACGTTCTTCTATTTTAGGATAGGATGTATCTGAGATCTTTAACAAGCATCTTTGAGAAGGACACATTTAGATCAGTACTTTCCATCACCCAAGTGCTGAGAGAGAGAGAATGATGGTATGATGGCATCGGCATGAGTCAATAGCGTCGACCGCCCGCCATGGGCTTTGTTGGCGTCTGGTGATGCAGAGAGAGAGAGAGAGATAACCATGGCTGCGCTGCGGCATGCAGTAGAGGTGGGCCGCAACCTACTCACTGCTCCCTAATCCTACATCCGTAGCGTGTGCAACTCATTCCTTTTCTTGAAAAGCCGACGTCCCACTATTCAGCGGAAGAAGATATTTATAGATGTTTTGAGAGGGAGAGGTGAGCATAAAGAAGATCACTCCCACGCTTCCCAACAAGAACCCGGTTGTACAGCCGGATCCGCACGTAAGGACCATGTTGGATCCTGCTATGATTAGGAAAGCCTGTGCAGGTTGTATCTTTTAATTATGACCGTCCATCTACTTGGATGATAATCTTTGCACGTTAATGAAATGAGCTTTGCGGTCCATCCAACCGATCGCAGGATCGACGGTGGGATGGGGATGAAAAAGGTTCTCGTAAATATCAAATTACAGCGCGGGAGTGGCGCTCTCTCTCGCTCGCCTCTCGACTCTGATAGATAATGGAGTCCGGACGCTGGAATTGGATTGGAGGAGGGAAGCGAAGAGACGACCTTTTTGATGAACGAAGAAGGAGACAGAAAGGGTAGTCGATAGATCTAACGAGATATTCTCGCTCCTTTGACCTTTGGCGAAGTCAAGTTGGGCATATCCAAAGGGGTTCTAATTAAGATGAGGTGAGGAGATAAAAGGAAGGAGATCGTCGTGATCCGTTGCCATTTCCCGGCTGCTTTTAGCCCCACCACCCACCACCATCACTGCCACTGCCACTGCCACCACCACCACCACCACCACCATTGCATCCACCGTGACCACCACCATGCCCCGTCGGTATAAATGCCACGGGTAGATCCCAATGCCATACAACTCAATTTGGAAAAGGCTCATATGAGAACAAAGTTAGCGCCCCATCTTCCGCTCCGTTTCAGCTCGCGTTTCATGGACGACAACGACTGGGATCTACGCGCAGTGGTGAGGGGCTGCTCGGCCACGGCGGCTGATCTGCCGGATCCCTTCTCTGCGTTTCCTTCTCCTCTTTCGCAAAAAGGAGGAACGGACGAGTTCTTTGGCTTTCCTGATCCGATGGAGACGCCGACCGCCCGTCACCAGCTGGAGGAGCACTGCAAGTCCTACATCAAACCCCATCATCAACGGCAGCTCCAACCACCACCTCCCGTCCCGAAGCCGAGCTACCCTTCCTGCTCCCCGGCTGCCTCTGTCTTCCCTGCTTTCGCCACCGCTCCTCATCAATTCCAGCAGCAACCTCGGCAGCCTCATCCCCCGGTCTCCCGAAACCCCCTCCGTTCTAAGAGAAGGTAGCCTTCTATCTGCTCATCTCGTCTAATCCCACCTGCTCTCGCTTTATATATTATCAGAGAAGACAAGGCAAAGGAGTGAGTTTGGGGATTTGTTGCACCAGGAAGAACCAGCACAAGAAAGTGGTGTGTCAAGTGCCAGCTGATGGAATCTCTCCCGATATGTGGGCTTGGCGGAAGTATGGACAGAAACCCATCAAAGGCTCTCCTTATCCGAGGTAAGGCTATAATCGAAGACATCATCTCCTCCTTTTGCTTCTCTCCGATCTTTGATGACGAGACTCCACTGGGTGGGTGGTGTGTGAGCAGAGGCTATTACAGGTGCAGCAGCTCGAAAGGATGCCAGGCTCGGAAGCAGGTGGAGCGAAGCCGGGCGGAGCCAGGGATGCTGGTCATCACCTACACCGCGGAGCACGACCACCCCGTCCCCACCCACCGCAACTCCCTCTCCGGAAGCACTCGCCAGAAGTTACCGCATCCCAGCTCCGCCGCCCAGCCGCCGCTTGCATCTTCTGGATGCAGGGGATTCGGAGAGCATCCGCTGTCACCCGACAGCCACCCGTCGTCGAGCCCCCTGTCGTCGCCGGCTGCCGCAGCACCAAGCGCGAACTCGGCGGAGAAGGAGCTGTTTCCCCGGGGTCGACCTCGGATACTAAAGGACAGCGGGGAGGAGGAAGAAGAGGAGGAGCTGACGGTGGGAGACGTGGAGATGATGGGCGAGGACGACATGCTCTTCCTGGGCATGGAGGTGATAGATGGGTCGACGACCAGCACCGGAACCACCAAATCCCCAGGGAGGGTGTCCGTCAGCTCCGCCTTCTTCGCGGAGGATGGTGGCTTCGAGGAGTATTTCTTCCAGTCAACTTGGCTGGCTAACAGCAATGCAGCGGCGGCAGCCGGCGGTGGCAGCTGAGCGGTCCTCTCGATTCGGTAGCTACCTACTTAATTTTGTTTAGTTTACTTTCATGTCTTCTCTCTTTTTCCGTGAGGAAACAAAGAGATGATCTCTGTACACAGACACAAATCTATAGCTAAACAAAAAAGCAAAACTGATAAGCTTGCCAGAGAGTCATTTCTGAAAAGAAGTGTGTCATCTTTTGTTCTTCATGGTTGCATCAAGAGAATGCTAATAGAATGGCTTCCTAATTGTACATGTCCATATCTTTCTGCATGCCCTATTGTACATCAAATATTGTTGTAATAAATACTACATGCTTCTCTTGGATCTTCGGTAAGATATATATCTGTAGCTCCTATGATTTAAATCTTCACTTGCTCATAGGTTTATGTTGTTCTACAGGGAAAGCTTCGAATGTTATATAGTGAAAGAAATCTGATGAAAGACATGAATTGCTTGCAGATCTATAAATCGAACTCTTGCATTCAATGCTGATATACAAAATAGTAAAATAGCTGTGAAGTTCAATAACTTCTTTATTTTGTTTTGGAGGAGCATAAAAACTTGCACTGAAGTTGTAAACCAATTCCGATATATGTAGTCGTATTGTTTAGTGCTTGACAACATGAAATGAATCTCTATCTGATCGATCTCACGTATCGATACAACATATCCAGTTTGCAGTGCCAACTTGTCATCCTTCAACTTCATCATCTTTTGGATTTGGTACACGAAGAGCTCCATGTTGATAGTTCGAGGTCGGGAGGCTCGACTTAAGCAACCACCCAACTTCAATGCGGCTGTCACCACCATCGAGTCAAGCAGAGAGACGATTGCAGAAGTGGGAGTCGCCTGTTTCTATCTTCCGAGTTACAGTCGACTAAAAGTTAAGCTAAGAACACCACAGCACAAATGCAAAGCATTAACTTTATGGCGTGGATCTCAATGTGCTTTTCTAGGTTTTAGATCATTTGCATACACTACTTGCTGGAGCTGCAGAGCGTGAGTGGGACAATGAAACTAAGGTTAGCCGACAAGGCATCCAAGGATGGATGGAACTGATACGATTCTCTTCGTTCCAGTTTCGTCTACTGGTCCGAGTAAAATACATCTTAATGTCTTATACTTCTTAGACAAGAATGCGAAAGGGGGAAATCTCAGATAATTGAGCTGACTGTTTGGAGGATCACGGGGAAGAAGCTTCAGGAGTACTGCTTTGGAGTACACGCCCGCGCTTGCCAGGGCGTCGTCCGCACCACCTGCCGTCAGGTGGACAAACGGCCTCTCCTCGCTGTCGTTCTTCGGTGCTATCCATCTCGTAAAGAACCTTCTTGACGGCCTCGTAGGTCGCAAAATGCACGGCCGTGAACGGGGTGGGGTGTAGTGGAACGCTTTGATCCCTTCGTCCCTCCTCACCCTCCGACGGTGGGTTAATATTCAATAGAAAGGAAAGTTCATAACTTAGAAGATATTAGGGGATAAATCTCCTAATTATGGTTTCCTAGACTCTCTATCGTCACATGTGGACCTCATTAAGATTGGATGAAAATATAAGTCTAGCTTTCTCGAGGAGTAAAGATTTACGCATGAAATCAATGATATTGGATTCATTCAAAGCATATGAGGTTGGGCCTCACACAGGGTTATGGGCCTATGATGGGGACGACCATGGTCAACCCTTGTTTTTTCTTCATTACTCACGTGGCACATTTAGATCCCACGGGCCACAGGAATGCAGTCATCCGTAGGAAACAGACGCGCACAACGCCAATGAACGTAAGCCACTGAAGATAATTTGGCGTGTATTCATGCACGTCTATGATTGGATTTGGTGTCTCTTTGTATCCGAGAATTTGTCCTCACAGTGAGTTAAGCATGACTCCAACCGATCGAGTTATTCTGCAAGGAGAGCGGTCGGTGGCCTGATGTCCGCTAATACCACTCTCCTTCTTCGACCTGTATTCGTTGATAACAGTGTTTGAACAGGAGATGATTGATATATATCTACTTCAACCTTCGTAGCATTGGAGGACTAACCAACCAAGGAAAAGACAGCTTTGTTTACATCAACTTGAAGGACTTCCGGAGCTCCTTCTACTTAGTTCTCTCTGGAAAACCCTTTCTTTATCAGCAAAAAGCCGATCCGGTTAACTTGTTTGATTTCCTGGTTATTAAAGTGGTTAGATCAGAAATCGGACAGTGATGTTGTTTAAATGAACTTGACGCCGCCTTGTCCGACTAGTGATTTTGTTCTCCTCTGAGAGAGAGAGAGAGAGAGAGAGAGAGAGAGAGAGAGAGAGAAGATGATGATAATAAAGTTCAAGCATGTACTAATCTCATTGTTATATATGGAATACTGGCATCAGCCAAAGGTGAATCCAACAACAATTGCTTCGAGCTTTATCCTACTGCCTCAGAGGCCAGAGAGGACTTGTGGCCAAGCTAGACTGCGACGCCGAGCTTCCTTCGTTCGAAGTCAACAAAACCCACCAACCTTGGAGAATGACACGGTCGACGATGGATCAGTAAGCAGAGGGTGCGGGTGGAATGAAACGTCATCTGTCTTCTCTGAATCTGTTCCATGGAGATCACATCTTGTGAGGTTGTTCCCGTTCAACTGGAGCCACAAAACTCCTCGTCTCTCCCTTGGCTTCCTGCAGGAACTGCATCAGGGAGTAAAACATGGCTTCGTTAAGACGCTTTAACTCGTGATGTTTATGACCAGTCGGCGTAGTTGATGAGCCTGCAGAATACAGTGTGGTATCACCATCGGCAGCAGTCGTTTTTGATGCAGACCACTTGGGTTGTTTCGATCGTTTGCTTTTGTGAAGGGGTATCAATTGGGAGGAGGTGAGGCTTTTGACTGTTCTGGCTCTCGAAACCACAAGACGAGTGGGAGAGTCGCTTTTGCCTATATGCATCCTTCTCGAGAAAGCGCAGCTTCACCCACCACCCTCCCCTCCCTCTCACTTCCTCTATACTATTCTCACTTAATTCTTCTGCAAAAGATCAGTATTAATGGAGCTATTCTGCTGTTCCTTCGAACACGGCACGTAGATCGCACGTTTCAACGCACACTACTTGACCAATCATCGGGTCTCCACACGCAGGATCTTTGGAACACTCCTATCTTTATACTGTTAATCTCAAGACTACAATCTCTTACGGAGTGTAGCTTTTGACTTCCATTGTCATAGCCACATCATAATATATATATATATATGTATATGTATATATATATATAATCCCCGGTGGCTCCACCAAGCATTACCAACCAAAAATTCTGAGGATCTAATAGAAATGGCTATCTGGTGTACGTACACGTGAAGCATATGAGAGCCACATGACATGAGGAATTTTCTATCGACATGTATGGGTGGATGATCATCATGTTGCATGCTTCCGCCATTGTGACATTAGATAGGGTTTCATTAAATCGTCACTGTCTCATGCAGGTGAGCCACCAGGTTTAGGCAAATTTGAAGCATATGGGAAGTACAACGGGGAGTACATCTTTGCCATACAACATGTCTTTGGCAGGTGGACTAATGTAAAGCTCGTAGACTTTTGCAAACCCTCTTCCTGCCTTCCAATGTAAGTTTTCTCGTAGAGATGTAAAGAAATCCTATATTTTGCTTGTGAGTTAATATAATATTAGACAGAATTAGCTATTAATGTGGAAGAAACCCCGGAGTCAAATTTATGTATTAAGTACTGGAGAGGCTCTTTCTTATCCCACTAGCAGGCATGATTCTGCTCTTCAACTCTGCCGATTATTATCCCCTTATTTCTTCCCTCCACTTTCCACGTCTACTGCCATCACCCACGACCATTACATTACATTATATGCACTGTAGCCACCTACTATCACTCATTTATTATGACACTCTCCTAAATAAATACCCAGTCGTTGCTGCATGCCTTGGTTAAAGCCCACCCCTTCTCGGTGCTGCCATCAGAAGAGGCCTCTGTGCGTTATCGCTGCAAGTTGGAAAGAAGAAGATGGCAAGAGGTTTATTCCCTTCCCTCTCTTTCCTCCTCCTCAGATAACACGCTGATCTCTCCCTGTCCTTTTCCTTGCTCTCCTTTAATTTATTTGTGTGGCTTCCTCATTGATGAGTATTGAGTGCTGCTCTATATATACCGCTCTTTAACTCCCTTCTTTTGGCGTCGACGCGTAGCGGTGCCTTTGCCGAAAAGATTCCAAGCGCGTTGGGCGACGCCTTTATAACAGTCGTCCTCTTCTCCTCGTTGATCTCCGAGCCATACAAAAGCCTCGCGGCCCCTCGGCCCGCTCCGAGGTTCGAAGTCGAATAGCTTGGGATGAGAAGCTCCGCGCGGCACGAACGGCGATGGGCGTCGGACACGGTGCCCAGAGGGAACGCGATCAGTGCCGGCTCGTCGCCGGGGACTTCTGGGAAGGCGCCGGACGAGAGCGAGGAGGAGTTCGTGGAGGTGACGCTCGACCTCCAGGGAGACGATACCATCGTGCTCCGCAGCGTCGAGCCGGCCTTCGTGGCGGACGCGGGGTACCTGTCCGACGCCACCGAGTCGGCTGCCTCGCGATCGCCCTCGATCGTGCGGAGCTCGTCTCACCGGCTGCGGCAGTTCTCCCAGGAGCTGAAAGCGGAGGCGGTAGCGCGGGCTCGGCAGCTGAAGGAGGACCTCAAGGCTGAGCTCAAGCGGTTCACATGGGGCCACGGCCCGTCGCGAGCGGGTGCGACCGCGGCCTCTTCCTCCTCCTCCTCCGCTGGGATCGTCGGAGCTGTGTCCCCAGCGCTGGACTCCGCCCTGGCCGCCCGCGCGGCGCGGCGGCAGCTAGCGCAGCTGGATCGGAGCCGATCGGGCGCTAAGAAGGCGCTCCGTGGCCTCAGATTTATCAGCGGCAGCAAAGCCAACGGCGTCGATGCGTGGAACGAGGTCCAGAGCAACTTCGATAAGCTGGCGCGCGACGGCTACCTCTCGCGCTCCGATTTCGCCCAATGCATAGGTTTCCCTCTCCACCGCTCCTCTCCTTTCCGCAATCAATCCGACGATTCATTCAGCCAACGGCTGGCATACCCGAAACAGGCATGAGGGACTCCAAGGAGTTCGCATTGGAGTTGTTCGACGCATTGACCAGGCGGAGAAGGTTGAACGCCGAGCGGATCAGCAAAGAGGAGCTGCACGAGTTCTGGTGTCAGATCACCGATCAAAGCTTCGATTCTCGCCTCGAGATCTTCTTCGACATGTATGAACAACTTCCTTGTCATTCTTTCTTCAGAATCATTTTTTAAGCCATTCTACCATCGATCCCTTCCCTGTGTGGCCTCAGGGTGGACAAGAACGAGGACGGCCGGATCACCGAGGAGGAAGTAAAAGAGGTAAATCCCCTGCGTCAGTTCTGCTTTTCTTCTTCGTTGAGTCGTGAACATGAGCAACGTGGGAATGTCCTAACGACTTATTTTAAGCTTTTTCTGATATTTCAAATTTGCTCGACTTTCCCACCATCTATAATTTACACTTTTGTTTTCTGGTAATTGAATACACGTCCAACCCATACAAGTTGTTGAGCGAAACCGTCACCACCAGAACCAACCACCCGCACCTGCCGGTTCTCGCGGCACACCTTAGCGGCCCAACTTTCCGTTACGTTTGTATGAACGTATAAATTTGTTAGGAGGAAATAGTGGGGGGATTGTGAAAAGAATATGATGAGGTAAACGGCTTCGAGCTGTAGTAGGTGAGGGGCGTTTAGGTCAGTGTAAGCAGCCTGGGAATTGATTGCTTTTTTTCTAATGGAGTAGCTTTCATGTTCAGATAATAATGCTGAGCGCGTCCGCAAACAAGCTGTCCAGGCTTAAGGAACAGGCTGAGGAATACGCAGCTCTAATCATGGAGGAGTTGGATCCCGAGAGACTCGGCTACATCGAGGTGCGAACCCACGCAACCCCACTCTCTCTCCTTTTATAAAAGTTGTGGATATTTTCTTTGCCTGTTTGTTTTTTTATATGATCCACCAAACTTATGCAGTGTAGAATAACGCTCGGACACGCCACGTATTGTTAAGCAACGACTATATACCTTTTCGGTGGCATAGCCTCATTGCTAATTGCTGGCCACCACGTAGTTATGCGGCCGTCTATTGACCTGTAGCAATATAATTAACCTTAAAATCTAATGAAATGATAAAATAATAATAAATCGAGCAAACTCTTTACACTTGTGGAAAATTCGATGCTGGGGTCGAGTTTGATCTAAGACTAGTGTGTTTTTTATTTCCTTTTTCTGGTGGGGGCCATCAACGAACGCCATATATGTATTTCCAAAGCAGCCTGGTTCCAAAATTACCCATCCAAGTTTTTGACTTGTCGTCATACTCCCTTTACTTTATTTTTTTGGCGTATTCTGGTCTTAGCCGTCGTGGATGTACTTCTAGAAGGCCGAGACCACGTCAAGGTTGCCGTCCAACATGATCGGCATGCGGCTCGCGTTTCTACCACAACCACCTCCTGCTTTCTCATCGCCATTCCGTGGTGCAGCATCGCTTTTCCTCCCCGTCGTAGTGGTTGAACAACTGTCGACCGTGACACCCCCTCCCCTCCCCAAATCCATGTCCTGTCAGCCACTGCCTTCTGCTGGTGGCTGTGTAGCGAAGAAAACCGTGTCGATAGAAATGAAAAGTATCGTTCTCAATAATTGAGATCGACTAATAAACTAATCGAAGCTTGATTCGCATTATGTCCTTTTCCAATGTCTGAAGGATTGTACCTGGTTTGGCAGCTCTGGCAGCTGGAGACGTTGCTGCTGCAAAGGGACACGTACCTCAACTACAGTCAGGCCCTGAGCTACACGAGCCAGGCACTGAGCCAGAACTTGGCTGGACTGAGGAAGAAGGGGCCCATCCGGAAGCTGAGCACCAAGCTGGGCTACTACTTGGAGGAGAACTGGAAGCGGCTGTGGGTGATGGCGCTGTGGATCGGGGTGATGACCGGGCTGTTTTCTTGGAAGTTCATCCAGTACCGGAACAGGTACGCGTTCCAGGTGATGGGGTACTGCATCACCACAGCCAAGGGCGCGGCCGAGACGCTCAAGTTCAACATGGCCCTCATTCTCCTCCCTGTGTGTCGAAACACCATCACCTGGCTTCGCTCCACCCGGTTGGCCCGTGCCTTGCCCTTCGACGACAACATCAACTTTCATAAGGTCAGTTCGATTCTTGTGAATACTGTATCGATACTTCTCGAGTCCGATTTAACTGTTTTAATGCGATTTAGACGATAGCGGCAGCGATCGCGGTCGGGGTGATCCTCCACGCCGGCGTCCATGTTACCTGCGACTTCCCCCGTCTGATCTCGTCCTCGCGTGAGAAGTATGCACCCTTGAGCCCTTACTTCGGAAAAACTAAGCCCACATACTTGGATCTAGTACGAGGCCTCGAGGGCGTGACTGGCATCATAATGGTGGTCTGCATGTTGGTGGCCTTCACGCTCGCGACGCACTGGTTCCGCCGAAGCCTGGTGAGGTTCCCCAAGCCCTTGGACAGGCTGACCGGCTTCAATGCTTTCTGGTACTCCCACCACCTGTTTGTCATCGTCTACGTGTTGCTCATTGTCCACGGAGAACGCCTCTACCTCATCCACGAGTGGTACAGAAAGACGGTAACATTCTTACATTACGTCAGGTCTTTGATTTTTACGTTGTTAATGAGTGCTTGGAATGCTATGCATACTCTGCTCCGTGATGCAGACATGGATGTATCTTGCAGTTCCTCTTCTGTTGTACGTTGGGGAGAGAAGCCTGAGAGCCCTGAGGTCCGGCTATTACTCAGTTCGGCTCCTCAAGGTAGCTCACTGATTCCGCAACAGTAGAAACTAGCATAGCGTTGCAATATTCTGCACGATAACTGACCTCCGTATGTGTTCAGGTCGCCATATATCCTGGCAATGTTCTCACGCTGCAAATGTCGAAGCCCGCAGCGTTCCGCTATAAGAGTGGTCAGTACATGTTTGTTCAGTGCCCTGCTGTCTCGCCCTTCGAGTGGTAATCCCTGAGATGCCAAACCATTATAAGACATATGTGCATGTAAGAGTTTTTATTTATGTGACACTATTTCTATATACTTTTTTCTATCACAGGCATCCCTTCTCCATTACTTCAGCTCCGGGGGATGACTACCTAAGCGTCCACATAAGACAACTGGGTGACTGGACACGAGAACTACGGCGCGTGTTTGCGGCGGCCTGTGAACCTCCGGTGGCGGGAAAGAGTGGCCTCCTAAGAGCCGATGAGGCCACCAAGAAAAGGTTCGTGGGAAACATACTTGTAGTGTTAGCATGACGTTCACAGTGATGTCTCAGAGCCGGAGCTCTCATCCCTCTAATTGCAGCCTGCCCAAGCTTTTGATAGACGGGCCTTACGGTGCTCCAGCTCAGGACTACAAGAAGTACGACGTTCTTCTGCTCGTCGGCCTTGGAATCGGTGCCACGCCTTTCATTAGCATTTTGAAGGATCTCCTCAACAACATAGTCAAAATGGAGGAGGAAAACGTAAGCGCCACCACGCCTTTCATTAGTCCATTTCAATGATTCGTGCAGCTTCCGAAATATCAGCTCTTTCCAAGTATCTCGATTGCTTATGTGCTTGCAGGAGGCGCTCTTGGACGATTGCCCACCAAAGCCACAAAACGGAGAGCGTGTCGATTTGGCCACGCTTATGAGGGCTTCGCGAAGAGTCAGGTGGACTCTCAGAACCACCAATGCATACTTCTATTGGGTGACACGTGAACAAGGCTCCTTTGACTGGTTCAAAGGAGTTATGAATGAAGTGGCCGAGTTAGATCAAAGGGTAAGCCTACAAATTCTCCTGGAACTCTTGATACGAAGAGCTCACTTATCAGTCCTCGCTCATTTAAATGGGATCGAATTAGGGCGTAATTGAGATGCACAATTACTTGACAAGCGTGTACGAGGAAGGAGACGCTAGATCGGCACTGATCACCATGATCCAATCTCTCAATCATGCTAAGAATGGCGTCGACATAGTTTCGGGCACCAGAGTAAACCCCATGCTCACTTTGCGGTTTATGCTAACCTACCGAATCTTGTCATTCTAAGTGTTCTTGTCGTTTGAAGGTGCGCACGCATTTCGCAAGGCCGAATTGGAAGAAAGTCTTCTCTAGGATATGCACTAAGCACCCTTACGCCAAGATAGGTCAGTTGCAATTTACTGCGGATCTTATCAAATGTTGAGGCTTTCTTGTCAAGGCAGACGCTTACTCTATTGTCTTGCGCGCAGGAGTATTCTATTGTGGTGCACCGGTGTTGGCGCAGGAGCTTAACAAGTTGTGCTACGACTACAACCAGAAAAGCAGCACCAGATTTGAGTTCCACAAGGAGCATTTCTGATCGCATTACTTATCCACACGGTATATAATAAAATGTATAGCCTTATTTTATTTTATTTATTAATATACAGATGAGGAGAGAGAGAGAGAGAGAGAGAGAGAGAGAGAGAGAGAGAGAATTTATAGAAGTACATGTAAACACGTCTTGAAGGAAAAAGGGTTTTCATCATTGACCACTACAAGAGAGAGACAGGTGCGAGGCTGCGCCACAGCTGGAACAGCTAGTGGAGGTAGCATTCGTGGACGGGCGCGATTGGTTAAACAGCAAGTGGTGGTGGGACCGTCACTGGGATCCCATTGTGGCAGGTTGGCGTCCAAATGGTTTTCCTATTCGAAGCAGTCGATAGGGAGTAGAAGGGAAGTGCGATCTTGTTGTACATTTCGTGTGTGATCCAGCCCAGCTATGTAGGTTACAACGGTGGTCAGTAATTATTGGATAGTGCATGCATGGCCTGTTGCGATTCCATCTGTCTCATAAAACGTCCGACATTGCAATTTCTAGAAGCCAATTGTTAATTTTGAGTTGATGTTCTGCTGTGCTTCGGCTGTTCATAACAAGGGTTTGGGTTTCTAGAAGCCCATAACAGGAAACCACCGGTCTTCACCCGACTAAGGCTGCGCTCATCAGCACTTTCGACGGCAAGGGCGTGACTGTTCTCCGTGTATCGTCCTCCGCCTTAATTTGCACTTCCACAGTCTTTCTTATATAAACCAGCTTCTGCTCCAGCAAGCTATCAGGGAGAAGGGCATCCTGATAAATGATCAAGACAAATATAAAATAATAATTTTATATTTTTATTTATT
Source organism: Musa balbisiana (assembly GCA_004837865.1). NCBI lineage: Eukaryota > Viridiplantae > Streptophyta > Magnoliopsida > Zingiberales > Musaceae > Musa > Musa balbisiana. Next base: position 3,531,570 of record CM017196.1, on the reverse strand, counting down.
TATTTTAATCCTTAATAAATTTATAATTTGAGGATCAATCGACATGATATATATATATATATATATATATGTATCATTTAAATATATGATTAAAAAATCTCTTTCTCAAATATATATATATATATATATATATATATATATTATCTAAATGAATGAAATTAGTATTTCTTTCACAGTAATTCTTTGTGATATCAAAGTTTTCTACTTCTAAATAAGGTTTTCTCTCCTCTCTCCCTTTATTCCTCCATTGTCGCTGTGCCCAAGCGACAGTGACTCCTTTCTCGTTGATTTGCCCTATCTACTCCTTCCTCGCTAATTTGCTCAAGCACTCCTTCGTTCTTGTTGATTTGCCGAGCATAAATGATTCATCTTACTCACCGGTGCCTTCTCCCCATCGGTGATTCCTCCTCATTGATCTACAATCCCTGCTATAATGCCTCCTCCCACCAATACTTTCTTCCCATCGCAATAACAACAGCAGCCTGTTCCACTCTGCTCTCTAAAACCTACACAATCGAAGACGTAGGCTACATCTCTCTTTGCGTGATTCTTCCTCGTACGATTTCCCCTTTACAATCTCTCACTGCTTTCGATTTATTTCAGATCACTCTACAGTGCTACATCCCTCTAATCAGATCTGTTCCACCTTATCAAATCTAATCAGATCAGAAGGTAAACAACAAAGACCACTTCATCAAATCTGATTTGTTTGATCTCTTCCAGATCTGATCTATATCAGATCTGCTCCATCTCATCCATCGGATCTGATTCGTTTCAAATCTGATTGAATTTGATCAGAAAGTGACATTTCATTATGTTTAATTTGCTTGATCTATTACATATCTCTTCCTTCAAATATCAATAGTATTCCACCAACAACATATTTATCATCAATATGTCTTCTGTCTTAAGTTATGATACTACGGTTGTTTTTTTATCTAAAAACAATAATTCTTCTTAATCTACTAAGTTTATATCCGTTCTAATTCCCTTTTAAGTTATCCAAAAATGATAATTATGCATTCTAACAAGTATAGTTCATAAACTATTTTTTTTTAATATGATATATTGGGCTACGTCAATAGCTTCCTTAATTGTCTATCTAAAAATATTCAAATACCAAAAGAACCAACCTTAATAGCAAATCTTAATAATAAATTATGATTACATTAATATCATCTTATTTTACAAACCATTGAAGCCTTAATTACTACTTCGTGACATCACCAATCTTTTTAGCAAAAGTATGATCCAAGATATAAATCATTTTCGTTAATTATTAAATCTTTTATCAATCTTAATGAAAATAATTTAAGAAAGAATTACTGTTGCTAATTATATGTAAAATCTAAAAATTATTGTATATGATTTGATTTTAATAGGTCCTCATATGTGATTTACTAATTTCACTTGAAGAACTGTATGATAAGTTAATGATTAATTAAGTGTGAGAAAAGAAAAAGATGAGACCAACTATCATAACTTAATTCAATAAAAAATCTAAAGAAAAATACAATCAAAATAATAAGAATTTAAACAAATGATGTGATAAAATACCTTTTAAACATCATCTTCTATTTCCCTACCAACTCTCCAATTATAATAACAACTTTAACATAAATAACTTAAGAAATAACTTTAACCACTATAACTATCAATAGTTTAACGTCCAATAATAATAAAAGATCACCTGCTAACTGCTGCACTCTTAACGAGCTCGTATCCCTCTGGGAGAAGAAGAGCGGCAAGACCCTCGAGAGGAGCTACGTCCCAGAAGAGAAGCTCCTAAAGAAGATTCAAGGATGCAGATTCTCCATTCCCACTAAACTTGCTGCTCGCTGTAGCTCGCTCGGCCTATGTAAATGGAGAACAGACCAACTTTGAGATTGATCCAGCTGTTGTGGTGGAAGCTTGTTGAAGATATGCATTCCGCTATTCACTAGCCTCTCCTCTTCCTCCTCAAAATACTTCGTAAGATGGAACTAAATACTTACAGGTTGAGGTAATAGCTTTGTGCGTACTTCTATTGGTTTTAACATCATTCTTCTATGCATATAGGAAAGGTTATACAACGAGTTAAAAAGAAACTTCACCTACTCCGGTCAACACTCGACTGCAACGAGTCGACAGCATTTAATTCAACCAACTATTAACTCCGTTCAACCGTCTTCGCCCCAACTAATCCAATACAAAGAATCGAGCCAAACGCAATCAATAAGGCTCGCAACCTTCTTCTCCTCCTCCTCCTCTTCTTTCCCCAACTCATGGAGAAGAAGGAGCAGACCAAGCCCGTCGCGGTGTCATCGCCTTCGGCGGACGCCACCGACGACGCCGCTGCCATCGGTCGTTTACCTGCGCGGCGCCTCCGCAAGCGCCGGTGCGCCCTTTTCTGCTTCCTTTGCTGCGCGGCGTCTGCGGTCATCGTAGGCGTCGTCGTGCTCGTCCTCTCCTTCACCCTCTTCAAGGTAAAGGACCCGACGCTCACCATGAACTCCCTCGTCATCGAACGCATCGACCTCGACTTCGGCACCGACCGGAGCCGCCCGCTGTCGATCAACGCCACGCTCGACGCCGACATCTCCATCGAGAACCCCAACATGGCCTCCTTTCGGTTCGGCAACAGCACCACCGACTTCTACTACAGCGGCGAGACCGTGGGCGTGGCCTACGCGCCATTCGGGAAGGTGCCCGCCCACCGCACGGCGCGGATGGGCGTGCGGGTGGACGTGCTCGTCGACCGCGTCGCCACGCAGCTCAACCTCACGATGGGCCTCCTCACCGGCAGCCAGCTGCAGCTGACGAGCTACACGGACATCCGAGGGAGGGTAAGCGTGCTGGGCGTGTACAAGCGCGACATCGAGCTGATGCTCAACTGCAGCATCACCATGGAAGTGTCCATCGCGGAGCAGCAGATAACCGGCACCGATTGCTTAGCCACCGTGAAGTGAAGAGCAATTGCAATCAGCTGTGTCTTCTCGCCGATCCTTTCAATGATTCAGTTGACCGCACTGGAGTAGCCTAATAATTACTTCAGCTTGTTTGTCGTCACATTCGATTCATTTGTGTTAATCCTTGTTTGTATAAATATGCTTTGATTCATTTGTGTTAAGACTTGTTTGTATAAATCTGCTTTTGATAGTTGTTATTATACTGGCCGTCGACTAACGAGTCGGCTCGACTTAGATTCAACATCGAAAGTGTAGGTCCTTATTGGAGAGCTGATGTGGAGAGTTTGCGTGAGGCGTGAGCATAGAGAGGCAATTTGGAGAGTTTGGCCTATAGGTAGCTGCCGCAGAGAACCGGCTTGAGGAGCTTCTTGCCTGGACCAAGTGATCTGGGCAAATAGACTGCACATTCAAAGTACTCCAACAATAGTTTTACTGGCCATAAATGTCATAGGTTTGTGTGGATACAATTTCCAATATCAATTAATAGTTTTTTTTTTTTTTTGAGTTCGATCGATTACAAATGACCCTTCACCTAGTAGGGTATGGACATCCCAGACATTTTTCACTAGCCTCGGGCTAACGAAGGTTCCTTAGATCTTTTCCATCAAGAAATTCATATGGAAGAATATTATTACTAGATTCAGAATTTCAAGAGCCATACCGACAATATAACTTAATTCAACAATATAAAGTTTAATGAGTTCTGCCAATCATACGAAGTTCAACCAAGGTTCAGCTCGATAGCTCATCTATAAACCAACTTAGAAAAGTGGGTCTTGTAAGCCTCTCGGATGACACATAAGACTGAGTTGGGAGAATCATTATTCAACTTAGCTTTCAGCACTAAGAATGTCCTGCCACCCGAGATTGTCTTTCCAACATCTCGAGTTGAGAATTTTGATAAGGAAATCTTCAAAAAAAGACTTCGAGCCCGACTTGACTTAATCAGCGAGGTCAAAGCATAAACACACATAAGGGCATTGAGATATAGAAATACGACAATCAAGTTGTATAACCGAGATGTTCACCCTTGGAGAATTGGACAAAAGGACTTGGTGCTTTAGAAAGTTAAAGTTAGCGACCCAACTAGATCTCGGAGTAAGTTAGTACTAAACTGGGAATGGTCATATCAAGTTGTCAAGATTGTCCGTGACAGAACCTATTGCCTTAGGAAGAGGTGGTCTTGTCGAGGACATGACACGTTGCAAACTTAAAGAAGTTTTACCCTTAAGTTGGTGTGTCTATGCTCCAAACGTCAAGCATTAATCTACCATGTCTTTGTCATCGGTTGTAAGGTGTATGTATATTTTTAATATATCGGTTTTGCAAGTTGGGGAAAGAAAATTTCATGACTTTAGAATGGAATACATCAACTCAGTCAAGCCTCTAATCTAAAATGAGATCCCGACCTACCAAGATAGAAGACTGATCGGATAGACATGCTCGATGATACTACAAGTAGAAGACATAAAGAACAAATCAAGTAGACAAACTCGATGACTCAGTATAGACCAACATAGTATGAGACAATAGGCTAGGCGTTAAGGCGATGTGGTGAGTCAAGACCATCGTCAAAAGGCAATTCGAGCACCATTGAGATGTTTTGATCGTCGGGATAATAGATGAATGAATCATCCTCAATCTTCATCCTGGGGTACCTTACTTTGAAACGGGCTAAAGAGACATGGTACTTATATTGATATGAGGTGACTCCCGACCTCTCTTGACCTCTCTTAAACCCAATGGAGGTATTATATTTGATGATTGTCTCTTTTTGGTACCTCGGTATCATGCATTGCTCAGACTCCAACACCTCCTTCAGGCCCTGAACCTGCTTAGTGATACTCATGACCACTTATTGGCCATGACAACTTACTCGACGAGCTTTGAGTTGTATGCTTTCTTTGAATCCAACTCTCGGATAAGTCATAATAGCTTGTTTTCATATTTGGGTTGTTGCTCTGGACCCCTTTTAACTGCTCAATGTAGTCGATAAGGCATCGCTCAACCTCCACTAGCTGCCTCACCATCTTAGCCTCTCAAGCCTCTGCCTCGACAACAAGCATAGTCTCCCCTCTTCTTCTTCTGCCCCTCTGCTTATTTATAGAGATTGTCGATTATAAGGGGCAACTAGTGAATGATAGAGCTGACATATATATATGTAGTTAATAAGGGTCGTGACGCCATGGCTTCATCTTCTTTATTGCAGTAGTACGTGTTGATCAAAACCTCCCAAGGGGAACGATAAATCTGCTTCACTACCCCCAAGTACAAAGATCCTTGGTAGTGTTGCTCCACAACTCTACAATCGCCCTATATTTTTTTGCCCCTCTTACAAATCCTTCCATATGGGTTGCAGCGGTATATTTGAGATCATGTTTGGTAGGTTGACTATATACGATATTGCAAAGGGCAGGAATTTATCGTTGCACATATTAAATATTGATCATTGTCATTTTCTTCTTTTTTCATAAGACTTTAAACTTCGAGAATCCTATGAAAACGTGAGTGCTTCATAGGAAAGAGATACTTTGTTCGATTACTCTGTACTCTGTACTATGTGGAAATCTCCCTCGATTTTTCTATCAGGATGTAAATAAAAGAATATATCTTATAAAACATCTCTCGATCTCGATCTTTGTATAGATGAAATACTCATGTTTACACCTTAACGGTACTATCGATAATCCCATATATATGGATATGGATCATTCGGATTGATCCAGACGTGAATGTCTTTTCCATGACGAATAAATAAACAATCATCGTAATATGAGCGATAGTGACATTATAATAGAGTTATAATAGAGTTGATCATATCGCCTGACATGTCCGTTCGAAAATAAAGGAAAACACGACAGAGGACGTGGGCCCGCTCTCCAAAGCCACTTGCCGCGGAAAGCATCGCCAGCCCAAGTATAGGTTTGTGGGCCCGCCGAAAGCACCGCCCCTTTCACGTGTCTCGCCGCCTCCCCATGAAATGCGTAGCCGGAGGAATCCCTCCTCATCTTTTCTACGCCGAATAAAACTGACAAGCTGTCGCCGGAGTACGTGGATCAGGTACTCCACACAGTACGCGATAGGACCTTTCGGCGATTTCAAGCTTTCGAGCCTCGGTCTTCCCACTCTCTCTAGAATCTTCCTTCGTCTCACTGCCGCCCACTTGTTGCCACGTTTCACCCTTCCATTGGCCATCACACTGATCCAATCTGCAGCCACATATTTTTATGCGCCACGAACTGGTGGGCCCCATCATTTGATCGTTTCCTGAGTCGTGCCTGGTTGCGGCCACTCGCACCGTGCCACGTACGGGCTTCGGCAGTGGTGACGTTAGCAAACGGAATCCCGTCCGCTCGACGTTACGATGTTTGTGCGTTGGGACGATCTTGACGCCGTCTAGATCTGACGGTCCGATCGCTTCTGCGAGACATTGATATGGTGCCCTCCTCATAGGCCGCTCCTCGAGAAAGACTCAAGTCGTGGAGGGAGAGAGAGGGTTTCCGAGGCGATTTTAGAGATGACGGAGCATGGGGAGGAGACGCTGATCGAGCAGATAAACGAAAAGATCCACGACGACGGTGACTCGTCGTCGTCGGATTCTGATGACGAGAAGTCGAAGGCGTCGGTGGTCGCGGAGGCCGTCAAGTCCAAGATCTACCACCTCTTCGGCCGGGAGAAGCCCGTCCACCAGGTCTTGGGCGGAGGAAAGCGTACGATCTCCCTCTTCCGTCTCTTTTATGCCTTCAATGTGTTCGTTTCTTGTTTCGATCTTGGTTCTTTAGATTCTCGATGCCAGTTCGAATGCGATCTTGGGTAGTCTGATCTACGGAGTTCTATCGATCTTGACAAATTCGATCTCCATCTGTAGGCTAATTTATTTAGGGTTTGCATCTATTTTCTTGAAAGGGTTTTACCCCCATTTAACCAACCACCTTCAAACGAAAATTTTCAAATGAACGTAAAACCCTAACTGGGTTGAGCAATCCAGGGCGAGATCTTTAGTGAATGTTTTGAAGGAACATGAAGCCCTAAATTGGTTTGTCGACACGAGTGATGATAATTTTTAAGTATAGAGATTTCAATATAAATTTTGTTAAGTATAGAGATCGGGATACTAAAGAGATCAAGCTACAAGAGCTAATCTGTAATTAGCCTGTATAATCTTGTAGCTTTATATAAATGTTCAATAGCTTTATGTTGATATGAGCTCTACAATAATTCATGTTTCTGAATGATTTGCAGCTGCTGATGTTTTCCTGTGGAAGAACAAGAAAGCCTCTGCTGTTGTGCTCGGTGGGGCCTCGGCTATCTGGATCTTGTTCGAACTAATGGAGTACCATTTGCTTACTTTGGTCTGTCATTGTCTTATATTGTCCCTTGCTATACTTTTCCTCTGGTCCAATGCTACTACCTTGATAAACAAGTGAGACCATCACTACTGGTTTTGTTTCTTATGATCTGCTATTGAATTACATGAAACTGTCTGATTGTATTTGCTGTGCTTTACTCATGGTAGGTCTCCGCCTCACATTCCTGTGGTGAGCATTCCTGAAGATCTGGCTGTGAACATAGCGCGTTCTCTCACATATGAGATCAATAGGGGTTTTTCTGTTTTAAGGGAAATTGCGACAGGACGTGACCTGAAGAAGTTCCTTGCTGTATGCTCCCTGATATAGAAGAAAGTTTGGAAATCTGAGTTACTTTGAATTGGTCCTGATTTCTGTTTTGGCTTCAGGTGATTGCTGGGCTGTGGATTCTTTCAATCATTGGAAGCTGCTGCAACTTCTTGACTTTGTTTTATATTGGTAATGTGATATTACTATTTTTATAATATATACTTTGGTTTGCATTTGCATTGCATCTGAAGACGGTTCTCCTTTGTTTTATATGAAGCTTTTGTGACACTGCACACCGTGCCTTTCTTATATGATAAGTACGAAGACCGAGTTGACACTTTTGCGGAGAAAGCAACAGTGGAGTTCAAGAAGCACTATGCAGTTTTTCATGCCAAATGTCTGAGCAAGATACCTAGGGGGCCATTGAAAGACAAAAAGTTCCGATGAGCAAAATGGTATTCTGTGGTCCCACTTGGTCACTGATGATTATGGTTTTCCATGTTATAGTCATTTTATTTTTGCTGTTAACTCTCTTCTTTAATCCTTAACTAAGTGTCTTGTCTTTTTACAGTTCTAGGGTGGTTGCTGGGAGCGGCCTCAGGTTTTTATGACGTGGTTTGTATTTATGTTGGCATTGTTGTACCAGGCATGAGCATTGGATTGTATTTCATTCTATAGATTGTATATTATGGCTCTATACATGTAATGTTTAGGATCATATGGGTGTGTGTTGGTATCAGGTTTTTATGGGGTTTGTTAGTCATTCTGCATGTCATCTTGGATGATTTTATAACCAACCAGATGTCACAAAAATTGGTCCATGCTTGAAGCATGGCCAAACAAACATTACCATTTTGTGGTTGTTGCAGTGAAGATCTCCAATTCCCCATGCCTTCCTTTATGGTCAGTAAATTTTCTCCTTTACCTTCTTACATATTAGAAGTAATCATCAATGAGAATACGATATCATACATAAAATTTATTTATGCCATTTGACCGACCCATTTAACTAGCACAAGATTGGAAATTTTGTTAAGTACAGCATCTGGGAACGTCGTAGAAGATCTTATGGCAATCTTGTGCTTTTTCTTTTTCAATGATTTAAAATCTGCCTAAATACAAAGTTCCAATACAGTGATTGATGATAGTGGATCATCAGCTTTGTCTTTTTGTTTCTTTTTTTTTTGTTTATTTTTTTTACGCTTGGAAATCTAATGAAGTTGGTTTGATCTGTTTGCCTTTTTGTTTTGGAGTGTTGATACATTGTTCAAAGATGAGGTTCATATCATCTTTTGGTGCTAAGTTTTGACAGGCTGAATCTTGATGAATCAGGGACAATTAACTAAGTAGGTTAGGTACCTTATTGTTATATCTGCTGATAGCCATATGTGAATTTGCTTGTTTGTTTGTTTGTTAAGAGTTACATGGAAAATTGAGTTCATGATAGATCAAAGGTCAGTTGCATTTTGATTTTTGATGTGCTTGACCCTCGGTTTCAAAGGAAGTGTCATCCTTGATTTTGATCTTTCTCATGATCCAGGATATATATATATATATATATATATATATATATATATATATATATATATATATATATATATATATATTTGTGCCTGTGTCCTTTTATGCTTTTGCTTTTTATTCAGTCAAAATATTGTTACTTTTCTTCGGGGAGATTCAAAAGTCAGGAGAAAATAAGCAGGAAACTGTATTGAGTTTGAATTTGGATTCTGACTTGAAAATCGAATTGTTATGCTGGAATGGGTGGTTGATTCAGTGAGCATATAAAAGAAAAGCTAGGAACGGTGTTGAGTTTTCCAAAGATCTTTTCTGCTTTGTATAATTTTAAAATATTTTACCTCCTTTGCACCATAAAGCAACTTAAAACTTTTTGTCAGGTATTTACGATTAACTTAAGCTGTGCCATTTGGTGGATGGCCGAAGTGTCTTTTGGGTCCATGGAATGAATGCCAAAGTTACTCAAACAAATTGTTCGAAACTTCACCCTGCCGGAAGAGATGCTGTCACTCAAAAAGGATATTTAATTTACAAATATAGACACAAGCATTCATATCATGATCAACAAAATAATAATAATAAGAAGGTATTTTTCTCATATGAACAAACAAATGATTTTAACGGACAAATGAAAATGCTGTGAAGTCAATAATACTCGGTTGGCGGTCTTGAGCGACTACTTTGGGCTGGGTGAGTCGAGGATGAGGATGTAAGTGGCACCGTGGCAAATTCACCATCCGCATGGTCGAGGATCTGGTGGTACCTTCTTGGAGGGGGAGTTGTGGATATTGTTTGTCCGGTGGGTGAACCAGAAACACTACTAGTCTGTAACTTTGATCCATGCTCCAGTGGCGAGCTCGTGCTCCTCCTGCTGGACGCCTCCGAAGATTCCCTCTTTTCTCTTTCTTCAGTTTCTTTAAGAAGAAAATCAACCCATAGGTCTGCAAAAGACTGCCAAACAAAATGAAGAGTGAATTGAGACGTACGTACGTACGACACAACATGCAAATGGTTTCAACCTTAGTACGAGGAATTCATGTTTGGTTAAATTAAAATTTCTTTTAGAGAGAGAGAGGGTGTAGTAGATGTGGTAGGAAATATTTGACCTGATTATCCGAAGCAACCCTGGATGATGTTTCAGGTGAACTTCCTCCCAAAATGCCTCCGACTAAGCGACCTGGCAGACCCAGTACACCCCTAACAACACCTTTGCCAGCAGCATGCTGAGCAAAACCTATGCTCTGCTTGTCCTCCTCGGTAAAACCCAGCATGCGAACCATAAGGTCCAAAACCTGTGGACACCAAGAAAATTTGCAACACATGTTCCATTCTAAGTTGTAAAAAATATGAACCCCAATAGTTAGTATTATTTCCCTGTGACAAAAAAACAAATTTACCTCCTTGCTGTGATTCCTCTGGAAGTATGTCACTAGCAATTTGATCACTATTCGCCTGACAGAAACACACCAGTATCAATGAAATTGACTATTGCATGCCCAATTTGGCCAAATAAGTATTTTTGGAATTTTCACATTAAGCGTGCATGCATGCATGTATCAGAAAAAAGACTGGTAGGAAAATCAGGTAGTCTAGCGCTCAAAAGGTAATAAATACTTCCATTTCCTTGCACTACTACTACATGCTTCATTTTGCTAACCAGTAAGCAAGGCATTTATCTGATATATGCAAGTGGAAAAGATAAAATGAATATACCTGTCAACATGGTTATCTGAATCCAGTGACATCCTATTTAGTGTTGTTACACTCTGCTCAAGAGCATGGCGTAACTTTGTGTTGTCCTCCTCAAGCTTCTGTATGAACTTCTTTCCCTCTGACAACATCCTATCAGTTTGTGCGAGTTTAGCAGCTATTTCTTCTTTTTCTCTTTTTGCTATTACCAGCTCTTGATTTGCAACCTATATTTTGTCCCCACAACTTAAAAACATTAGAACTATTAAGAGCAAAGGAGCATAAAATGTCTCACTTGGAGACTGCTAATAAAAAAAAAAAAAGGAATATACATAATGCTTGCAGAGATGACATCCAAATTAAATACTATAATTTTTTACTGCTTCACACAAACCATCCACAAATTTGATGCCACTCTTATTTTAGGCTCTGATTTTGATCCCCAAGATCATGAACCAAACATGCAAGGGAAACCCTATGGCAAGCCAAACATTATATGGTATTCAAGTAGTAGATGAAGTTTACATCATAGTGCATCAACCAAACATATGAACCTGGATGGAAGCTTTGTGGATACAGAATCTTAGGACAGATATATAACCGAGTCCTCAAAATGACTACATACTTGATGAAAATATCAACTTCAATAGAATCGTCAATCTTAGAAAAAGCCTTCGCATAACATCTACTAACAAAAACAACAACAAGCCACCCCCCCAACACCCCCCCCCCCCCCCCTTTTTCTTTTTGCCCAATTGCAGTATATCAGTCAAACCCCCAGTCTGCACTGCTTCTGGCAGACACCTGCATTATACAGAGTGAATATGCAGGGACCAATTTGCAGCAGGCAGCTTCAACCATGTATTGCTCAATACTGTTCAAAATCAGTTGAACCAATTCGGTTCAGCTGATTTCTATAGGTTCTGAACTTTTTTCTAGTATTTGACCACCCAGCTTGCTCCCACAATAGACCGTCAAGCACCTTCACATTTCTGCTACTGTCAAGCACCTTCATGTTTCTGCTGCTTGATAACCACCCAAACACCCCCGCAATCAAAACTCCACCAGTAACTAGAGACTCATCGGTACAAGGTGAGAAGATTTTTCCCCTTTCTTCAGTTCTTTTTGCTATTCAGCGATGCTACTGCACTGCTATGTTTTTTTTCTTGGGGATCTCTATAATAGATCTATCACGTTTGTTAGTCTAAAATAGATATAACATCATCAAACTTCAAGCACCAGGCCACTTCTATTACATGCCAATTCCGCCGACCCGACACCCTCTTTGTCTGACGATCCCATACATCACCAACCTCCAAAATCCCACTAACCAATGGCCAGCCCACACTGGTTAGAGTTAAACTATCCTCTGGGCAGAGGTTTTAACACTGATATATAAGCAGTAGAGAAGATAAAATACTCGATAAACAAATGAAAAATTGAAAACCTACTGATGATAAGTATGGAAAAGGGTGCAAGAACTGATTGCATCAATATATATATGTCAGAAAGATACAATAAATTCAATTTTCCAATCATACCTTCAACGACTCAGAAAGTTTAGCAGCTTCTTCTCTTGCCCTTGATAAGTCTCTTCCTAACCGTTCCTTTGACAGAAAATCCCACGAGTCAGTAGTATATCTCAGTCATAATATAGGATCTAAGAGACAGATCCTCCAAAGAACCAATGAAACAGAGGTAAAAACATTCACCTTGGCTTCACTTTCAGCATAGTACTGTCCAAGGGCTGTCTGAAGATTTAGCAATTCAACATTTTTCGAATTGACTATACTCATACAGTTAGCAAGTTTTTGCTTTAGATCACTAATTGTTTCATTTGAGTTACGAAGTTCATCAGTTTTTAGTTTCTTAAGCTCCTCCTTTTTCGCTATTTCCTGCCTCAGAGCCTTCTCCAACTGCATTACGTGAGCTCTTTGCTGTTCACAATTTGCACGAAGATCCTCAATCATTTTACTGTCCTCATCCATCTTGTCTGAATCCTCAAGTTCCTAGATATCAACATATCAAGTGAAAAATAATTTATTAAATGCCCTCACTTAGCTCATGGATATTCAACAATGCAATGCTTTGTTGATAAATTCAGACAGTAAGTATCATGTAAACTAAAAAATAGCCACAAAAGAATGCTTAATTGGGAGTTACATGTAAAAAAACACTTAAAAGAAATCTTTGCAATTTCCTTGGAAAGCCTTTCTCGTTGTCATAACTCATTTGGCTTTCATGCAGCCTTTTTTGTTTAAAAATCTAGAAAAGATGCTATATCTTTAGCCAACTGCCAAATTGATAATGGTTTCTTTAGCAAATGAAACCTAGCAGGTCAATCAACAAAGAGCAAATAGCTAAATGAGTCATAATGTGCAACGTGAACAATAATTTGGATATTTGGATCCCATTTTCCCCTGATTATTGGCGACAGATAAATGGATATTTCTTTGTTGATTCACACCTAATTATCAGCATCCTTGCCTTCAATTTCTTAAAATTTTCTTTCCTCCGTGGACATAGATCATGCTCTCCACATTTTTTATTTTTCAGAATCCAAGGATCTAAATCCTGGGATTTGTCATCACAGGACAAGATAATTTTGTAGTTAGGATTAAAGTTGCGAAAAGATTGTATCTTGCAATGTTAAGATGAATTACTTTATCCTAACTGGCTAACTCAAAATCAATACCCTTCATCATTTAGTTTGTTCCTTTATGAAATATCAAGCTGAAGGCTAGTTAGACATGTAAAATGTTAGACAATACTTTCTTCTTGAAAAACAAAAGTGTAAAATTGAAAAGAAATTTCATCATCACCAAACCCAAGTCTGCATATGCATTAGTAACTAAGTAATTCACCCATTCGACCATATTAATTTGGTGAAGTTTTTCTTATAGTTCAGAAACTCTAGGAAGTAGGACTATATAACTTTGTCTTAACAATGTTCACAAAGTAGTTGCAGTGACAGATGTGGCTTTGCAATTCATATGATGTAGCTTTTCATTGTTAATCTCAAGTTAAATAAATATTCATAGGTAGACTTGGATAGGATCTTCTATAAGTATTTTTATTTTGGTCAGCACATTATATCCTTGAAAGCATCTAACTGATTTAATAGCTCAGTGTGGAGGCTTTTAACTGAAGCAGTGGCTTACATTTGACTGCATGGAAGTGATTATTTAATTTGACGGTCTCAATGTGGAGACTGTTGAAGCAGCAGTTGAATAAGAATTGGTGGTTGCATGAATTCATCATGTCTTGACTGTTTGTCCCTAGTCCCTACCAATAATATGATCATAGAGATTCAGAACAATGGCGTGCATATCATTCCAGTAACACATGACAGTGCAGAAACAGAAATTGTGGTAGATCGAGGTAACTGGTATATCTTAAGTGGAACTAAATCATTAACTCTGTACATATCAGGTTGCAATATGGTAGCTTTTGTCATGACCAGAGAGTCTAGAATCTCTCATAAACCAAACATTAGCATGCAATGTCTCTAAATTATATTTTTAGAAGCCAGAAAAAGCCTAGGATGTTAAATCAAAACTTTATAATAACTGTTAGGCCAAAAATAATAGTCTTGAACTCTGAACTTTCATTTCCAAGAGACAATAATATGATATCACTTGAAAAATGACTCCCATTAAGCATGATAACTTCATAAAAACTGTCTTGATGAGGTACTCAATTTACCAGCTTTCTTCAATTTATCAATAAAATTTTCCAATAACTTTACCAGCTTCTTTGATTTGGTACTGAAAATTGCTTGCAATAAATTTACCAGTTAACTTTGATTTGGTATTCAATTAAAGGTACTATTTAATTAAAGGTACTCAATTTACCAGTTAAATTTACCAGATTTCTTCATTAAACGAAAATCAAAGCTATGAGATCTCATGCTAAAATTAGAGATCTGATTCTTGTCATCCACAATGAAAGGTACTATTTACGAGAAAATACCAAAAAATCATGCATGGCAGTAGAAAATACTTAAGATATTCTTTAAAAAAATAACTTCGTGACCAGATGTGGATATTCTTATATATAAACAAAATGTCTCAAAAACAACTCAATTACTGAAAATTTGAAAATAATTGGAGCCAGTAAACTTTTTTGAAGAGACGTGAATAGCCATATAGTTTGTCATTAATGCCAATAGTATATCCTCAGGGAAGAAACAGGGAAAAAGTTACCTTCTCTAGTAGGTGTTGCTTGAGTCGGGCCAATTCATGCAATGCTTTGTCCCGTCCTTTGCGGGTGTCCATCAGTTCTTCCTCCAACCTCTTTATTGAAAGTGTCATCTTCTCCACATCCTTTTAAGTTGAAATTAGTAAAATGTGTTTTAGTTACAAAACATTAGTACCATTTTAACAAAACAGAATATGTACCATCTTTAAATATCCTATAACAGTCAAAGATGATTAGCATCCACTAATATCAGTAGTTTCTCAGTGCAGATAAGTTAGAGAAGATTCAAAAGACCAATGTATGCAATACCGTACCGAGCGGTACATCAGGACGTACCGAACAGTTTTATATATTTTTTTCCTTACTGTAGCAATGTACCGGTACCGAACGATCCACGTACCGGTATGCCATCGGACCAGTACATACCGCCCGTACCGGGCGGTACCATTCGGTATTGCATACCATGCAAAAGACACAAAAGTAAATAAGTGAAATTTCAGATTTTGCATCAAGACATGGTGAAGACCTAGAGTCCTGGACAGACGATTGTCCACTGCAGTAACATGATCAAATACAGCCTGTATTCCTTAATGAACATAGTTCGCAGGAAAAGCAAAGCACATACGGACATTATTAACAACAGAAGCAAGAATTTAATAATCTTATACTAGAATAAACTCAGTGTTGTAAAGAAATAAAATCATATCAGTCAAGAATTAGACTTGGAACAATTTCCGAATAAACATATGAGTTCTTATATTTACTAAAGATTTAGAAGCAGCAGGAAGAGAGACAAACAAAACAGATAAACTGATCATCAGACCATGAAGGAATGCAGAGAAGCAGAATACATGTTGTTCCTGCCTTCCTGGTGCTTGCAAACTTATCTTATTCACAAAAGATTTTGAACATAGTCATTACTACATCATAAAAATAGGATAATAAGAATGTACAGAAGTGAGAACTACCTCGGTAGAGTCAACTGCCTTCTCAGATGTACTCTGCATGTGTAGTTTTAGATTCTGTTCAAGTTCATCCTTCTCTATCTACACAAAGTTAAAAAAGAACACTCAAAGACACTCAAGATCTTGGGCTATTTATTAAAACTATACTTTGAAGAGATCACATATGTCAGCAAAAGTAAGAACCTTGAGTTTGGCATTCTCCTTCTCTAAAGTCACAATCATATTTTTTGCATTCTCAAGAGAAATATTAGATTCTTGTTCCATGGCTCTTTTTTTCAGTTCTGCATCTAGTTGTCCTAATTCTGATATCTTCTCATTTAACTCCTTGCGCAACTCTTTCAACTCAATAGAGCTCTGCCAGTTAGAGAAAAAAAATTATATAACAGAGAAAAACAAAAGGGAAAAATGGATGAGAGAGTAGAGTACCATGCACGCACGCCAATCAGAACATAAGCATCCCCACATTCATTTTCACCCTATATATACAGCTTCTACTGAACTATAAGTTGAAAGTACATGCATTGACTATTCAACACAAAGTAGTAGCTTTCAGAAGTTTGTGTATGCATCATGTAGTATAAAGGTCTCTTAAAACAAAAGGAAGATACAGAAGAAATCAAGGTAACTGGAGAAGAATTTGCTGCACAAGAATTTAAACATCAATAGAGTATCACTAATTAGAAAACCTCTAAGATACTTGATGAATTGAATCTTTTGAAAAAGAACTTACAAGTAATTGGGTGAACAACAACAAAAGAATCTAAGTTGACAGTCAAATTCAAGGTATAAATTCAAGCAGCAGAAAGGTGACCTCCTTTAAATGATTGAAATTGTTGGTGGTGGCAATCTTGACCAGAATACTGGTCAACCCAAGCAAACCCAGTCTCACTGATTTAGGCAAATCCAAGCAGTCAATTAATTTGGCCTCAATTTAGTTACTTCGAATAAATCGACCCATTAGTGGCTTGGAATGAAGAATATAGGTCAACTTGTATTCAGTGATAACCATATATAAATAATATATGATGTGTAGGTCATAAAATAGGAATTGGGATTGGAATCAGCCAACAACGATATGATTAATATGTGCTAAATTGACTGGATTGGATTGGTGAATCGGAAACAGCTGTAAATTTTAAAATTAAAAGTCATAAAAAACAAGACTATAGTTAAAAAAAGGTCATAAGAAATTATAATGCATTTTTTAAGTTTGCAGTAATCTATGCCGTCACAGGTTTTACCTAAGACCTTGCAAGACTAGATGGCACAAGCAACAAAAGCCAGTGATGGAAAGATGCAGCAGGCAATGCATGGGCATGAACAGCCAACTATTGTCAGGAGTCCAGACGGCTGAACCCTCTAACTGTTGGGAACTAGTTAAGATAAATTGCGCTATTCCCTCCTCTTTCTCTGTTTCATCTCCTCTTTAATCCGATCCTCCCATCTCCTTGACTGGCTTACCCACTTCTCTGATCCTCCCCTTCTTTCTCCTACCTCTTTCCTCCTCCTCTCTTCTATGTCCTCTTTCTTATTCATTCAATCATGATATAAGATTCAGATTAGCCTTTCTTTATTTCATTCAATCATGATATAAGAAGATTCCCAGGTGGAATAGCCGAAATTGTATGTGCCTTTGTAGAATCAACTGATTTTGAAAACTATGCTTCCTTTCATCTAAATCTCTCTCTTCTTCCCTCCATCCACCTCTTTCCTCTTATTTTCTTCTTTTGTGATCGTCAAATTGGCTAGGCCAACAATGGTTGAATTCGATCAGTTCATACCAATTTGAGCAATTTCCTATGAGTTGAGAAATCAATCAAAGTTGGATCAACCTTGGATGATAACAATACAATAGGGTATAATATAGGAACTGGATAATACTGTGAAACATGGATTCATGACTGGAAGGCATTATACATACATGAAACCTATGTGACCTAATAAAGCAGTCACTGATTTAACCATTTTAAGGAAGAAGAAGCAGACCTTAGAGAGGCATGGGTTAAAGAAGGCATTAGTTTTTATCAGCATGAAGTTAAAATTCGCAAGGAAAGATGTACACTTAAGTTTAACATTTCTGAGAAGCCACATAAATTAATTACCTGTGTAGCACATCACGACTTGAGCAATTGATTAAGGAACTTAACAATTGTACAAAAACCTATGTTATACTGGACAAATGCAAGTTCTAAGAAATTGTAAAAGACAACATATCATACTGAAGATTCAAATAACACTCACCCTCTCCTTATCCATCTTGAGATCATTGATATTGCTCAGATAAGACTCATTCAGCTGACGTTCCTCTGTAAAAGATTAAATATATAAAGAAAAGAATGGCCACTAGAAAGGAAACTATGTAATGAGATAATGAATATGTAGGAACAGGGTAAGATTATACCTTGCAGTTTTTGTTTTAAGGTTCCTGCATTTTGGCATTCTTTGTCAAGTTGTGCCCTTAATCTTTCAATATCAACCTCAAGACTTGACTTTGATGCAGCCACAGATTTGTTTTCATGAAGCAAACCTGGACCTTCCTGTATAGAAATTATATGCATGCATAGGCTTCTTTAACATATTTATGAAGATAATATAGACTCTAATATGCAGTACCAAGAAGTTCCTAACATAACTAGTAAGAAGGGCAAAACAACAATTATAAGTACCTTTCCATTGCCATGTGAATTTGCATGCTTTTGTATTGCCCCATTGCTCAATCCATCCTGCTTGGGGACATTAGACTTCGGTGTATGATTTCCTGTAGAATGTGAGTTTTCTTGAGAAAAATGTCTTTGCCGTCTGCCAGGTGAATGTTCAGAATTTCCCTGCAAAAAAATTTAAGCTGTGTGATTGAAAATTGTTTCAATGAAGGTGACTAAATGAAAAACCATTCCTAGTCCAGCCCAAAGGTCTAAATTTTTTACCAACATAAGAAATGAATGTGCCTTAAATAATATAAATTATTGATCCTATCTTTAGTATAAGTGGAAGTAAATCAGAAGCAATACTTTTCCAAGGAGCAGTATTGCCATCAACAATCATTTGAAATAACATATCAAAATAATGGATAAGCCCACCCACAACAAAGAGAAACAACTAAAGAAAAAAATTGCCTGCTAAAGTTTAAACCAAGTAGGGAGGAGAAAGGTGAGGTTTTAAGATGTATTAGCTTACACAAGTTGTTAAACACATCAAAAATAATATAACAGAATAAATAATATCAATTTTTCATCATAATTCATGTCCAGATCACTGGGAACACACATGTATGACAAATGGAGAACAAATGCTATTACGATAACTTGAGATTGCAAAGGGATTCATATTGGAATTTATGCATACTGGATCTATCTGTAGTCTTGCTTTAGATGAAAGTATGACCCTAAACAAAAATTGTAGAATTATATCGATGGCCAAATTGTTTAAGAAAGAAAAATACAAAGAATGGCCTAAAACACAGCTGAAATTTTAGGATGATAGTTTGCATTTAGCTATTAAGCAACGAACTCAAGGTTGCTTAACCCAATTCCTGCAATTGGTTTATTCCCAAGATGCAAAAGAAAACACAGAAAAAAATGCAATTAGTAACAGTTTTAAAGGAATTAAATAAAGAGATTTAATGAGAGGGGAAGGAATATTATAAAGATGTGTTCTCTTTAGGGCCTCACGGCCTGTCACACTTAGACTAGCCTCGTAGTCCCTCCCCTAAAAAAGACACCTCCCTGGTGCCACCTGACCTCCATGATCATACTGGTGGAGCTGAGAGGACGCCTAGGAGCACAACACCCTCAGCAGCCACCTCCAAGAAAAAGGCATAGATGAGGGACACCACCATCAAAGGTTGACATAAGGTTGGTCGGCAGGGCACAAGGTGCCTGAAAAATTCGAAGGTTGGCATAACAGTGACAGGAAGAGATGCCTCCATCACAAGAATAAAAGGCTGAAAACACAAAAGTTGATGATGTAAGAAGGGCCGACATGGACTGTCATCGGCTCCACCCTCCAATATGCAGCAGAATGAATGCCTAGTTGGAGATGGGGATTTAGGGATGAAAGCGGGCAAACTTGAGGTTCAATGCCCTTCAGAACCTGTGTGATTTATTGAACTGTAGCTTTTGGGTCCAAAGCAACTAAACAACTTATTAACATTGATTAAAAAATAGAGTGATACGCCACAAATATCCACCATAAGAGTTTATAAAATGTATATGATTCAAAAATATGGTGATGATACTAGTACATACACACATAAAAATAGAGGCAAAAACCCATCAAAAGCTTCAATGTTGTTTAATTAATAAGCAATTTAACATACATAAGCAATAGGCCTTATCAATATGTAAATGTTCAAATAATTGACCAATGGAAGATTTTCAAATGACAGTATTGACATACGAAATCGTTAAAGCAAATCATCAAGTGACGTAAGCATCAACATAGAATTACCTTCAGTGCATTAGAATTATTTGTTAAAGTTTTGTGACTCTCATCCCTTGATGGATGTAATGCAGAAGCTGCCAAACTTGTCCTCAAAGAACCATTTTCCTCACGAAGTTTAGAAAGTTGCTCCTGACAAACATGATGAAAAATAGCTAAATGCAGTAAGCTTGTATTCAGTTTCATGTTTGATACCACTATAGTAATTTGGAGGCTTCAAGCAAACCTAATAATCTGATTAAAAGGTGAAGAATAATGTCAAAGATCCAAATATTTTCAAAAACTAGGAACAACACATGAACCTGTAAGGAAAACCTAGTATATACCTATAAATATCAAAGATAACCCAAAAAGAAATATTATTAAAGAGACTGGAAACCAACATACGGATGCAAATTTGATAAAAATAAATAAATAATGGAAAATTTTTTCATTGAACCCTGTTAGCCAAGATCAGAAATGGCGAATGAGATATGATTGATGCCCTTAGAAACAAGCTTTTGAAGATGACACATGGCAACACAGTAGGCATGAACATAAAAATCTATACATAAGCACAAGACATCCGAAGTAGAAAACTTCAGTTTTTTCCTTAAGATAAAATTGACAAGAAAGACAGATTCATAAAAAGGGCCCAAAAAAGTCATCAATTGGAGACAAAAGAAAATAAAAGAATATAAAACTAAGAAGAGAAAGATGTGCAATCAACTACCTCTTTCTCCGTTAGTATAGCAGCATAATTCACCGACAGTGCCCTAATTTCAGCCTCAGATGCTTGAAGCTTCAAGATATCAGCTTTATATTTGGCTATCTGCATTTGAATTTTGAACAACGGAGAATGAAAAGCAATCAAAGTTGAGCATGCAGCTTTCATCAAAAGGATGCTAGACAAAACACCAGTTGAACTAAAAAGATTCAACAAGCTGGAAGACAATGATACAAATGCAGTAAAGAGATCCCAACTATTTTTCAAAGGAACCCACCCACGGTTTCATGAAGGCCCAACTGAAACTTGCGAAAACAAAACACAGGGAAGTGAAAAGGTAATGATATAATTTAAGATCAATATAATTGCAAGTAATTAATTATTTAGATGCCTGATTTTTTTTCTCAGACTACCCAGCTCACATAATCTAATATTCAGGATTAAAGTACCAACTTATCTTATGCTTCATAAATAATAATGCCAAATATGCAATTCAACTAAAGAAAGAAAATGAATACCCCTCAGGTCAAATCATGTCCAACCTTGTAACCCATGAATGGACGACCATTTTCCATCAGCAGCTCTTTTCTTCCGTTTCCTCCCCTCCTAGGCTCTCTTTCTCTCAATCTTCATCCCCCACCCTAATCCTTTGTTAAAACTGGTACATCCTCCCTCCTACCTCTCCTCAGAACCCTCCTCTGCCCATGTATATCACCATATTTGTCCCCTTTGCTTGTTTTCCCTTGAAAATCCCCCCTCCTTGATAAAAAGTATATAAAAAAAAGGTCCAACATATCTCTTTCTCTTTTTACTTGGTTAGGCTGTGCATCTCTTTCTTCAATATTCTAGAAAACAATGAACCATATGTGAAATAGGTATGCAGAAACTGAGCAATCATGTGAAAGCATGGAGAAATTCTAAACAGATGTAATAATGACAACAATGAAGGAAATGGCATACTAAACCATTCAAGCATGACTTCCTTTTGCCCTTTTAAAGTCAGCCACTCAAGCATGTGGCCTCTGTTCTCTAATCATACTAAACCAGTTTGGTAATCGCCATAATTAATTCATCATCCAACAGGCAGATGAACACAACTCTCATACCTCATTTTACAGTGGTTCAGACATCTTTAGCAGATATTGCAACACTTCTTGTTCCGCATTATAAGATACATGCATGATAATTTTCTTAAGTCCTTTGCATGCTAGCACCAAGGTACCAAGAATCAGTCGGGAGTGTTTCATCCCTCGCTCTCAACTTTCTCATAAAATGAAGTTTCAATCAGCAGAATTTGAAATCTTTATTTTATTGGGCTTTTTATACTAATAAAAGTATAAAACATTTCAATAATGATACATTTGCCATATCATGTAAAACTAAAACTTCTATTTTCAAAACATGAGATTCTTGAATTAACTCAATCACACATCCTAAATTGTTTTGTATGTTTTGGATATAGACCTTCACAAGAGACAATAGTATTTTATTTTTAGTCATCAGTGCATACGGTGAATCACTCCAATTATGTGATTATACAGGTTCAAATTCACAATCAATAGATATCCACATCAGCAAAGGGGGGATAAAGAAGGTGAGTCACGCAGGTGGTCCATTAAAACCTGAGATCCTTAGGTTCTCCTATTAAACGTCGAGCGTCAACCTGACATCCTGGATCAATAGTTCTTAAGTTTAAATCAGCAAAGGACTCTTGAAATCTCAAGATCATGAAACTCAAATTGCCAAAGAAGATGAAGGACTCCAAGAATCAAATATAACCAAATTGACATAGAAGACACAAGATTCCAAGAACTCCAAACGCCCTTGATAGGAGATCAGCGTGTAGCCTTCACAAATTAAGCATACCTCGTCCTGGGGTCCGGAATAAACCCCATTGGCGGTGGGAGAACCAGTCGGGGGCGAAATCCGAGACAACCGCCGGGGTAGCCGACGTGCAGAGGCCGGTGACTCACCTTCTGAGAGTCGGGACCGGGGGGCCTCGAGCTCGTCGGCGGTGTCCAGCACCTCGTTGGCAATCCGGGAGAGGCTCTCTCTGTAGGTGGCGATCGAACTCCGCATCCTCCCGTCGCTCTCGAATCCCAAGACGCCGGCGGGATCGCGATCACAGAGGGGGATGGGCGGAAATCCTGGGCAAGAATCGGAACTCGAGAGGGTTTCGATGAACAGAGTCGGGACTCGAGAGAGAGAGGGAGAGAGAGAGAGAGGGTTTCGATGAACGGAGTCGCGGGCAGATCTGATGAGGGAAGGAGGGGGGAGAGGAAGCGTTCCGATGGGCTTCGATTATAGTTCTTTCTTTTCCATTTCTAACCCTCGAGGGTGTTGGAAAAGGGCAGGGAAATCTTGGGGTCTTCAGATATAGGAGGGGAGGAGGGGAGTAGGGTAGCGTCATGTTGCAGATTGACGTTCAAATCAGAGTAATTTCAATGAGTAAACGAATCTCAAAGCTGTTGATCGCTTATTATTTCTTTTTTCTCTGATCTTGATTGATCGCACTGGACGTGTCACCGGAGGAAGTGGTGTCGGTGCCAAAGTACCTAATATGTGGGATATACATCCACTGTACAAAAATATTTGCAATAATCAACTTGATATACAATATGTGTATCAAAAATATAAAACCATCATCTAATACGTTTGACATATACTAAAATATTTAACTTGCAAGGGATGTATTTATATAAGGCTAAAAAGCATTCGAAATACTTGAGTTGTTTCCTTTTTTGTATAGGATGTGTCTAGATAAGATAAAAATACATTTGAAGTATCCATCCAATACACCCTCAAGACATACCCATTACACATGATACGTTCAGGTAGAATAAAGATATATCTAAAGCACTCAAGACATCCACGTGAAACATCTACTTAAGTTTTTTTTTTTTAAATATAGATAATAATGGTTGAGATTATGAAATGATTACTATGATTTTGGATGGACAAAATCTTACTTCCAACCACAATAAAAAGACAAATGATATAATCATCATTATTATTATTATTTCGATAGAAACTCATATATGGAATCTAATCAACACCTATCGGATATATCATGTTAGCTATCGAAGATGACGGAAATGTCTGCTAGCTATCTCACGTTAATAGAGCACATCTAAAAAGAATACATCTTAGGTATATTAAGGATGCATATGAGGAGGAGGCCTTTTTATTGTGTGTCAGGAAACTATTGAACTGAAATAATTTAATTAATGAACAATTAATTATGCAAAATAGCTAGCGCTAGCTACTATCGATGTCTAATCGTCAACATTATATATTAGTTATGGGTAAACAGTTGATGTTAATATCGAGAACTATCAATTGGAGCATCAAACGGTATGACGTGTAAAGCCAGCGGACAACCAAGCTAGAGTTAAATTAACATTCTCCCAAGATGATGATTTGGTTGTCATATTGGGCGATCAAAAACAAACTAATAAGTTTTAGATGCTTACAGACCATGTATTAGCTTTACTATTATATGGGTTTTATCAGAATAACTCCTAACATATATATATATATACATATACATATATATATATATACATATACATATATATATATATACATATATATATATATATATATATATATATATATATATATTTATTTATTTAATAGAAAACGAGATACAAGATACAAACATCTTCCACCCTTTGAATTGAAGTGAAACAAAAGGCATGGCAAAATGTTTTTACTTTAAAAAAAAAATTTCACTCGAGTCTTGAATACTAAATAATTCATCTCTCAAACTCAGACTCAACTTCACTAAGTTGAATCAATGATCAAATTTGATCTTATCATTTTAATTAAAAGACCCCCCCACATACCAGAACTTGGAACATATTTGATCTTATCATTTCAATTAAAAGACTAGACATAACAAAACCTTCTGTAAAAATTATACACCGTAAAGAGAAACAAGTGTACTACAACTTGGAACACATAAATGAATATCAAATACACATACTATTACAAAAGAATTTTACACTGCAATTGATCCCTGAGGTAATTAATATCTAACAGTGAACCACACACCAATTCCAACCTACATATAAGTGCATGACTTCTCTCACTTGGATCTCCTCGCTTTGCAAGAGCAATTCTATGTCTATACGCATGTATACTTCAAAGGAAATATGTTAACTGTTGTCTCTTTCTCGAGCCACCGTCCCCGTACAGATCATTCCACTGCTTCAGCTCATTCATTACAGAACCCTCGGCAGCAAAACTTGCAGCAACCTGCATGCACAGTTGACGAAATAAAATAAAAGACATCAACAGCCATATGTATGTATGTGTGTATGTATGTATGTATATGTATGTATATGTATACATATATATATATATATATAAATATACACACACACACACACACACACACACACATATATATACATATAGTAGATGCAACAGAGACTTAAACTCACTTGATTCTTTGCTTGCCTCAAGTCATCCATATTTAGTGGCCTCAGGGCAATTGCTGGTTGATCATCCTCGTCCCTATTTTCTGAACCCGCTGATGAACTCTCACCTTCCTCAGTTTTCTGCTTCTTCCCCTGAAACAAAAAAGATATACTACAGTTTAATAGTTTCTGGAAATTGAGGAGCAACCAGAGAGACATTGTTAATTCTGTTGGCCTTAATGAAGAAGGATACAAAATTGAAGTTGCACAGCATAAAGTTTCTTCTGGTTGCTTAGATCTAGAAAATCAAAATCATAGAAGAATACATTCATTTCTATTTGTTCTTCGGGAAAGTTAAACAGGTAATTTATGATCAAGGAAAAACGAAAGGAAAATCCAATTGAAATTCTGTTGTAGGCCAAGAAGGAAATGCACAAGCCCATGGTTTGGAGGTCAACCGTGGGTTGACTTATTAGGTCAGCTCTAAAGAATACAAAAGTTCAAGAAGTACAAACTTACCAATTCCTTGGATCTTTCTCTCTGAATCAGCTCTCTAAGAGGACGATATGCTGCTGTAATGCAGAGGTTCTGCCCATAATTATCGAAAAGAATTAATGAACATATATGGTTATTCTATAACCCAAGAAAACATTACTAACCTTAAGATCACTGCCACTGTATCCCTCTGTCATGGTCGCAAGCTCCTTGTAGTCAAGCCCTTCAACCTTTTCTTTTGACAAAAGTTTCCTCAATATCGATTCCCTGCTCTCCAGGGATGGTAGTCCAACCATGATTCTGTTTAATTCAGGTGATTAGTGCAAAAAGTTGCACATCTTCTTAGGAAGTACATCCTTCTATCTTTTACAAGGGAAAGTGTAGAAATGCAACTGGACAAACCTGCGCTCAAATCTTCTGATGATTGCTTCATCAAGGTCAAAGGGTCTGTTTGTTGCTGCAAGAACAAGGATTCTTTCACCAGGCTTTGTTAAAAGTCCGTCCCACCGTGTCATGAACTCATTCTTGATCTTCCTCATTGCTTCATGTTCTCCAACCCGAGTTCGCTGTCCAAGCATGCCATCAACCTCATCCACAAATATTATAGTAGGGGCAACCTTTGCAGCAAGCGTAAATAAGGCCCTGACATGCTTCTCATCTTCTCCAAACCATTTTGATGTGATGGTGGACATAGAAACATTGATAAAACTGGCCCCAGCTTCATTTGCTATGGCCTTTGCAAGCATCGTCTTCCCAGTCCCAGGAGGCCCAAACAGTAGTATTCCTCTGCAGGGTTTCAAAAGACCTTTAAATAGGTCTGGTCGTTGAAGGGGAAGTATGATCAACTCTTGAAGAGATTCTTTTATTTCATCTAAGGCGCCTATATCATCGAATGTGACTCCAATTTCATTAGCTGGGATAACCTCTGGTCTGATCCGCTTTTCAAATTCATTGTCTGGAGCAACTTCCTGCAGTAAGTGGAAAGCACATAGGTTCTGTTCTTAGAAATCGATGACAGGAACAATGGTGTTGTAATTTGTTTGCATTTGACATCTATTTGAAAATGTAACTGCGATTATTGGGAAAGAAATAAGTGAAAACTAGGGATCCTATAATATCAAAAGCTTAAGTGAATGACAATATATCCCCAAAGCAGAGAACTTGTCGCTAAAGCTTAAGTAAATAGCCATATATTTACGAAAAGCATTAAAACTAATAAAATCTGCATTAAAAAATTTGATCATCACCCATAAAAAAATTTCTTTTTGAGACTAAACCGTTGAAGAAACTACTATTTGTCAACTTCAAAGTGATATTTATTATTAAGTTATCCTTTCATGCGTGTCTACACTACTATTTTGGACCACCAATATTTGTGCTAATGCTTTCAAGAAAAATTTTCCTATCCAATGGCTAAAAAACAGATCATGAGAGGAACATCTGAACAATCTGAAAAATAAATGAATTGGAGTAGAATGAGGTTCCATCAAGAAACATTACTACATTTGAGAAGGCCACATGGGACTGGTAGGAGCTTAAGGAGCAAGGAGAGGTAGGAAAAGAAGACACGTTCATGTTCAGTTCTTAATTTGAGAGCTCTAAAAATAAATTTTCAATTTCTGACTGTGACATTTTATTCAAACAATAGACATCCACTGAATTACTGCTAGTTGCAGTTGGCAGCTCAATCAAAGATAACTTCCCATATGGTTTACAAGACTATATCGTTGCTCTTTCATCGAGTCCAATATCTTATTTCCTTGAATCATGAGAAAAACTACAAAATTTTAAGAAAATTCTTGGAAACATACTTGTTAGTCCTAGCACTTTTATGTGGCCATCATTCAAGTGAATCATTTAAGAAAAACATGGAGTATTACTAAGACAGAATATCAGACAGTTTAAAGAACGTAAAACTCAAGGCATATAAGCAAGGGAACCATACGGGCGCTTTTATTGGAGCTAAGGTCTCCCCATCTTTCACCAGTGTCGTTGATTTCTCTGTCTCACTTTTGTTTCCACGGAGTAAAGCTTCACCATTATTTTCAGGTTTTGTGGCAGTTCGAGCATCTTCATTTACATCTTCCTAAGAAAGAAGTGAAAAAAGAAAGAAAAGAATAAGCACCAGTGTTCATATCAGCACATCAGAGGTCCAATCCTTCATAAAAGTGTCACAGACCTCAGATTCAGCACTTGCTTCCAGCTTTAGGGTATCCTTGCCACATAGCCTACTATCTTGGAATATACTCAAGCCATGTGATAAACTGTTGCAATCAGAAAAGATAAAGAATAAAGTATAAAGAACCAACAGAAAACCAACTGGATCTATCAAAGACCAACCGACCTCTTTGAAGTGATAACAAGCTTCCCATTTCTGTATTGAGGATCCTTGTTATTCATCAAATGGTAAGAAACTGCTGACACGACAATTTCCTCTATATAAGTACTAAGAACCAATATATCTGATAGGCAGATTGTGCCCAAATCGTCACACTCAAGATCATTCGCTGCAAGAACCTCTGTGATGTGATTTCTGTTGTCCTGAATCTGAATCGTTTTAGTATCTTTCTCTAGCTGGGACTTCCAGCTAACCAGATGGTTCTCATCTTCTGGAGGTTTAATCTCTATATTGTAAGGGAAAAGAGTAGTAAGTCTTGCATCTACATCTTTACAACAATTGTCAGGTTCTGACAACCTTGAACCAAGTATTATCACATGTCCTGATAGCTTTGTCAACATTTTCTGAAACAAAGAATATACCCTTTCTGATCTACAGATGAAGTGTTCAACATCCCTTATGTAAAGGATAATTGGGTTACTTTTGGAGATCAAAATGAGAACCTGGACAATGGCAACAATATAGTCAACTCCTAACTTGCAGACAATCAACCTCAACAAATCCAGAAGATTCAGAATTTTGAAGTAACATAATCATTGTGCTGCATCATTTACTAAAGATAAGGCTTTTATATGGCCCCAGCAGCAATAAGCATAAAGAAGAGTATACCTTATAAAGTGAATGTATAAGAATTTTCTCATCAAAGGACCAACAGCTGGATCGTTTTGGGGTGACTGAAAATTGAACATGAAAAGAAAATTCAAGACGTTAGCAATCATAAATGCGTTAAGAATAATCAATCAGATGTATTTATGCAATCAATGCTCAAGTTGAAATGATGTGAAGTTTTCGACATTCTCCAAACTCCAAAGATTCATGAATATCCATTGCTTCTTTAGAAGCATTGTAGCATTGACATATTCAAAAACATCATCTCCTCCTGGTCACATATTACAAAGACAATGAGCTAAGAAACTAATATGTCCATAAACACTTGTCACTTCCCTTTATGTAACAAAAGAATTGAAGGCATTTCTATAACAAAACTAATATGTACATCAGTTGACTGTCCCAAGATAGCATAACTGATCCTTGTATTTCTGGGCCTACTTAACACATACAATCCTTACCAAATTTTGAAATAATTAAGCTACAATAAGCCATTAGCCGTCATGTGCTATAGTGCTGCTACAAACAAAGATAATCCAATGGTGAGTCTCATAAGACACAGATTGGTGCCATACAAGTAAACAATTTACTCACACAGATCTTTTAACCTTTGTTATACGTGTGGATCCTGTCCCTGTTAGTGCATATCGCATCATGCCTATGCATTGCACTTAAATATACATAGTGTAATGCACAATGTTCAGGGCCAGTTAAGCTTACCAATGTGACATGACATGTTATTGGGCCTTTAACTTCCAGCAATAACTTTATTGGTTTTGACACAACGGCTAAATCATGTCCTTTTCAACTTTTCTCTTACCTCTCAACAAAGCAGTATTGTTGAATCAAATTCAAAATGTGAGAAGAATGAACCATTCTGTATCTTATATTTACTTTCTTTTTTCTACTTGGGAGCATAATGTTTGAACTTTGAAGTTTGCGACACACCTTCAGACCTTCAGATGCCTTAAATGACTAACCAACAATCCAGATTAGCTTTTGCTATGATTTCCAGATATATCTCTAAAGTTTATATTCATTATAAGTTTTTCTCTCATGTATCTTCTTAGCTGCCAGGAAAATATAAAACAGTGCCACCTTAATTTCCTACTGACTTAGTCGAATAAGGTATGACAAATGTTCTCGTCTTCCATGGTGACAACTCCAAGCATTGAAAAATAATTCCTCTAATATAGTGATGTAAACTCCAACGGGTTTCATAATTGTGATTTTAACAAGGTTGTCACACTATTTCCTGTCCTTTACACTTCGACTATCATCTAGATCAATATTCCACTCGGTAACCACTATATCCTGTATTTCTATCCCAGCCATTATCTTATCCTAAAGAGTATTTAGGACTTCAAAGAGAATTACGACAACCTTGAATCTTTCACAGGGCACCACAGAATCTCAACTCAGATAACTGACAATAGAAAAGTATTCCTTTATGTTTCTGTAATAAGATCATTGGCTTAAAACAATTAGAACATAAAACTACGGATATTAATAAGCTTTCAAGATGCAATTCATCTTCAAATTTTTAAAGAACTCTTTTCCATCTTATCCTGCATCACTTTTAGAAATTTAGTCAATTCAACAAACACTATGGCAAAGATACTGTTTAGCTTCTAAACATAAAACACAGTCAAATACCCATATTTCTAGAACCATGTTGTGATGTAAGGCCACCCATATCAGCTGAGAACGAAGCAGTCTTAGGAAGTTCATTTGTGCTATTAGCATAATCTGGTCTTCTGAAAATACAAAGCACATAAAAACATGTTAGGAAAAGTCATTCTAAGTTGTATGATCATTCTTTTCTTTCTTTTTTTTTGTCCTTACCTTTGCCTCAGCTCCATACTGCTGCTTTGCCTACGGAACATTCCTGCAATCAGCATTAGATGTGATAAAAGCGAACATCTTTTGTCAAAACAATTATGAAAAACAAAAGATCTTGTTATTTGCTTGCCAGTAAGTTATTTGTTATAACCAGAAAGTTGGAAAAGTAAAGCAAAATTATCTATCAGGTTGTTGCTTAACACATACTAAGTGTGCAATTTGGGACTCTTTGCTCATCAACTTTCTCCAGCTAAATCCTATTCAACAGAGTTAGATCAGAACTGATTGTTTACAATGATATGTAAATAAGTAATTTATTACATGCTCACATTTTATTTTATTACTTTAAAAGCAAAATTCTGCATTCCCCTTCCCCTTGATATCCACGTCAAAAGCAGGATGCTTTACAGATGCTCAAAAATAGTAGAAACGTAAAAACACAGTATGGTATACTTGTCTAGCAGTGGCTGAATCCAACATTCATATGAAATCAAAGAGATTGTTGATATGAGATGCAGTATAGGTGCTCTTGATATTACTAAAATAATTCTCTCTCTCTCTCTCTCTTATATATGTATATATACATATATATATATACATATATATATATACATATATATATACATATATATATATATATACATATATATATGTATGTATGTTTGTATTTACATATATGTATACATATATAAGACACTATTTTTTTTTACTTTCCGAAAAAACTTCTACTGCCTGAAGGAAAAGTACCAGTGACTGATTAAATCACTAGATCTTTGTAGTTTGAACAAATGAAATACATGGGAAGACACTGAGTGTTACTCCAGAATTGTAAATGACCATAAATTAACACATAGGACCTTGTTTAGATAAATAAACACTAATTCTTATATTGAAGGATTAGATTCTAGACCCTCCAACAAGTATGCCTTCTAAGACATTTACAAGGCAATTTGCATATACATGCTTGCCATGCATCACCTCATAAACAACAGAAGAAAAAGTTTCTATTTGGATGAAAAGCGCCCTTAGGTTCAATACTTGCCCTTGTCTCATACTTCAGAAAAACCTTGAGGAGGCCCCCGTAGAGTTTTACCTGTCAGTTTGCTTTATCAAACTTATTGAACCTTCCATCTAGTATCATACCTCTTTAGCAAGACTAGAAGTGAAAAAACTCATCTACTTGAACATTCTATATTAGACTTTCACTAACAGATAATATATATACTTGTGATCCATCATACAAGAAATATATTGTGACAAAAACAAAAGAAGTAAAAGTAGGAACCTCTCAGCCAATCATGGTAGAACAAACACAAGCTAGCTTATGCACACTGATAGAATCTTTGGTGACAGCAAATATTCTCATCTCAGTACCTTCAGATTCTTCCATGCGGAGAATTGTTGACAAAGATCCAAGTATACCAGAAAGCCTCTCCAATGTTGCTTCTGACATTGATCTCTTAACAAACTGCAGGAGGTATTGTGTGCGGTCGAGGAAATTTTTAATAATTAACAAAATAAGAATATTGCACAAGGGAATCTTGACTCATACTAATGGCAAAAAAACAATTAAGTACACAGGCATAAAAGGCATTACAATCACGTTGTAAAAATAAATTAAAGAGAAAACACATTAAATTTTTTTCATATTACATCTCAAAAATGGTGAGACAACATTTGCTTTCCAATTCCACCAACATGTGCACATGCTTTTTGAAGTATATAAGAATATGCATCATCTTTCTACCAGAGAAGCGAATGGTTAATGTTTCTCAATTACATCTCCTAGAAAATTCTAATATTTTAGTTCCTGAAAGTTTTTCCTATGATAGACAAGAGGTCTTGATTACATATTTCTATCTTAGAAATCTTACCATATCTTTGTTGCAACCCCCACATTTGTTCTGAATCTGTGACCAAACACACAACGGATGATATCGCAATCAGAAATTTGTAGGCAAACAGAAAACAATTGTTTCAAGTGCTTACCTTAATTGAGAACTCAGTCACATCTAGCAACAGCAGTTTAGCCTCGTAGTAGTGGGCGAGAGCCTTGGCTAGCATCTGCTGATAAAGCTCTTCAAAATTAAAGATCATCTTAATTAGTTACAACTCCAATTAGATAACAGTGAATAGATATCAATTCAAAGGCCAGCAACTTGGTATAAGAACTACCTGTAGGACCTGAGAGCAAAATGGCCCGACTTGCGGGGGTAAGGTTTCGGGTGTATTTTAGGACATCTGTTTGCTTCAAGTAAACATAAGCTGCACTAGTTAATATAACTCTGGTCTGTTCGCTGTCATCAAAATCAACATCCATGTAAGAAAGAAGCTATGATTGAAGACAGAGCAATGACAACTAAAAACAAGCCAACTCAAAAGTAAAAGAGAGGTTGTAGAATGACATCATCTTTCCTCTATAATAGAGCCAATGAATAGCCACATGAATGATTGCTCCCAGACAGTAAATTGATAAGTATGATGTAAATAGATGGTTGCTCCATTCGATGGCTTGATGGACAAAGAAGTTGTACTTCACGATTACAGAAAATAGATAATATCAGGTGCCAAACGGCTGTTTCTATTGAACAGCTAGGTCAACCTGGTGGGTTGACCTGGTCCACTTAATATTTAACCCTCGTTAAAATTTTAAACTATTAAAATTATTCCTCTAGGAGTAAAAATGAAACGATGTAGTTGGAGGAAGAAACATGACAGCAAATATCCAGCATTAATAAAAAAAAAGGCAGAAGTTTTCTGAGCAGAGTTGCATTTAATGAATTCAGCAAAAAATCTCATTTACAAGCCTATGGTAGAAAGGCAACTGAAAAAGAAGTATAAACAATAAAATACCCTTTACCACAATGTCATATGGCAGGAGACAACATTGACAATAATTTCATATGCCAAGAGGCCCTCAAAGTTATAGTGCTTCTGTACAACATTTCGTGAAGTCTGAAGCAAAAAGACGCCTGTTCTTGATTCAACATTGACATGCAACCAATGATGTATAACCCGATTCTGCCAAAATGCCAGGCTTGCAACTAAAATTCTAAAGTATATATCAGTATTCCTATCTTCCCAAAATCGCAGCTAAATTCAATGGTGACTGGGAAACTGCTATACCCGTTCGATTATAGCATGTTAATGACTGTCCATCTGATCCAAGATCCATCTTATCCTATTTGAGATAAGCCGAAAAGGAATCGCACGAAGAACTACGGAAGGGAGAAACCAACCGGATCTTAACCTAGTATACCATAATCGATTCCTCGTAGAGTGCAGATTTTTTTCCCAGATACAGGTCGGGGATCATCTCCTCCGTTATTAGTGGAAAAAGAATAGTGTAATAAAAAAGAAAAATCAGACACTAAAGAATGGGTCATGAACACCCTGTCATCAAATGGGAAGACGAAAACAATCATATCTATGCCCATCAAGAACATTAACAACACCCAAATCATGGGAACAAGACAATCCAAAGAAAGCAACAAAAGCTGTCATCCCAAGGCCCCCGTGATTCAAATAAGCTCGCATCTTCCAGTGGACCCGAATCAAGAACGACAAAGGAAAGCGATCGGAGTGAAAGGCTTTACCTAAGGTAATAAGGGAATTCATCGAAGGTAACTTCGGTCTCCCTCCCATCCACGACCCGCCTCCGAAGCTCC
Organism: Musa balbisiana; assembly: GCA_004837865.1. NCBI lineage: Eukaryota > Viridiplantae > Streptophyta > Magnoliopsida > Zingiberales > Musaceae > Musa > Musa balbisiana. Next base: position 3,497,055 of record CM017196.1, on the reverse strand, counting down.
GCCTCAACGGCCTCCTCCGTGACCCCATCGGACGACGAGCCTGCCGGCGCGGCCCACTTGCCGACTGCCTGCCCCGACGCCAAGCCGATCCCCAGCCCGACCCCGACCCCGACCCCGAGGACCGACATCAGCAAGCTCCTCTGCTCCATGTCAGAACCCAAGGAGTCCTCTTCTTCGGGACCTGACCTTTCCTCTCAAATCGACATGTAACGACGGGGTGACAAGAAGAAAGGGGAGGAGGAGTCCAATAAATCCAAGACCAGGGAGTCGCCTTCTTACCTTTTCTCGTTCTGTCTCTGTTCTTTCTTTGGGCAGAGATTTCAGAAGACTACGGCGAGCTATTTATAGGAGCGGAGGGCCGTTGGAACTCCACAGGTTTGATGAAACTAAATAGCTTTAATAATCAGTGCACACACACACACACACACATATATATATATAATCAAATTCAATTAGTATATATAAATATATAGTGAAATCACAAATAATCAAATTGAATTATTCGATTAAAAAAACATAAGAGTAGGTTTTAGTTAAACATTAGAAATAATCGATGTAGCAAACTCAATTATATTCGAGTAGAGAAATATTTTTCAAGTGAGCTGGCTTTTCGAAGAGGACGGTCGCGAAACTAGAAAATAGTGGGCGGCGCGATGGAATCGTTTTGCGCGGAAAGCGGGGAAACGGCAGTCGGATTGACGTGGGCAGGGAGTATTTCGACGTGGCGTCGACGGTGGTCCTTCTTACTGGCGGCGAAAGGTGGGTCCCGCGGCGGCAAGCCGCGCTTGTGGCTACGAGGCACTCTCGGCCTGTCAAGGCTTGACACGTTCGTATTTGAAGATCCGAGGAGGAAGGTAGAACGGCGCTTTAGACACCGTAAAGGAAGCAAAATAAAAGGTAAAAAGGAATGTGCTCTGTGGAAACTTCTTTTTGAGACACTATCCCAAAGTAACTTTATCCATGTCAACATTCCATTGAATGCATATTTGTCAATAGCCTTTAGCTTTTCTTTTTTGGAAAAGTGTTTTTCATAAATTTGTAAGGATGTGAAAAAAATCAAACAGAAACTTTGATTCCCTAATAGTACCTAAAGTCAATCACCTACTCTTTTTTTTTTTTCCCTTCTCTTTTCCTATAAGACTGATCCAATTAAATATTTTTTACAGATTATTATAATATTTTAATAATAACAACAAAAATACTATAACATAGTATAAAAATATTATAACATAATATTTTTTTTCAAATTTTATAAGAACACTATAAACATAGTGTCCATAACATAATATTTATCATCCTAATATCTTCTTGCATGACATAGATTCATCACTCACCAGCAGGACAATACTATTATTACATGATGCACAGCACAAACTATATCTTTCCCTCTTCGAACAGAAACCTTGAAGGTTAAAGAATGGTTCCAAGCTTCGAGCTCGCAACAATGGAAGGATTGGGATCACAAGCAATGCAGTAACAATGAAACCTTGGCATCAAAAGAATGCACGATTGAAGTCACCAGCAGAAGACCTAACCTAACTGATCCAACAAAACACCAAAACTTTGGCCTCACAAGAAGATACTGCCATGGCATGGTTTAGCCAGGAAAACTGTGGATTGGCCCCAGCCATCACATCCACAGAAAGCCAAAAGCATGATAGGGGTTCGAGACACGCGCTATAGGTTATCATGCAGAATCTGGAGCTGCGGCGGTAACGTTCGTCCCCTACCTCACACCGCCGGGGATCGGCCGCTTGCGAGGCCATCACGGCACCACCCAGCTTTTGCAGGTGGCCCTTTTGGTGTCGCTGTCGACTTTTGGACGGTTCTCGCCACCCACCAGCGTACCAAACCCAGCCCCGGGGAAAGAGCGGCCAGCAGCTAAAGTAATGGTGCCAGGGGCGGGAGCTCTCTGATGCAAAAGCCATGGCGTCCACCCTGGAATCTTGGTGGTGGAACACAACTGGCGCCGACACGGTGGCTGCTTTAGGATCCTTCGCTACCGCTAATGCCCATTACGTGCTACTGTCGTTGATGCTGATTGCCTCGTCTTTTGGCACTGCCCATGTCATCCTCCAATTGCTGATTGGACCACTGTATTCTAATGCTGCTGTGTTAATCTAATGGCCACTTTGGACATCCGATGAAGTATTTATCGTTGGCTTAATGTCATAATTATTTAGGATCAATCATATGGATCTTTTTGCTGCTATTCAACTGTGTAAAAAGCGAGATTCCTAATTTTAATAATCATACAGATCGAGGTATTATGAAAGAAAATAACTCAATTTATTTGTCACGTCAGACGGATACACAGACTTGGGGTGAGTGTGATCTTTGGTATGATGAATCGGTCTATTTCTTTGTCATTTTTGTTGGATGATTTGCGTTAAAGTTACTACCACTACGAAAGAAAGCATTATGGGAGTCTTTTACCAGTTTATTATTTATTTCATCTCTCGAAGAAGGAAGTCAACTTCATGACGCCGGCAACTTCCGATTGATTCAGGATTGCAATTCGTGCATCCAAGTCAAGACTAAAGTATCTGTTCCGGAGTTCTCACAGCCACACAAAGTGGGATCTTCTTTTGTCTGCTATAAACATATACTCAAAACTGTACATGCAATAGCCGACACAAGAACAAAGCAGAAGCACGATCCTCTTCACCTTCACAGCACCTCGTCGGTGGAGGAAAATGAATGAAAGCGAAAGCTGAGGAGATTACTTGTATTACTGTCGGTGATTTGCCGGAGAAAAAACGCAGTAGGCTTCTCAAAGTTGGGTCGTTCATGGAATAAGGGATTGAGATCGCCAAATCTGCTCTGTTGTGGGCTTTCTTTGTGTTGCGTTTGGGAGCTGTAATCGCCATCTACGTACGTTCGGACGCTTCCTAATAGTCCCACATCGGTGAGCGACGTTCAAGCGGTGAGACGAGAGCAGTATACAAGCAGGCGATGGCTTCCTAGTCAAATCATACCTTTCTCGGCCTTTTGGCTAAGATCAAGTGTAGTATCTGTTCTTATCAGTTTAATATCTGATACGTGGGCCATCGGCTCACCATGATATTAAATTAATTTCTTTGTGGGGGAGGATCCATTACAGCAGCTTGCTGCTGGGCCCCTTGCGCGTCGCCCATGCGTTGCACTACTGCACGGGCATGGCGCACCCCGACCAAGTCATCATCGAAACATTTATCGTGCACCGGCCCGCTGGTTTCTCTGAATTCCCTGAACATGCCTTACATTTTGAAGTGCGCTACTGCACAGGGTTATCCTATGGAATTGGGTCGTTCATGGAATAAGGGATTGAGATCGGCAAATCTACTCTGTTGTAGGCTTTGTGTGTGTTGCAGTTTGGGAGCTGTAATCGCCATCTACAATCGTTCTGATGCATCGTAATAGTCCCACATCGTGAGCGAGGTCCAAGCGGTGAGACGAGAGCAGTATACAGCTAAGATCAAGTGTAGCATCTGTTCTTATCAGTTTATTATCTGATACGTGGCCATCGGCCCACCATGATATTAAATTAATTTCTTGTGGGGTAGGGTTCATCACCGCAGCTTGCTGCTGGGCCCCTTTTTCGTCGTCCTTGCGTTGTACTAGCGTACGGGCCTGGTGCACCCTGACCAAGTCATCAACGAAACATTTATCGTGCACGAGACTGGGCTTTCTTTTCTCTGAATTGCCTGTACATGCTTTACATTTTGGAGTGCTCTACTGCACAGGGGATTTCCTAAGGAACGTATGCTTCTGCTTCCATTTCGTTAATGTCCGAGTTGATCGATCGCAGATGTGCAATGGACTTGCTAAATGTTGGTCCTTTCCGTGTGATGGCGATGGAGATGTCGTTAGGGAAGAGGTCGCGGAGGACGAAGGCGTGCACGATGGTGGAAACGAGCAAGGCTGTGACGGTGAAGGTGGAGATGGCCGAGAACCCAACAGAGAGCGCTTGGGTGAACGCGTTCGTTACTTCCATCGAGTACCTGATGGTTGCGATCGAGAAGCCCGTCATCGGAAACGTATATGCCCACCAAGCAAGCGAGAACCTATTGCACCGATGATCAGCGATCGATCACTCACAGAGATTTCAGAGGTAGAGCAAAAAGGAGTTACCTTAAGCCTCGGAAAAGGTTAATCCTCACAGCCTGCACAAGAACGAATTCTTCGTTTATGAGCATCGTTTTGGTCAAGCGGAACGAAGTAATCGAAGGTCGCATCAGGGAGAGGACTCACGAGAGAGAAATAGAGGAAGAGCGCAACGTAGTAAGCGATCCTGGATCCGTAATCGAAGTCCCCGTTGATCGTTGCCCACGCCATGCACGCAACGCTGGGAGCTGCCACGAACAGGAAGAACACCGGATGGAGCTCCTTGGGCAGCGTCACGTTCGTGGGAAGCCTCTGGTACAGAGTGACGAATAGGACGGTGTAGTGTGCCAACCCAACGGCGAAGAAGAAGATGGGACCTTCTCTGAGCCCCACGGAGGCGCCCGCCAGTGCCCCCACGAAGTTGCCTACTATGGACAGATGATTCGAAGGGTTGGCCACCTTCGACAGCCTGCGCTGGCCTCCGGACATCCACTGCCCGTAGACCTTGAGCTCGAGGCAGAAGATGGGAGCCATGAGAACATACCAGAGAGCAGCAGGGGGTTTCTCCGCCACCGACGGCGGCACTCCCTGCACCAAGAAGAGGCAGGCTATCCAGGGAGCGAAGAAGAAGTTGCCGCGGACCGGGTGGTCGTACTCTCTCCTGACCGCCTCGAAGTAGAAGATGATCTTGCACGCGTAGATGAGGGACACGGTGCTCATCAACACCAGCGACATGCACCAGAGGGCAAGATTGACCGTCAGGCTTACGTGCAAGAAACCCACGGATGGAGATGTAGCCAACGTCTTCCACAGGATGGCTTGGCTACCGACACCCAGGCACATACCGAAGGCAGATATTGGAAACCGAAGAAGGAAAGGCCATTTCTTGTCCTCGGGAAGAACCGACACCTCCGATACCCTCAGTGTGTCTAATTCCGTTCCTTCTAAGGCATCAAAGTAGCGATCGACTGCCGGCAGAGGCTCGACTTCAACTATACAGCCTTCATTCGCCTCGCAATCGTGTTCTTGAGGTCTCCCACGGAAGCTCGACAACTGCCTCTCAAATCTTCCAGACCATGTCTTGAATGGATCGAAGCGTTTGTCCCTCTGGTTATCGATCCCTGATGCTCTTCGACTCTTCCCGAGTGGTATAGGCTGAGAGCGGAGCTTCCCCTGTTTCGGTTGCTCCAACTCGACGGCAGCAGAATTAGCAGGCTGAAGCACGGGTCGAGCCATCTCACTTGGTCCAGATTCGATTTGTAGTACATGAAATCCACAAGGAGAGGCTGGAAGACTTTTAGGAATAGAATATGACCGGTTGGTATCATGTTGCAATGCTGAGTTTACTGGAATGCTGGTTGCATCGGCAGGCAGATGGCCGTAAGCATCTCCAGTTTCCTGGAACAAGACATGCGGTTTTAGTGAGACGATCTGGAGTTCAGATTGCCGAGAAACACAAGCTCAAAAGCATTGTGAAGAGAAGCGATCTCAGTTCCATCATTCACCAAATCAAAAACTCGGAAGCTAAGCTCGCATCTTACTTTGCCACCTGCTGTTTCTCCTTGCCAATTGGTGGCAGCAGCGAGCTGAGCCTGAGAAGCAACGCCGGTGCCACACTCGATGCTGTCGAAGCCAGCAACTTCTTTAGATGCAACGCACTTGAGAAGACATGGAAGTACTTCTTCACGAGAAACTCCTTCCATCGGGATCAACTGCACCCATATCATCAAACACAAAAAACCATAATCCAAGCAGTAGAAAACAACAAGAACTAGAGAGAGGTTTATAGCGGTTGTCTAACTACATTTTCTCTAGGAATCATTCCTGGTTACCTAAAAGGCAGTGATCTCTTGTCAAGTGGCGACTGGCAAAGGAATGGGTAGGATGAACCAAGCTTTCTTTGATATACAATGTACATATAGACACTGAAGATGAGGTGACAGAGAGGAAAAGAATACTTAAAAGTCGTGTACTACGGCTTGAGAAGCAGCAAGTGGTCCAACGAACGAGAGGGAATCTGGCTTGAGAAGGAGACCACTGTCTCTCTAGAATTCTCGCCAGACTTCCTCGCCGTCGCTGTGCCCTTTCTTGACGGAAACGGAACTGCGATTGATCCAAGCGGCTGAAGTGAGAGATGGGTTATGCGGTGTGTCGTCGACCAGTTTCTTGCTGCATAGTACAAATATCTGTAGAGGCGTTTGGAGCTGAACAACCACAGGAGCCATGAGCGAGGGAACGCTCGCCAGTTGTCAGAACAACTCTCCGACCGCACCTGCTGCCACCTTTGCCAACACGGTAGTACGACGTTCGAGTCGGCCATCGGCCACAGTACTCGAAAAGAGACGTTCATCTGTTGATTTAGCCCATAAGTTTTTCGTGGCTGTGAATCACCAGAATCCATAATGTAAAGGTTCATCGTTTTACTCTCTCTCTCTCTCTCTCTCTCTCTCTCTCTCTCTCTCTCAAAGTGCAATCTATACCCTAACGTGACAGTATGAAGAGACGCCTGCAGAAGCAGCGGCCCACGTATCAGTATGATTTTAGCCAAGAAGAACGTGAAAGGTATTCCGTGCAGCATCGCCGACGTCCGCTCGGACACCGCTCTTCCGTCGCCTCAACGACGTCGTTCTGCCTCGTGCGACTATTCAGTCCCATTAAGGCTCGTATTCCCAGCAAAGCTGGAATGGCATCGGAGCTCAATAGCCAGCCGAATTGAAACCAAAACGGACCTCGTTGGATGATCGCGAGTCGATTTCGGACTTCAGACTCGGATTTCATAGCGCATCGAGAACAAAAACGAGCATCTTCTACTGACTTGGTTGGTGTCAGTGAGTAGGACCCACTCTTATTCCAGCGAGAGTTTGCTGGATGACAACGGCAGGTGTCCTCATTAGTGCCTTCTAAAGCCTGCCAACACTAGTTATGGTCGTGATAGGGTTAATTGCATGTTACTAACATCATCAATTTATGCTAATTTATTTATCCTAATATTATTACTTTTATTAATAAAAACATAAACATAAAAGATTAAAAAAATAATTTTAGATGGATGACATATATATATATATATATATATTCCATCCGTTTTTTTCAATCGTGATGGAGTTACTTGATTCGTTCGATCCGGGTCGTTGGCTCCGAACTCTCTGCTTTACGAACCCCGCTAATGCAGATCGTCGTTCGTTCGATCCGGGTCGTTGGCTCCGAACTCTCTGCTTTACGAACCGCGCTACTGCAGATCGCGACGACGAGGAACGGTGGGTACGTATTCTCGCCTTCCCAGGAAAAGATCCAACAACCCGTTTCCCGGTATCGCTTCTTCGTCATCGAGCCCCACCTCTCCGCTGCTCTCTTAAACGGCCACTCCCCCGTCCGTAAGCATAGAAGACGAAGCGAAGGTCTTCTAGTGACCTAATTACTCCCACTTCCTTTTCGATCGCTCCATCGCCGGTGCGGCAGCAGGAGGAGGAGGTGGAGGTGGATGATGCAGCAACGGCGGCCGGAGAACGGTGCCATGACCTTCGACGAGGTCTCCATGGAGAGGAGCAAGAGCTTCGTCAAGGCTCTGCAGGTCCTTCCCTTCCTCTTCTCGCCATTCGCGTCCTTTCCCTCCGCCTCCGGTTCTGATCCGCTTCCTTTCTGCTTGATCATTTTCGTTGCTCCTTCGTTTGATCAGGTGCGGTTGCTAGGGTTTCTGTTTCCGCGAGTGTCTACGATTTCTTGCTGTGCGGGTTTTCAGGTTTTGTGCCATCTGAGAACATGAGGTATTTTTGTGTTTGGTATCGGGACAAATTCGCCTTTACTTGGTGATGACCATCTAATTCGATGTTGCTTCGAACTTGTTATGTTCTTCTAGTGATATAATTGACGGGGTTAAAGGTCTGGCATAATCTGCTGAAGTTTGTTGTGCTTTGAGTTCAGATACCGAGAGCAAAGTTTCGTTCTTGCATCGATTTTTGGATTATTATTTGTTTTTTTTCTGGAAATGTGTTTTTGGATCATCCCAACATCTATTGATGAGGAAATAATCTGCTACTGGCTAAATGCAGGAACTCAAGAACCTGAGACCTCAACTTTACTCTGCTGCTGAGTACTGTGAAAAGTCTTACCTTCGCAGTGAGCAAAAACAGATGTAAGATTTTCTTCTCTGGGCGAAATCTTCTGCACAATTTATTACTATACCTCATCTATTATTTTTCTTACAGACTGCTATGCCAGCTTTGGTTGAATTTTATGTCCTAAATAGACTTATCTTCTAGCTACCGTAGTGAAATATCGAATATGGTAATAAGTGCTTGAGGATGTGTTTTCCTGTGGAGAATGTTGAGATGAGACTTTAATTAGAGAAAAGTGTTAACTGGTCTTTCACGCACAGTTTCATATTGCATTTTCACATAGTGGGCTTTATTAGGAAAAAGATGTTAAAGTTGTGAGCCATTGTTGCTGACATTTTCATAGCTCGTTAATGGTGGATATCATGAATCTGGTGTGGAACTTACAGATTTTCATTTGCTATGGTCAATTTTTCTAGCTCTAATTGCGAATATTTTTATGATTCATCTTTAAAGTTAGAGCAATTTTTGTAGGGTATTAGATAATCTAAAAAGTTATGCTGTCCGAGCCATTGTGAATGCTGTAGATCATCTTGGCACTGTTGCCTATAAACTGACGGACCTGTTTGAACAACAAGTTCTTGATGCATCAACGATGGAGATGAAGATTTCATGTTTGAATCAGGTATATATTCTCTGGTGAAATGATTTCATGTTTGAATCAGGTATATATTCTCTGGTAAAATGATAGCACCCCTAACAAGTCTTACAGAGTTGATTCTTGCTGTTTTCATTTCAGCAAAATTTTACTTGCCAAGCTTATGGCGATAAAGATGGTCTTAGTCAGCATCAAACGCCAACAAGAACCTTGAGACATCACAAGCATTACATTTTGCCAAGTATGCTTTAGGATGATAATATGTCCTTTCCTTTTTTGGAATGATGAGATCACATACACCACCTTCTTTTAATTACCCAAGCCAGACTCTGTTTGTAAAACTTGCTGAATAGTTGACAGATGCCCGCAGATGCCAATGTAAAACCTTCTGAAGCAAAATCTCACTCTCATGCTTCAAGTCTGTAGTTATGCATTTGTTACATTCTTTCTTTTTTTTGGATTATATTTTCATGTGCATCAAATGTTGTTGCCTAATGAGATATTTTATCTCCATTTAGGCCAATATGCATCAAATATGCTTTCCTGGCACCTAGCTTCAGAAGCCAATTCTGTAGCAAATGGGGATCCCCTTGCAGCACCATGGCAAGCTTCTGAATCTTCTTCCCCTGTAAACCCCTGCTGACGTTAACTTATCCTAAACATTGTTTTGATATTTGTGCAGCACAAGAGGTGTTAAGTCTTACAAAGTACATTCTGAAGTTTTCCATCTTTTAGGTATCTTCATTCATTGATTCTTTCTAGATAAGATGCACCGATATGACTCGAAGCTATTTTCTAATGATGAGGCCACACAAATTTTAGTTGCAGAAGACCCTGCTGCATCACTGCCCTTGTCAGCTCCTCTCCATGCAACTAGTGGAAATGTGACTTTCGACATGATTCCAAACAAATCTGCTTTGATGGTAAATTTCATATCACTCAGTGTCATGGAGGACCTAATCTGTGGCTTTGAAGAAATCGTTAACATATACTGTATTCTTAAAGTTCGAATAGGTATAATCATTGATGCCACATTAAACCACTAAATACTCGGGAGATCTAAGACTCTACTGCTACTGCATCCCACCTGAAGTTGTATGCACTGTGAATGATAAGATAGGCTACATTAGTCATTCAGTCCAAACGTCTGTCCACATGCATTATGACACCAAGTTAACTGCTCTTCCATGTGTTTCATAAATGTCCTCAATATGTTAGTCTTTTGCCAAGTAGTGGAACGAATATTCATTGCACATCTTGTTATCTCTTAATAAATCATTTCAAAAGTTCTTGCGACAGCAGGAAGCCATGAACATATATGTAATTTCACGAACGATAGAAGATGTTTTAAGTTTATATAAGATATGACCATTCAAAAGGTATATCACTTAAATAAACAGGGATTCATGTGCATTCCATCCTCGTGAAAAAGAGTATAATTCAACTTCACCGATAACTTGATTCTTCTCTGTGATTTTACCGAATTATTGAGAGATAATTCAACTCACCGATAACTTGATTCTTCTCTGTGATTTTACCGAATTATTGAGACTAACAGAACTTGTTGTTACGATTTGCTTTCCTTTTTTGCATAATGACCATCTGAATTATTTCTGTGCTTACGTTTATGTGGTCAATCTGTATCTTGTCAGGGTTCTTTGGTGTCTCCAAAACCTATTTCAGCAATCAAATCCTTCGACAGTCCTGGTAGACGTGAGATCTGTAGGCCTCCTGGTCGCAGTAAGAGCATGTGGTCGGCATTTTTCAACAAAAACAAAACCTTCAAAGCAAGATAGGTCTCAGTCTCCTGATCAAAGGTCATACTGCATGGTTATTTTATGCTGAATCTCTATCTCCTTCTTGGTGACGCAGCCAGTGTTGTGTATAATCTTTCGTTTGCTGAAAGTACACCTCCAACTAGAACCCGTAATATATCGTCAATGTTGAAGTTGATGTCAGGTCTTACAATTTTTTGATGAGCTTAGGGTTTTATTCATACGATTTTATTTCTGTTTTTCCCACTATAGACAACTGACCATATATTATCTGGTGATAATGACCAAATCTTCGTATGTGCTTGGATGGCATTCAAAAGTTAGAACACTGCCAATGTCCACTAGCTTTGAGATGATTAAGCCATTCAGGTCCCTTTCAAGGATCCTGAGTTCAAATTCTCTTGTCATGTCGCCGATGCCTCGTTGTATTGTTACATGAGCGATAGATCTTAGATTTAAATCCATGTATGAGAATTCATATTATATATATATTATTTTTACAAAATTCTCTTGTAATGCTTATCATACATTTCCTTCCGTCCTAAATGATGGATGACTATCCCTAGCCGTATCATTTGCAGCTTGAGGAATAAATAATAGTCTTTGGTGTTCCTCAACAAACTTTAAGATGTTGGTCCAAACTTGCAAAGAACGAAGGACCTATGAGTTCCTAGAAAAGCCCTATAAATCATGGGATTCAATGTTAAACTACTTCTAAAGAGATCAAATTCACAAATGTTTCAATAATCCTTAGAGCTTCATAATAAAAGGGCATCATCCTTCAACTCTCTATCTGCTATCCCAGCAATTGATGTTGTGAAATTTGTTTTCCTGCTTCCTGTTCCTATACATAGCAGAAACATAGGAAAATCAGCTAAAAGTGGAACAAAAAACATCATTGGAATTTGTTGATACTGAGTTCTATTTTACAGCAAACATGTAAAATAAAAAAATAAAAAAAAATGATATTCTTTCCTCCCCACGAGTTTATCATTTTCTGTTGATCCCACAAACATTACATCCGGGGGCGATTGATGCTAACAATATTTTTATTATACTTAATAAAAGCTAATAGCATTCAGTTGGCAACCAAAAGTCCCGATCATTATCCATGAAGAACTAATTCAAGCAATTCCAAAGGCCAAAAGAAGAGGCGGAAGGACTTCACTACGTTACCATTCTTTTGCACATACCACACCAAAAATACTGTCCCCTGCCATAGTATAAAGTTTCACTTGATCTTTTGCATATGGCTGAATCTTAGAAGCTGCACCGCAACTATATTACACCGGAAACCAAACTCCTCTCCACTAGAAAATGAATTCCTTCAGCAGATGATGCAACTCCTCACTGCTCTCTCTCTCTCTCTCTCTCTCTCTCTCTTCCTTCTTTCAAGAACAGTGATAAGATGAGAAGGATCTGACTTAATTATCATACTGGCAAAAGAAAAGCCTTATTTACGCCTCCTGGTACGTATGGGTTCTGAACTGTCTTTTCTCATCATAGTCGCAAACTCCTCGTAGTTAATTCTACCATCCTGCACCATGCATGATGAGTAACTGATTAAAAGACTGTAAAGCATATGACATCTATGACTTGTGATCCTTGCAGATCCATAATAGCAAAACTAGAGTACGGTATTTTTGTCTTTTATCATTTCTAACATCTAGTTCAGGCAACCTCATGCCGTCTTTTAATAGTTTTTCCTGGTCTCAAGACATGGAAGAAGTGAAACTATAACTAAACATGATATCAATTGGCATCTAGAAGGAAAGAACTAATTAATAAATCAGTTTTCATCATTCCACACAATAGTAGCCTCCAGCTTACTGAAGATGATAATGCAATGCATGCAGCCTGGGACAGTCAACTTGTGTGTTCTAAAAGGCATTCCTAAACCTAGAAAAGAGCTCAGAATGTGAAAGGGCTAAACTTGAAGCGAAACTTTTACTTACTAAGAAGGAGCATGTGAATTATCTTACCCTGTCTGTGTCAACTTCTGTGATTATCTCTTTTATTGTTTTCTCATCACCCATGTTATACTTCTTGAGAGCTTGCTCCAATTCCTCAACTGTGATGTACCTATGCAAGAGAAGATGACAAATAAATTTAACTACTCATTTGTATTGAAAACTGAACAACATTTGATTCATGTAAGGATGAGGTCACCCGCTCTTGTCTTCATCAAAATACTCAAATGCTTTGTACAAATGGTCTTCCTTTTCCATTCTATTCATGTGCATCGTAGCTGTTATAAATTCAATATAATCAATGCTTCCATTTCCATCTACATCAGCCTGTCATGAAAAATTAGGTTACCTTAGGAGCTACACTGCATTTAATCATGGAGCAACAGCAGGTCCTAAGAAAAATGTATCGACAGTTGATAACAAGAAGGTTAGTTGCTTCTTTGGGGAAGCCTTTACTTCTGTTGCATATCTGTTATTGACCCTGAAATGTGACCGATAACCAAGACATACCTAAATGCATAAAGCAAGATAATGCGAAATACATGTCCAACTATATCAGATCCACAACAGATTGTGCAGAATCAACCCACATTTCAGTTAAGTTCTTTAAAGTCAGAACCCAATGCATAAAGCAACAAAATGGTGAACCCTGAAATACTTTGGTTATCGTTGTGGTCCCATAATGTTGTCATCATGGAACATAAAGCAGATAACCAGAAACATGTTTTCAGTAATTCTGGCAATAGAAGCTGCCTATCTTGTAAAAGGATGACGAATCAGATGGCACAAATGAAAGCCTTATTCACGGGTCAGGAAATCATAATATGTGAAATGTCTTTTCAAGCACTGACTAACAAGTTTTCGGTCTCTAAACTAGCTTCAATGAAACTCTCATCAATGAATTTACTCCATCAAAGCTTGTCTTCATGCTTAAATTCACAAATTTATACAACAGCATTTCATTAAATGCTTATGCCCATTGTCCAAGAAGATAGTCAACCAAGAAAGAAAACCACAACCAAAGTTTTAAGTGATTTTGCAAAGAAAAGGCAAGAAAGGGACATACTGCCTCCATCAGTTGTCTGACTTCAGATTCAGAAATCTTGATGCCCAAATTGCCCAATTTCGGCAGGCCTGCTTTTAATTCTTCGTAAGTTATAGTCCCACTATTGTCAGTGTCGATAGATTTGAACATCTCTTTCAAACCCATGATTTCGTCCTCTGACAAGCTTTCTGCTATGACCTAAACAACAATATGTTATGGTGAGCATTTAAGATAATTATCCATGTAGATTCAGAAGAAAATGTAAGGAAACCTTACCTTCAGTGCCACTTTCTTAAGCTTGTTCATGGCCCTGAACTGCTTCATTCTATTCAAAACTGTAAGATCAAGTGGCTTATCAGGTGCACCATCTTCTCTCATCCATGGATGGTCTGCATACACTCTCAACTGTCAAACCAAGTGAATTAATGCTGATAACATGTGAGCGAATAAACTTCCAAGTATGGTTTACAATACTGTACCATACCGCTCGGTACAAGCAGTACATATTGATCCAATAGAGGACCGGTATGGGCAGTATATCGGCACACTTTAGTGTACCGTATGTCGATATGCTCAGTACATCTTGGTACATACCATACCGATAGTTGATCGGTACATCGATACGGTATGGTATTCAGAACCTTTTCAAGGAGACTATGAAGCAGATATTTATCTGGATTAAACACTGTTAAATATGAGCCCGTCTTTGAAAACTAGCATTGAGACATGTAAACGGATGCAAGAGAGACTTCAAGATAACTGTGCAACCACAAGCAAAGGCAGGAAAGATTGTTTTTACTGTCGTGCATCATTCAACAAAATATTTAGTCAAAAATTTGTGAAGTTATCGGAATGATCAGAAATCATAAATGATGGAGGTCACACTAAACATCATTTGGCATCTTGATGGAGAACATTATAGAGTTTTATCAATATGATTAATATGGTGCCGCCATCATCTCCATCCTCTCCTTGTTTGGAGCTAATGAATAAAGTTTTGTGAAATTTTGTAGAACAAGAAATGGAATTTAAAACCGAACCCAGATGAAACAGTAGCAGCCAATTTATCCAAGAATGAGTTCAAATTTTAATATAACATTACCTTACATGCAGCAGAATTAATGCACCAATGTCATTTAATCACTACCTTATACTTTAGAACTAGTAAATAGTAATGCACCGACTTTATTGGTCATGGCCGTTTAGTGGAATGCACAAACTTGGTGCAGGAGACATGTAATCTTAGGTATTGAAATTCAATTTGTTAATGAGATGAAAGTTAAAGCTTACTGAGAATTTCAGCAGCAGTAAGTCGCTCCTTTGGATCTGCTCTAAGCATCTTTCTGACCAATTCTTTAGCACCAAAAGATATAGAAGGCCACGGATCAGATGAGAAATCAATTTGGCCATGCAAAATAGCGTCGAATATACCCTCCTCGTTTTCTGCATAAATGAAAAAGTAAATTCTTCAACTGACTTTACTCATGTTTGGACGATTCATTTATCCTGATAACTCCACAAACCTGCCCAAAAAGGAGGGACACCAGAAAGAAGGATGTACAGTATCACTCCAGCACTCCAAATATCAGCTTCTGCTCCATAACGGCGTCGCAATACCTCAGGAGCAACATAATATGCACTTCCAACAAGATCTTTAAATATTTCTCCTGCACATCCCAATTGGTTATTTCGGACACAGTTATGCAAGATCATTTAAGAACAAAAAAGGCATTCGACAAGGTTTCTTTCACATAGACATTAATTTCACATGTTTCCCCATGAACTTTATTTTTTAAGAACACACCAAAGACCAACATATATAAACAGGATTTGAATATCTATGCATGTCTCAGGGACCAATGAACTCCATCAGTCAGGAGTACCGATAACAATAATTTTAATATAGAATCTGAAAATTAGAAAAAAGGAAATTAAAAAGATTTAGAAACACATGAATTCATTACAATGTTAAGACATGTTTAAACATTGGACTTGAGAAATGTGGCTTAGCTTCGGTTGGATTTTGTTGACGCTTGCAAAATCAAAGGGGGAAGCTCGTTTGGGATAAAGAGGTTAAAACCCAAAAAGTCAAATTCAAGTGGTAAAATCTTTGAAAGAAAAGCTGCAACGTCTGATAACAAAAGGACCTCAAGAGGAGAAATTTTGGGGATTTTCTTTTAGGAGGGAGGTGGCAAGGTGTTAGCTCATCTTCTGTCTCCTTCCGTTTCTCTTTCTCCTTTTTTTCTTCTTTTCCATCCTCCATGCTACCAAAGATATATTTAGTCCTTGTTATTTCTGACTAATTCATTGAAACAATGGTCAGAAATTGATCGAACACAATTGAGTACCCTTCATTTCTGGTCAATAAATACCAACTTCCAGATCTCATTAGCCTATCTGTTTACGAAATACTAAGTTCAACTAATTTTAGTTAATATTGCTTGAATCCAACAATTTCTAAAACATCCAATGCTCCAAATTCGCCAATTTAAACAAATTGACCTAATTTGGTTTGGGATTAAAAAAAAAACTTTCAATTGTAGATTATGCATCACATAGGTAATCACGGAATGAAAATATTTGATCAATAACTAGTTAAGGCACTAGCTAAAACAAATTAATAACATTTCTTAGATGGTCAATTATACAAGAAAAGTTAAATGAGAGGATGAGAAAGAGAGGGTATGTTATATTCATATAGAGCTCAATCCATATCAACACATTCTGTGCAGCAAAATGCAGATCAGAATGAGCAGTAATTATGGATGCACTTGCATAATCATATCAAGGTCCACTCAGAAGCCAAAGTGGATAAATCTTATCCAGCCAACTTTTAGCCTTAGCACCTTTTTTTTCCCTCCATTCTTGAAAGCGTTCTTCTACCTTAATACTGAGCAAATTTAATCCACTGAATCTAGAAATCAAATCATGCATAGGACAAAGACATCACAGCATGGCATGACATCCACTGTCCGGTGCTCTCTCCAATTAGTTGGATCCACCCACTATTATGTTTGGTTGGACCGAAGGGAACGCGAGCAGGGAACTGCGACGGCTGTTCCCATGCCCAGCACATATCACAAGTAACAAAGGATGTGTGGAAGATGTTTTGGCACAGTCCTCCATCCATCTCAATACTCCATCGCTCTGTAACTTAGTATCAGACCGATACATCCTCGTCAATCAAAAATCAAGTGATGTAAGAGTTCCAAGGTCGACGAGGAACAAGTTGTTCCTACGATAAGCAATCTACTATGTTCAAAGACTGGTACTTCGATGCGATATTACTTGTCGACTGGTCGTATTTTTGGTTTCTTGGGCTCGAAGAATAACTATTAGTAGACTAATTAGCAGATCAATGGGAGGAGAAAGCGTCGTCTATTTACCGGGCTTGAAGAACACGGAGAGCCCAAAATCGGTGGCCTTGAGCGGCGAACTCTCTCTCTTGTTCAAGAACAAGAAGTTCTCCGGCTTGAGATCCCGATGCATCACGCCCATGGAGTGGCAGGCGTGGACGACGTTAACGATCTCTCGGCAGAGTGCGGCGGCCGCTCGCTCCGAGTAGTGGCCCTTGGCGATGATCTTATCGAACAGCTCCCCGCCCTCGCAGATCTCCATCACGAGGTTGACCGAGTGCCGGTCCTCGTAGGCCCCCTTGAGCTCGACGATGTTGCGGTGGCCGGTGAGGTGGTGCATGATCTGAATCTCGCGGCGGACGTCGTCGAGGTCATCCTGACGGACTAGCTTCCGGGTGGCGATGGACTTGCAGGCGAACTGCTTCCCGGTCTCGCGGTGGGTGACGAGGTAGGTCACCCCGAACTGGCCGCGGCCGAGCTCCCGGCCGAAGGTGTAGGTGGCGCGGACGTCCTCCATGGGCCGGCCGAGAACGCGCCCGACGTCGGATGGGATCGGGCGGGGAACGACGGGTCCGGGTGATCTGGGGGCGGCGACGGCGGCAGGGAGTTTGGGGCGGGGGCGTGGAGGGGTAGGGCGATCTGGCAGGGGGGACGGAGGTTCCTTGTGGCGGCGTGACGTGCGGTTTCCCATTGAGGGTTCTTGCTCTCCCCTCCTCTCCTCTCGTTGGTGGGGTTTAGATCGGTGGCTTGAGAGAGAGCCAGCTCTGATCTGATTTGTTTTGCTTTAAGGAGAGAAGAAGAGGATCAAGCGAGTGGGGTTTTTAAAGCGGAAGTGGAGTCAGCGAGCGGACGAAGCCGGTGGCGGAGGACGCAGCACGGAAGGGCCAGACGACGAAGGAACGCGGAAGCAGGGTTGACCGGCCACAGTAAGCAAACGGTAATGACCAAACGCCGTTTCCGGACCATGAAACGGTGCCTTCTACTGATTCCCAGCCGCTACGTACCCGCTTCACCTACCCACCTAATTATTGTCGCTAGAGGTGGAGCCCACCCGGGACCCAGCTTCAGAGCCACTATTCAACCACAGGGACAGTACCTCCGACGCCGACTGACGGTTCGTTTTGACTTCTTACATCTGATACGGAATCCGCGTGAGACGGCCGGAGACAGATTAATCGCCGCGCCTCGGTCATCGTCCCCGCGCCCAAACGAACCCCACTTAGTGAGCACGATCGAACCGTGGCAGCCATCAATACGTCGACGCTCTCACACGTGCGATGAGCGTCACGCTTTGATCACCAGTCCAAACAAACTCGCCTCTCACGCGTGATTATTAAATGGACGTATTGCCTTCTTTACGACAGACATTGTTTTGTACGTGACGATACACTGTACCTAATAACGTCTCGTACGTAATAAGCTTGTCCATTAAGGAGCTAACGATCTCAGAAATGTTCGAGTCAATTCAACGTATCAACAGTCGCGCTACGTGCTCGTCATTTCAGATTTAATTAATTCTCACGTGTATCACGTGCATTCTAAATTTTGTGTCATGGTCATTGTGAACATGGCCATACTTGAATCCAGTGGCATGACATCAACCGTGGCTTGGTATTGAATTGTAAGCATCGACAAATCGATAACTATTGTTAAACGTCATGCAGAATTCTTATTACACCGATAATTTTAACAATTTAACAAGTAACATATCTCTATTATAAATTATATGTATGTATATATATATATATATATATGATGGAATAATAAAAAGGAGACTTATTAATTCCTAGTGGATTAGAGAGGTTCCAGATCACACTAATTAAGGTTAGTGATAGCTCTTATTAGATAATGTTAGATAGTGTCTATCGTGGGACCCCAGAACGCTTTGATAAGGCTACACTTGTTCCCATATTGATTGGATGCCCCCAATTGCCTTTGCCTATCAGATATGATAAATTTGATAGAGTTCGTGTAATGATGAATTTAGCAATGATAAATAATTTAAATATATTTTTATTTTTAGTTTGATTAAATAATATATATATATATATATATATATATATATATATATATATATATATATATATATATATATATATATATATATATATATATATATATATATATATATATATATATATATATATATATATATATATATATATATATATATATATATATATATATATATATATATATATATATATATATATATATATATATATATATATATATATATATATATATATATATATATATATATATATATATATATATATATATATATATATATATATATATATATATATATATATATATATATATATATATATATATATATATATATATATATATATATATATATATATATATATATATATATATATATATATATATATATATATATATATATATATATATATATATATATATATATATATATATATATATATATATATATATATATATATATATATATATATATATATATATATATATATATATATATATATATATATATATATATATATATATTAGATAATGTTAGATAGTGTCTATCGTGGGACCCAGAACGCTTTGATAAGGCTACACTTGTTCCCATATTGATTGGATGCCCCCAATTGCCTTTGCCTATCAGATATGATAAATTTGATAAGAGTTCGTGTAATGATGAATTTAGCAATGATAAATAATTTTAAAATATATTTTTATTTTTAGTTTGATTAAATCTTTATTTTATTTTTTTTGTTAGATAAATTATCTTTGGTATCAATTACACTTTACTCATGCACTCTCGTTTGTATTATTATCGTCGTTGACGAATAAAAAAGACATGAGAAGCAAGAGACACTGTAAGAATCAATAAATGAGAGGATAATAAGAAATTGGGATATGAGAGATAAGGGAGAGCATACGACTCAAAGAAGGTAAAGGCACTAGTAGAATTAGGATCGACAACAATGTCATAGGCAAGGGTGTGGGAGGTAGAATCATTAGACGGGAGAGAGAGCATAAATTTAAGAAAAACAATATATCGAGGAGAGAGCAATAGAAGAGTAGTTGATGATGATGTAAGTGCATAGTTGTTTGATGTGATTGAAATGACTCATCTTGATTTTGAACATTGATCGAGGTCACGAATGGGTAACGAGTTAGTTCCTCCAACGAAGACGATGAGAGATGGGACAAATGTGACAATTGATAGGGTGAACGCAAAGATAATTTCATCTTTTGAAAAAATAAGGAGTAATAAAAAAAGAAAAAAAGGTGTTAATTGGAAAAATAATAATAAGAGGTATTATTAAAAGAATTTGCCTTTTAAAAATAATAAAAGATCTTTATAGAGAGATAAATATAGGGAAAAAATAAACAAAAAAAATCAATATATAAGATATAATTCGAGAGAATGGGAATAAAAACAAAGAAGAAAAGAAGGAAGAAATCCAAAGCAAACTAACGATGGAAGTGTATAAATAAATAAACGTTGCATTCCATTTTAATTCATGTCTGTCATGACGATGTACTTTCCACTATTCTTCTCGTAGATACTTAAAGAAATATATAAAGATAAGGGAAATAAACCCGTTTCATGGATGAAGTGTACATATGTCCGATGATGCCTTAGACTAACGGAACTATTTTTTTATTCTTAATTTATTTTATTTTATGCGACGTTACGGAGACATGCGTGCAACTAATCTCCTACACCGAGAGAACTAATTTCGATCTAAATATAAGTTAGATGACCAAATAATTGAAGACTTCAAGGAAAATACGTGTTCTAATGGATCATTTCCTTCCTCCAACTCGTTTGTCTTATTCTTTATTTTGTCATGATTGATAATCCAAAACTTTAGTTATGTAATTTTATATGTAATTTGGATAAGAATAAAATTGATGTAACGTTAAATGTGATATTTAAATTTATATCTCATATTTATTCTTTTGATATGTTCTGAAATATTTACATGTTATTGATATGTTCTGAAATACGCATCTGAAATGTTCATATACCATTGATATATTTTAAATTATTCTATATGTCATTGATATACTCCAAGATATTTCATATATCATTGATATATTATGAAATATTTTATATACTATGGATATGCTCCGAAACATTTCTTACATCATTAATATATATTAAAATTATTCTTACGTCATTGATATGTTCCACTAATATTTATTTCATTTGTTGTGAATCAAATATATTTCGATTGAAATAATATTTACGATTCTATATCTAATGAGCCTAATTTATAGTTATGTTCTCTCTTATCATTGATGTGCTTGTTATTTGTTGAGCTTTATAGTTTATTCCGTTGTTATATAAAATTTTTAGGTTAGATTTTCACTCACTGAAATGTTAGAATTAGAGTAAATAGTAGGAAGTTATTTAGATTTTGAGTTAATATATTTTTAAAATTAGTAAAAAATAAACAAAAAATTTTGATAGAAAAATTTATAGGAGTATTTGGGGTATTTTCGGATCAAGGGTGTTTTGAGAAAAAAATAAAATAGCGATGTCGATTGAGAAAAATATTTTATAAAAAAATTATTATTATTATTATTATTATATATATATATATTTATTAGACAGCACACCGCCAGTGTCATTGCCCTTAATTCGTAACGTTTCGTACCGCAACAATCCAACTCAGGCTTACACCGCGCTGCTGATTGAGCCTTAGCCACTACCGGGTTCACCGATGAGCCACAAAATTAACCAATATAAATGCAGGTGATTCAGTGGGTAGCGTATAACCAGTGTCGTTTCCTTTCCTAATTCCAAGCTTGCTTGTCTAAACTCGCATTCCCGTCTGATCAAAGCAAGCTGTCAAAGATTACCATTTCGTTCTCGAAAGCGAGGTGCCCTCCCACCTCAGCCGACTGCTTTTCCGTTTCTCAAACCAAGCAAGACCTCCTCCTCTTGATCGCTTGCTGACGGCTACTTCCTGATCCCATCCACGAGCCCCCTTCTCCACTTTCTCGTCCCTTTAGATCGAGCAGCGATAAGCCTCCTCTCCTCTCTCTATTGCATGCCCTCGCCATTGATGAGATGGGTTTCTTGGAGACGGGCGTTCCCCTGAAGCGGACCGCCCCTCTCCTCCACTCTTCGTCCGCCGCCGGCAGACGGCCGCGGTTGAGATCCAGGGTACCCCGCTTCCTCATCAAGGTCCATTACCTACACTGGGCCTTCGCGGTCGCCGTTTTCTTCCTCGTGGTCGGACTGTTCCAGGCCTTCCTCCCGGGTTCCGCGGTCGAGGGCCCGCCCCAGCAGTGGGGCTCGGTTCTTGAAGGGGTTGGTGATCTAGACTATGGGGATGGGATCAAGTTCGTGCCGACCGAGCTGGTCCAGAGGTTGGAGCGGGAGAATCAAGAAGCAAACGCGTCGGCTATGGCCTTTGGGGAACCGCTGAAGCGGTTTCCGCTGCGGAAGCCGCAGCTTGCGGTGGTGGGTCTCGGTTCTTGTCGAGTCCTTGGTTCTTTTTCTTTCCTTACATTTTTTACTAGCTTCGTGATTTTGCGCGTGATTTGTGAGTGATGAGTCCTGTTTGTAGGTTGTTCCTGATCTGTATCCGGATGCCATGCAGCTCAAGATGGTTAGTATTGCTGCTGCTCTGAAAGAAAGTGGGTTTGACATTCAGGTTAGCCGTGAAGAAGATATTGTTTTGTTCTGTTGGCCTTCTGGTTGAAATGAACCGCAATTTCTTTCGACGCTATTGATGTATTTTTAACCTCCTCATAATAATTTTACAAAAGGGTTTTTAAATATACGTAGGAAAATTTTATAGATAAAATATAAAATGTGATTTTCATTTTCAAGCTGGCGTAGTCCGATCTAAATCTTAGCCATATTTTGCGATGATGCTGTTCATTTCATGGCACATCCCTCCTTCTTCCACTGAGGCTGTATAAACTCTAGTATGTCAATGTGGAACGTGGAAGTCTATTTTTGCAAGTGAAAACTGAATTATTCCATCACCACGTATTAAATTTGGCCAGTAGAAACAGAACCTTCTTGCCCCTCTAAAGTACATGTCAGTGTGATCCAAGAGGGACCAGGCTAAAGAGCACTGTAGACACTGAATCTTTTTTCCAGTCTTTATTCCTATTTCATCCTGGCCATGTACCACTTCATAAATACTGTAATGAAATCCTCATCTGACCCTGAAAATAATCTGCTGGGTTTGTGAAATGCCCTATTTGGATAATGTTTTTGTGTCTTTCTAACAAGATTTGTAGCAGAGGGTTTCATGTCACTTTTATGTTGTTATACATGTGGTGTAGATTTTTTCATTTCATGATGGGCCTGCTCGCATTGTGTGGAGGTCGATGGGAATTTTCGTAAAGATCCTGCCTATTGTAACAAATCGAGAAACCACTGTAGATTGGTTAGAGTAAGTGATTTAAGTTGATGCAGAAGTTATTGAAATATCTTTTAACTTGGCGAGTTCAAGCATAGCTTTCAGTTGATTCAATTAACCAGATCTTTTGTAACATTTCTATGCAGCTACAATGGCATTCTTGTGAATTCTATTCAGGCGAGACCTGTTTTCTCATGGTAAAGTATATTTTCCCTTAACAAATGTTGTGTATGATTTCTGATTATAATGGAATTCTGTCATCCACAATCAGTTTATTACCTTTTTTGTTACATCTGCAAGTAGAAGAGCTAACTGATTGCTTGTTTTATAGACTTTACAAGGGCTAAAAACAATCACGCCTGTGAACTTGCACCTTCTTGTCGCAATATATGGACAGAATTGATCACTTGGTCTAATCAAAATTTAAATGCCTGTTAGTCCACCATATTTAAAGCTTACTATTCTTTTCTTGATCTTTGACATAATACAGCAGACACGACGCAAAATATTGTGTACTTACGAAGTTTATGTTTCCAAAGCATGCTTTGGTGATTTGGGTCTCATAAAAGAAGAATAGGGAATTTTATGAATTTAGGGGGGTTGAAGGCATTGTCATAATCTGTTTATGTTGTTCACCTCTCTCTCTTTCTCTCTCTCCTGCTCTTAGTTTTACTGGTGGTCCAAAGTGGCAAATAGTTGGGACGTTATGGTGTTGTTGTTGTGTGTTTTATTTTTTATTGCAAGCATATATTAAATGTTGTCGGTCTCCCTAAGAGGAAGTATAGTGAATCAGATGGTTAATATGACACTCTTGTGAGAATAACAAAACAAAAGCTACATTTATGTGGTATTACTTCATGTGTCTGATGGCATATTTAGATATTTACATTATTTATTTTTTAATTTAAAAAATTCTTTTAGCTTGACCTTTGCACTAGTATGCAGTCTTTTGCAGGAGCCTTTCAGATCTGTACCTGTCATATGGACAATCCATGAAAGTTCCCCTGCACTTCGTCTAAATGAATATTCTAAGAATGGACAATTTCAGCTTGTAAATGAATGGAAGCAAGTTTTCAGCAGAGCTACTGTTATTGTTTTTCCGACCCATTCCATGCCGGTAATACATTTCTCTGATGCTCAACTTGCTTCGTAGTATTTTGACTCCCTAAATCTTTGTCAGTGAAGGGATTCTTTTGTTTATTTATGCTCAATGTTTTTGGCCTTTTCTAAGCTTCCAGATGATGTATTCAACATTTGATACGGGCAACTTTATGGTTATTCCTGGTTCTCCTGCTGAAGCATGGGAGGCAGATAATTTTGTCGACATGCAAAAAGACCGTATATTGAGAGAGAGTATGAGTTCTACATCAGACAACTTTCTCATTGTTGTTGTTGGCAGTCAATTTTCATATAGTGGCATGTTGCTAGAGCATGCCCTCGTCTTGGAAGCATTGAGACCACTGCTCCAAAACTTTCCTTCCTCAAACTCTTCTTATTCACTACTGAAAGTTCACATTTTGGGTTGGAACTTCACTAGTGCATACAAGAAGGCTCTTGAGGTAATGGTTTGTATTTCCTTTTCTTTTTTTCTTTGGTATAATAATTCTTGCTTGTTTTGGTTTCTTCTTGATGGACATTATTGCTTAAAAACGAAAATTTTCATGTTTCAAAATCTTTTCCTATCTGTAATTTTCTTGATAAAATTCAGTGTTGTTTTCACTATTTCAGGTGATTGCTGGAAAGGTTGGCTACCCAGGTAGCATCGTGGAACATATTGTCATTAGTGGTGACACTAACAGATATCTTGGTGTAGCAGACCTAGTAATATATGGATCATTTCTCGAGGAGCAATCCTTTCCAAATATTCTAAAGCAATCTATGAGTCTGGGGAAGTTGATTGTTGCTCCTGATCTGAACATGATTAGGAAATATGTAATTACTACCAATATTCAGAATTTTTTTTTGTTTCTTTTATCTGGCTATGACATCTTTCAGTGACTAATTCCGTGCTGGCCATACTGCTTTTGCCTAGGTTGATAATAAGGTCAATGGATATCTTTTTCCAAAGGAGAACATTAGTATGCTTACTCAGATTCTACTTCAAGCAACTTCAAATGGAAAGTTATCTCTACTTGCTCAGAGAGTTGCATCTGTTGCAAAAGGGTATGCCAGAAACCTCATGGCTTCTGAAGCTATTCAAGGCTATGTATCATTGCTAGAAAAAGTTCTCAGGTTTCCATCAGAAATTATGCCTCCTAAGGCTGTTGAACAGATCCCTCCTGAATTCAAGGAGCAATGGCAGTGGGAACTGTTTGCCAATGTAAGAGGAGAAGACCATCTAAATAGCAGTTTTAGAAGCTATAAATATTCAGATACTCTCGAGGAGCAGTGGAATCATAGTCAAATGCAAAGCTCTGCCAACACTAAATCAAAGGTTGATGAAGCATTGATCTCCATAGAATGGGAGGAAGAGAAAAAAATTGAGATGATGGGTGCTGGAAAAATAACAGAAGAGGAGGTAGCGAATGTCATCATTTTGTTTTAACTCTTTTACTTAGACAATTTACATTAATTTTTGAACCACTTATCCCTCAAGGTTTTATTCTGTTGAAACTTGATGCAGTTGGACAGAAGTGATCAGCCTCATGGATTATGGGAGGAAGTTTACAAGAGCGTCAAGAGAGCTGAAAGAGCAAGTAATGAATTGCATGAGAGAGATGAGAGGGAGCTTGAGCGGACAGGTCAGCCTTTATGTATATATGAACCTTATTTTGGTGAGGGAACATGGCCTTTTCTACATCAGACATCACTTTATCGTGGAATCAGCCTTGTAAGTTATTAATATATCATTTTTTATTGAGAAAACCTCACTACTAAAGAGTAATGTTGGAATTTCAGAAGCAAAATTGAAGTCGTACTTGAATGAGAAAAGTACAGTCATCATGCTATACCATATTTATGACCTAAGTAATATATATCATTTATTAGAATGTGGGATTCTTGAGAATTGATGAGACTATCAATGTGTGCAAGAATTAGATACTTGTCTTAACCCTGGTTAGGATGCATGGATATTCTACAACATAAACTCAGAAATAAATTGCTTGCCGTGCACATGAAGATGAACAAGTTAGAAATATGAATAGTAAATGGTAGTGGGTGGTCTCCATAAAATTTCAACCAGCATAATAATAGCTTATGAGATAAAAAAAGCACTTGTATTTCTCTTAACTATATGGACTGGCAACCAAACAAGATGCTACATTCTAATAAGTCTTTTTCTGTCTGTTTACTTGAACAGTCCTCTGTAGGTCGGAGACCTGAAGCTGATGATATAGATGCTTCTTCTCATCTTCCAATCCTCCGTGATGGATATTACCGAGACGTGCTTGGTGAATATGGAGCTTTTTTCGCTTTGGCTTACCAAATTGACAGCATACACAAGAATGCCTGGATTGCGTTTCAATCTTGGAGAGCTTCAGCTAGAAAGGTTCGTGCATATTATATGTTGTTTACACTTGCTTTTAACACTCTTTTCGAGTTTGATGTAGAAAAGCTTTTGTACATCAATGGTTGATTTTTTAATGATTTTTTTCATTACCCTTCTGCTGTATCTTGTCTTGTCACAATGCAGTATGAGGAGTTATTAAGCCTTAATTATTTCACTTTTGGATCAAATTAGCTATTACAAAGATCTGTGTTGTGTTAGAATCTTTATCAACATTTTCTACAAGGAATAGGCCTCTAAAACACAATGCACCATAAGATAATCATATAGTTATTCTTTGTTCAATGTAGTAAGCAATGCAGGTTTTGTTCTTTGGGCTATTCATTTTTTAACCTTTGACTTCTCTGCATAGGCCCATGAAACCTTCACTGCAAGGATATACCGGTTTCCAGTCAAAGACTGCCTGCAAGTCTTATCAATTAGCACCGTGACTATAAAGATCAAATCATCGAAATCAGAATAATTTTCTAGGGCCTCAAGGGGGATACTACTTTTGTTACTGCAACTGGATCTGATATAATTCTAGATCCATGTTGCACTATTCCATATTTGGCTAGTAGCAATTTGATTTGTTCTTAGTTAGGCTCATTGTATACATGATAAAGTTTCAAGATGTACGAAAATTCCCTTCTCATAAATTTCCTTAAGAATTCGCTGATCTATGAAGGACATAGGCTGGTTCCTTTCTAATTTTAGTTCCCTAAAGTGTTTGTCTATATATCTAGATCAGTCTTATCTCAGTTTATGGCTGACCCTATATTTGAAATTAATTCATGCTTGCAAGTACTAATTACACAACGTGCAACATGCCATAGCTGAAGCATCTATAGTCTTATCTGAGTTCATGGCTGACCATATATTTGATTTATGTACTGTGTTAGTTTATGAAGCACAGAGCAACTGAATTAATGACCAACATTTTCTTTGAATCCATTATTTGCAGTTTATGGTTGTTAAATGATATAATTGTGATCGGCAATTCAGCATACAGTCCATGTTGAATCTGGTAATTGTGACGCTTGACTACAGGTCAGCTTGTCTAGAAAAGCTGAGACTCAACTCCTGGAGGCCATTGAACACCAAACCCATGGTGATGCCCTTTACTTTTGGGTCCGAATGGATACAGATCCAAGAAATCCTCAGAACCTGAATTTTTGGAGGTTTTGCGATACCATAAATGCTGGTAACTGCAGGTTGGATACTGCTATTACATGCTATTTTTGTTGTAAAAGCTCAATAATGTTTTATACAGTTCTTTAAAAGAGTGGTAAACAAGAATAACAAATCCAGACATTTTTTATATGGATGAGAAATACATGTGTAAAAACAAC
Source organism: Musa balbisiana (assembly GCA_004837865.1). Classification (NCBI taxonomy): domain Eukaryota; kingdom Viridiplantae; phylum Streptophyta; class Magnoliopsida; order Zingiberales; family Musaceae; genus Musa; species Musa balbisiana. The sequence continues at coordinate 3,468,903 of CM017196.1, read as the reverse complement.
TCATCTTTTTCCTCTAATTTTTTCTTTGAATCCATTATTTGCAGTTTATGGTTGTTAAATGATATAATTGTGATCGGCAATTCAGCATACAGTCCATGTTGAATCTGGTAATTCGATGCCCTTTACTTTTGGTCTGATGGATACAGATCCAAGAAATCCTCAGAACCTGAATTTTTGGAGGTTTTGGATACCATAAATGCTGGTAACTGCAGGTTGGATACTGCTATTACATGCTATTTTTGTTGTAAAAGCTCAATAATGTTTTATACAGTTCTTTAAAAGAGTGGTAAACAAGAATACAAATCCAGACATTTTTTATATGGATGAGAAATACATGTGTAAAAACAACTCATCTTTTTCCTCTAATTTTTTCTTTGAAGAACCGCTGTCTCCGAGGCTTTTCGAAGGATGTATGGTGTAGGTGGTGATTGGAGTTCTTTGCCACAGATGCCTGATGATGGTGCTTCATGGTCTGTGATGCATAGCTGGGCTTTGCCGACAAGGTCTTTCCTGGAGTTTGTCATGTTCTCAAGGTAAGATTTTAAGTTTTGATAGTTCAGAACAAGAGTTTTACAGATTGAACTGAAACTTGCATACATTTATGAACTTTATTAAGTTTGCAACTGCATGGATCAAAAATAAATACAGTATGCTTCTCTATGCATGCTCTTCCTGTTACGGTTATTTTTGAAGTTCACTGATGGAGAAAACCATGGTTTCTCCTCCGTACTTAGGTTAAAAGATTAAAAACATGTCCATATGTTGCCCATTCCATAATAATTGGCTCATGTTTCCTTCCATACGTGTTGGTAGTGTGCTTTGTATATGCTCGAGTGTCTGAGGTGTCTATGGCGCCTTTGGTGAAGTGGCCAACTTTTTTGTGCAACTATAATAATCGTTCTGATTTCTGAACTCTGTTACCAGATTGAAATATATATGCATGCATGCTCATATGTGACCATCAAATGAGCTGACATCTGATAACAAGTTGGAACTGTTTCTGATTATTTAGACAGCTGCAGTGAGTGTGGTATCTGGTGATTATGAAATGTGTGTTTTATGTATGACTACTTCCAATCAAAGATATGACAACAAAAAACTATTCTAGCACATTTTTTAAAGAATGGAAGATGATATTGATTTTCAAATTGTCAAGGAGATTTGTTATTCCAACCAACTACTTATTCATTAGAATCCACTTAATTACACGGTGTTACGGGAGAAAAAAAGCTTGTTTTATAAACCAGCATATCCATGATATGCAACACAGAATACGTCTATGAATATACGTATTTGCTTTTGCTAGTTATATTCACACATTTAAAAATCTGGTTGTCCTCTTTTTCAGAATGTTCATAGATGCAATGGATACAAAGATGTACGATGAGCATCATCAAAGTGCTAGCTGTTACCTGAGTACATCTAAGGTAATACTTGTTCATGGTAGTACTATCAATTGTTCTTAGTTTCAGGGGGGCATTTCCTGCTTAATCCAGTTGCTCATTGGAGAAAGCCTTTGATAGTGCACATGCTACTTTTCTAACTTTCCCCATATTGGAAATTTGTGTCATGGAGGCATGTTGTTCCACTATTTATTAACCTTTTATTAGGCTCATTTTCATTTGGAAACAAATTATAATAGGACAGTCGAAAATGAGCCAGGACATTTTTTTAATGGTCATTGCGGAGGAAACTATAATGTGCAAAGAAGAAAGAAAAAAATAACAATTACATCTCTGTCAGACTTGGGTAGGTGATCAATATACAGAGAGCCACATAACAATCTATGAAGCAGTTTGCATATATCTTGTCTCCCATGCGACAACAATGTGAGAGAATCTTAGGTTGCATTTAATTTAACAATCTCTTTTTTAACTGAAAAGTTTCATCATAATTGATTGATTATGGGCTTTAGCATCACATAAAGTTCCCTCCATGTCATTTCGCATATTTTTTCTTGTGATTTTTTCGTTGCGACACACACACACACACAAACACACATGGCATTTCTGTTTCCTTCCTTTGTCACCACTTTTTAAGGGACTGCAGGTGTCGGTTGATTGTTTATTGATCTATTTGAAGTACAATTACTACACCTGGTCCCGAACTAACACAATGACAAAGGCCACAAGTTTGAAATGTTGATCTTGCTTTTTATCTTCCTCTTTAATATTATTATTGAGCTGCTCTTGTTTATTTTTTGAGTGCATCTCCAAAGACTAGGATGATGGTGTGATGGCTTGTCATTTATGTTTAGATTAAGAATCTTTTAAGTGCATTTGAAACCTGAATCTTTCTTGACTTCTGCATGTGTTTTTTGGTATTAATCTCATACAAACGTTTCATGTTTACAGGACCGGCATTGCTATGCTCGTGTGCTGGAGCTGCTCGTGAATGTATGGGCGTACCATAGTGCACGGCACATAGTATATGTCGACCCCGAATCTGGATCGATGGAGGAATATCACGGGCCGAAGAGCAGGAGAGGTAAGATGTGGATCCAGTGGTTTTCATATTCAATGCTGAAGAGCATGGATGAGGATCTTGCAGAAGAAGCTGATGCGGATCACCCAGACCGAAGGTGGCTGTGGCCTTCCACAGGCGAAGTCTTCTGGCAGGGGACATATGAGAGAGAGATGAACAAGCAGCAGAGGCAAAAAGAAAGAAGGAAACAAGAAACGAAAGATAGAATTCAAAGAATAAAGAAACGGGCACGGCAAAAAACACTAGGAAGATACGTAAAGCCACCACCCGAGAGATCTGGTTACCGGAACACTTCTGGAACTATTTGACACATTTTGGATCTTACAGGATATCTCGTGATTATTTTGCCCCATTCATAGTTATTTTTGTTTCCCTCTTGTTTTTTGGCTGAAACGAAAGATAGAGTAGTCTTTCATTTTTCTTCCTTTTTGGCATTAAAGATGATTCTTGGATCAGATCCAAGCTCTACAGGTGGTGGGTGTATAAGGTGTATGGTCTGTTAACATCATATATACCATTAAACGGGAGATATTGCTGAAACTTATCCGTGCATAAAGTACTTTCTACTGATTGGTAAAGTATTTGTTCGGTCATCTCGGATGCCTTTAATAGGGCGCAAAATGCAAGCCGTCGCTCACTGGCGTCGGCTCCTACGGGAGATTTTGAGCTGGAAAATTTACCATTGGAAAGGGAATAGTATACGCTTTGCGTCACTCCTATCACGAGAGATTTCAAGAACTGATTCATCGTTCCACAAACATAATCCTTCAAAAGTGATAGGGGATTTCAAATTTGTGTATATCCAAGTAGTTGAGGTGTAGTGTAATAGTTAGCTATCATTAGTATCTCGGTCTACACCTTAAAAAGTTATATTAATATCTCTATAATTACGAAAATAAAATATTTAGATTTATTTATTATAATAATATTAGTTTTAATAACGAAAATATGAAAATAAAGAGTAAATAAGTAATTTTAATATTTCAGTCAGTAATGATAGACGACAACGTCATTAGCATCGACATTAATACAATTGCTAAGCGGCTCTTTCGTCACTATACATCTATATCAACGTTTCGTCGTTGTGAAATCAAATTTTACTATCGAACTATCATAGAGATTCGTTGACATTCGAAGTAGAGACATGAAGCTATGCGATGTGGAATCAAACTCTACTATCACACAACTCCGCTCTGTGACAAAATTGTAGATCGCTCATTACTGCTTTGGATTTGCCACCACTAACATAATCCACCACCAACTAAAACATTAAAATTATTTTTTTTATTTTTATATTTTTCTTGATAAAATCAATAATATTATAATAAATAGATCTATATTTTAGTTTGTAACTATAAAAAATATCAATATAATTTTTTAAATGTATGTACCAAAATACTTAACATATCTAATTACAGAGAATAATCTATAAATAGCCAGTTGGATTTTGATGACCACACATGAACGACTTTCTCACGTTTGGAGCAAAGTATCTGTTATGTTTGCATATAAGGTAGTACCAGATAGCAAGGTCGAATTTACAAGCACGACAGTATCAATTACTTGTTCTGTACTGTTGACAAGTTTCATTATTGGAGCATTTGCAGATGTCATGAGCACAACAATGACCGACACTTCATTCTCCATTAAGTTAATTTAGCATCATATTTACTACATCTGATTTGTTAAAATATAAGATGGCAAAATTGACATATCCACTTTAGGTAAAAATGTCAGCCGGCTTTGATCTCTTTAATCACGCCTTCTGTGAGTGCATTTGCATCATAATTCTTGCCGAAAAATTTGACAAACTCCATGTTCGGATTCATCAAGTACCTGAAGGATTTTCAGAATTAATATCAATATAATTTTTTTAAATGTATGTACCAAAATACTTAACATATCTAATTACAGAGAATAATCTATAAATAGCCAGTTGGATTTTGATGACCAACACATGAACGACTTTCTCACGTTTGGAGCAAAGTATCTGTTATGTTTGCATATAAGGTAGTACCAGATAGCAAGGTCGAATTTACAAGCACGACAGTATCAATTACTTGTTCTGTACTGTTGACAAGTTTCATTATTGGAGCATTTGCAGATGTCATGAGCACAACAATGACCGACACTTCATTCTCCATTAAGTTAATTTAGCATCATATTTACTACATCTGATTTGTTAAAATATAAGATGGCAAAATTGACATATCCACTTTAGGTAAAAATGTCAGCCGGCTTTGATCTCTTTAATCACGCCTTCTGTGAGTGCATTTGCATCATAATTCTTGCCGAAAAATTTGACAAACTCCATGTTCGGATTCATCAAGTACCTGAAGGATTTTCAGAATTAATATCAATATAATTTTTTTTTTTTTTTTTTTTTTTTTTTTTTTTTTTTTTTTTTTTTTTTTTTTTTTTTTTTTTTTTTTTTTTTTTTTTTTTTTTTTTTTTTTTTTTTTTTTTTTTTTTTTTTTTTTTTTTTTTTTTTTTTTTTTTTTTTTTTTTTTTTTTTTTTTTTTTTTTTTTTTTTTTTTTTTTTTTTTTTTTTTTTTTTTTTTTTTTTTTTTTTTTTTTTTTTTTTTTTTTTTTTTTTTTTTTTTTTTTTTTTTTTTTTTTTTTTTTTTTTTTTTTTTTTTTTTTTTTTTTTTTTTTTTTTTTTTTTTTTTTTTTTTTTTTTTTTTTTTTTTTTTTTTTTTTTTTTTTTTTTTTTTTTTTTTTTTTTTTTTTTTTTTTTTTTTTTTTTTTTTTTTTTTTTTTTTTTTTTTTTTTTTTTTTTTTTTTTTTTTTTTTTTTTTTTTTTTTTTTTTTTTTTTTTTTTTTTTTTTTTTTTTTTTTTTTTTTTTTTTTTTTTTTTTTTTTTTTTTTTTTTTTTTTTTTTTTTTTTTTTTTTTTTTTTTTTTTTTTTTTTTTTTTTTTTTTTTTTTTTTTTTTTTTTTTTTTTTTTTTTTTTTTTTTTTTTTTTTTTTTTTTTTTTTTTTTTTTTTTTTTTTTTTTTTTTTTTTTTTTTTTTTTTTTTTTTTTTTTTTTTTTTTTTTTTTTTTTTTTTTTTTTTTTTTTTGCTTCCGAAAAAAAAAAGAGTAAATATTATTATAAATAGATTATGTTCGAAACACTTAAGAGTATTTAAGAATGGATTCTATCTTTTAAGAATATAAATAGATAATGTTAGAAATATTATTTAAATTTCGGAGTATTATATAATATTATAATACATAACTAAAGTTACTATCTTAAGTTTATTAAACATAACACATAATGCCTAAGATTTTTTTCATTTTTCTTAAGTTTTTTGTTTTCTATTTTGTGATATTTCTTCATTTTATGTTTTTAACATATATATAATACATTTCTATTTTTAAATTTTTTTGACTCATCAATCTGGTCACTGAGGCTCAACCAGATAGATATCTGGTCAGGTTCCAATAACCATGTTCAAAATCAGCCAACAATATAACATAATGATGAAAGATTGTAAATTGCAATTATTTGTTTATAAATGATTAATATAACAGAGGGCAGAAATTTAGTAAACATACAGTTAGCAATTGCAGCATGTCAAATGCATGCATCTGTACTTCAAAAATGAAATGAACCCACAGGTTCTATCAACGATACGTACATAACAATAGAGTGGTCAACGAGGTAGTCAGAACCCTCCTCCTCCGTTTTCATGTAATAGACTCGAAAAGCACGAGCAACTTGTCTTATCTCATCTGCTGTACCAGTTAAGCCTATCAAGTCTGGGTGAAATTCTGCAATCCAAAGTAAAGACATGTGGGTTACAATATCATATAATCCCTGAATAATAGAATACAGACAGAGCTGGTGATCCATGATACTGTGGAAACACATTATGTTATGTGAATGGCAACAGAAGAAGGAAATGAAGTAACAGAACAAAATAACATTTTGCTTCCAGTCACTCACACAAACTAAAGAATGAAGATAAAGCACCTTTCACATATTCATGGACTTGTTCAACATTGTCTCTCTCAGGATCAACTGAAATGAAAACTGGTACAACTTCCATCCCCTGTCTTTGCTTCTGAAAAATATATACTAGTAATCAGTGTTCATATTGTCAAATTATTAAAAATAAAAGCAATAGCCACATGAAAAGGGATTAGTTCACCAAAAGATCCAAGTGCAACATCCATGTTGTATAACCAAAAATGCACATCATTATGGTGCAGAAAAATGCCAATGGATGAAAAGGACACACTACTATGGAAATTTGCATATTAATGTGATTCTCATAAGATTGTATTATTAGCAATCTCACAATTACTATAAAATCTTGATAACAGACTCGTGACCACATATAAAGCAAGGAAGTTTCAAATCTTACCACAAACTATTATCACAATCACAATTGAACATCATAGGAATTGCTTCCGCTACTCTATAACAAGATGCAACCATGATTTCAAATATCATGGCCTACCAACTGCAACATGCAAGTGCCAATACTTACCAATACTTGTGTACTGACATATTAAACATGTTCTAGTATTTTTCATGTGTACAAAGGCATACAGTACAACCGGTACTTACTGGCCCAAGAAGATTATGGTACCAATATTGTTACTGATATTTAAAACATTGGATGCAATTATCTCATAGAATTAATATGAAGCATAAATCTTTGAATCCAATGACATTTTTAGAACTATGGACAACCAATGTTGTACATAAGCATATGCAATTAACCAATAGTTGCTCATGCATTAAATTAACAGTATATTACTTATTTTAATCAACAGCAGCAGCCAATTTCTGGAGTTCATCAGGACAATAATCAGGGCAATATGTTTTTTTTTTTTTTTTTTTTTTTTTTTTTTTTTTTTTTTTTTTTTTTTTTTTTTTTTTTTTTTTTTTTTTTTTTTTTTTTTTTTTTTTTTTTTTTTTTTTTTTTTTTTTTTTTTTTTTTTTTTTTTTTTTTTTTTTTTTTTTTTTTTTTTTTTTTTTTTTTTTTTTTTTTTTTTTTTTTTTTTTTTTTTTTTTTTTTTTTTTTTTTTTTTTTTTTTTTTTTTTTTTTTTTTTTTTTTTTTTTTTTTTTTTTTTTTTTTTTTTTTTTTTTTTTTTTTTTTTTTTTTTTTTTTTTTTTTTTTTTTTTTTTTTTTTTTTTTTTTTTTTTTTTTTTTTTTTTTTTTTTTTTTTTTTTTTTTTTTTTTTTTTTTTTTTTTTTTTTTTTTTTTTTTTTTTTTTTTTTTTTTTTTTTTTTTTTTTTTTTTTTTTTTTTTTTTTTTTTTTTTTTTTTTTTTTTTTTTTTTTTTTTTTTTTTTTTTTTTTTTTTTTTTTTTTTTTTTTTTTTTTTTTTTTTTTTTTTTTTTTTTTTTTTTTTTTTTTTTTTTTTTTTTTTTTTTTTTTTTTTTTTTTTTTTTTTTTTTTTTTTTTTTTTTTTTTTTTTTTTTTTTTTTTTTTTTTTTTTTTTTTTTTTTTTTTTTTTTTTTTTTTTTTTTTTTTTTTTTTTTTTTTTTTTTTTTTTTTTTTTTTTTTTTTTTTTTTTTTTTTTTTTTTTTTTTTTTTTTTTTTTTTTTTTTTTTTTTTTTTTTTTTTTTTTTTTTTTTTTTTTTTTTTTTTTTTTTTTTTTTTTTTTTTTTTTTTTTTTTTTTTTTTTTTTTTTTTTTTTTTTTTTTTTTTTTTTTTTTTTTTTTTTTTTTTTTTTTTTTTTTTTTTTTTTTTTTTTTTTTTTTTTTTTTTTTTTTTTTTTTTTTTTTTTTTTTTTTTTTTTTTTTTTTTTTTTTTTTTTTTTTTTTTTTTTTTTTTTTTTTTTTTTTTTTTTTTTTTTTTTTTTTTTTTTTTTTTTTTTTTTTTTTTTTTTTTTTTTTTTTTTTTTTTTTTTTTTTTTTTTTTTTTTTTTTTTTTTTTTTTTTTTTTTTTTTTTTTTTTTTTTTTTTTTTTTTTTTTTTTTTTTTTTTTTTTTTTTTTTTTTTTTTTTTTTTTTTTTTTTTTTTTTTTTTTTTTTTTTTTTTTTTTTTTTTTTTTTTTTTTTTTTTTTTTTTTTTTTTTTTTTTTTTTTTTTTTTTTTTTTTTTTTTTTTTTTTTTTTTTTTTTTTTTTTTTTTTTTTTTTTTTTTTTTTTTTTTTTTTTTTTTTTTTTTTTTTTTTTTTTTTTTTTTTTTTTTTTTTTTTTTTTTTTTTTTTTTTTTTTTTTTTTTTTTTTTTTTTTTTTTTTTTTTTTTTTTTTTTTTTTTTTTTTTTTTTTTTTTTTTTTTTTTTTTTTTTTTTTTTTTTTTTTTTTTTTTTTTTTTTTTTTTTTTTTTTTTTTTTTTTTTTTTTTTTTTTTTTTTTTTTTTTTTTTTTTTTTTTTAGAAAAAGTAAATGGTATGCTCATACTCAGCAGGAAACTACCTTCAATGTGTCGTTTCTTCTCTTTGTCATAGTAAACTATCAGTCCTCATCCAGTCACAATAAGCAAACAAGGCTCAACCATGAGACAGGCTGCAATATTAATCCCAGAGAATTACTATAGATAAAGTAACCTGAAGATATTCAAGAACATATTGGAAGTTGGAATGTAACCAGACTATATTTTACATATAGGAGACCAAAAATGAACCAAAGATACTGTTAATATGAGATTTGCTGGTAACGAAACAAAGGTATCCTACATGCAGAATATAGGCAAAAATATATATTAATGGCACTTGGTTATTGCCATTCTAATAGAAGAACAAAGTGTAAGAGAGGATGGTAAAGCACAAGGACAAAGGTATGGCTATCTTCCATAAGCTGACATGTTAGGCATACCACAAGCAAATAATGCATAAGCAAAGCAGAACATGGACTTTCTTTGAAGTACCTTTTCTCTAAAGGACATTCTCGATATCTGAAGGTGACTAGCCAAATTTGTCATAAGGTTGATTCCAGACTTAAAAGTTTATGATGCAAATATTAATGCATTTCAGACAAGTTCTTATCCATTTCCTCCACACTCATTCCAGCTACCGAGTGACCAATTCTACGACCAACAGCTCAAGTGAGAACTCTTCTACCAACTAACAATCAAATCACACCTCAGAACTAAAACTAGGTGAACAGCAGTTGTTCATCGGGTTCATTGCTTCTATCAAACACTGCTGAAGAGACCTGGACACGTAACATTCTTTTTTCTTTCTTGCATGACGAGATGAAGCCTGTAGATCTTTTTTGTATCAAACTATCAATTACCACTAGGTTTTTCCTGAGCAATCCATACGTTGAATATTCTCCAGTCTATACATATAACATATCAAAAGGCATATAAAATAAAATACAGAATCAACACCTTGGGCATCACAGACCTATATTGACACCTTAGTTGAAGCGTTTTATGAACGGACAGGTTTTCACATGACGAGGATAAGCCACAAACTGTTGTCGTACATTTTGCTTTAAGTGGTATGCCCCGATAACTTGAGTCATAGTCAATTATCAGCCATTTTGGACAAACTTGGATATAAATCATGATATATTGACATTTCAAAACTTATGTTTCCATGATCATCTACAAACTAGAAATACAGATCTCTACTGATAGGAATCTAATTTCTATAATAACTGTCACATAGAGCATAACTCTAATCCCCATGAAGAATAAAAACTTAAAAGTATGGTTTTGTTACACATATCCTTCAACTAGATATATTTGAATGTACACCCATATTGCTTAAATCTGGACCATTTGCCTTTTCTTCTTTAAATAGTTTGAATTTGCATAAATGTTTCTACCAAATTTTATTCTTTAAAAGTTAGAATTAATTGTTAACAAGTATAAATGATGATAAACAAGCTATCACTTAACTTGTTGCTATCATAAGCATTTAATTTTGATGACCCTGATTCTTTATCACTGGGCACAGCAAATCCTTTTTACAAAAGAAAGAACAAAGGCAATAAAAATCCTGCTAAGAAAAGTGGGCCCCGTTTGATATATCAAGTGGTTAATTACTATTATTTTAAATAAAACAGATAGATATAGTTCAATCCTACTGTCATCGAATCTGTCCTATTTCATTTAAAAAAGATATGTATAGTACTAGTCACCCCTCCTCGAACAGGCTTTTGAGAAGCAGTCTGATCTGAATCCCCTGTCCCATTTTTCTCGTCAGAAGCAACTGTTGCTGATATCTTCCCATTTGTGTGCTCTGAAGTTGGAACAGATCTAACCAGACATTGATAAGAGAAAGATGAAGTCCTGTTTGCGCTTGACAAGATCATATTCTGTAGGATAATGAACAGAATAATCATCACACCAACTAAAAAAGAAAACAATGAACAATAAAGATGCAAAAACTGTTACAACTTGCAAGTACTTAAAGTCATTAACTTAATTAGATACTAGAGTCAGTATTCACTTGCTGCACCCATACGTATCTGATTACTCAACCTTAGATAAACAAAATAAATATACTGTTGAAAAGTAAACGATGAGGATATCAAAGTTGACATTCAGAAAGTCTGGAAGCAAAAGTTGCTAGACCTGCAACATATACATTGTAACAATTTCAGGCATTCGACTATTTTACCAAAAACATAATGTAACATATGGAGATCATAAACCTTATGCGTCTCAAATAGACATGCAAAAAATACCAGATACTAATCCTAATATGATGCACTGCAAAACAGCACCTAGTAGGGCACAAGAACCGATCAGGAGATTAATCAGATCAACAAGAAAAAAACTTTATATCTCATGCCTACATAATATGTTAAAATAATATCGTATGTCAAAATCAAAGAGAAATTACAGCACATCTAAACAGATCCGCAAAGGTAGTAATAATCTAACTTTTATGATTTAGTACCAAAAGAAATCTCATATCTTCTGATCCTGCCAATTTCACCACTAGTGCAATATAGATGTTGGCAGTAAACTTTCTTCTGTTGGAAACATAAAAGTATTACATTGAAAAAATAAGGTATTTTAAAACAGTGATCTTACTATTGATACAACTGGCAAGCAGCACATGTTATGGTAACATGTTTTCAATAAAGAACTAATCAGATCGAAATGAAGAAAACCTAGTCTTGTGTATGAATGAAATTCAAAATAAGATTGAATGCCTACACAAGCAAAATAGATTATAAAGGTGAAGAGCTACATATGTATAGTCACCTGAGAATGTCGTCCATGAGTAATCAAACCAATAAAAGCTTTAAGTCCCTTAATCTTGCTCATTGCCTTTAAAAAAATCCAGAAAATGTTTAGATATCATGATATGTTGATCACACTCAGCAGCATAGAAAATGAGTGAAATATAAACTAAAGCTTTTAGGTTAAATAAAAATAGGTAAGAACGAATACAAGTACTACAAACTTAAGGATTTTACGACAGTGAATCAGTGGGATACGCTAAACCCTATGTATAACCCCAGTATTCTAAATCTTGAAAACCTAAAAGAAAGAAAGAAAGAAAGAAAGAAAGAAAGAAAGAAAGAAAGAAAGAAAGAAAGAAAGAAAGAAAGAAAGAAAGAAAGAAAGAAAGAAAGAAAGAAAGAAAGAAAGAAAGAAAGAAAGAAAGAAAGAAAGAAAGAAAGAAAGAAAGAAAGAAAGAAAGAAAGAAAGAAAGAAAGAAAGAAAGAAAGAAAGAAAGAAAGAAAGAAAGAAAGAAAGAAAGAAAGAAAGAAAGAAAGAAAGAAAGAAAGAAAGAAAGAAAGAAAGAAAGAAAGAAAGAAAGAAAGAAAGAAAGAAAGAAAGAAAGAAAGAAAGAAAGAAAGAAAGAAAGAAAGAAAGAAAGAAAGAAAGAAAGAAAGAAAGAAAGAAAGAAAGAAAGAAAGAAAGAAAGAAAGAAAGAAAGAAAGAAAGAAAGAAAGAAAGAAAGAAAGAAAGAAAGAAAGAAAGAAAGAAAGAAAGAAAGAAAGAAAGAAAGAAAGAAAGAAAGAAAGAAAGAAAGAAAGAAAGAAAGAAAGAAAGAAAGAAAGAAAGAAAGAAAGAAAGAAAGAAAGAAAGAAAGAAAGAAAGAAAGAAAGAAAGAAAGAAAGAAAGAAAGAAAGAAAGAAAGAAAGAAAGAAAGAAAGAAAGAAAGAAAGAAAGAAAGAAAGAAAGAAAGAAAGAAAGAAAGAAAGAAAGAAAGAAAGAAAGAAAGAAAGAAAGAAAGAAAGAAAGAAAGAAAGAAAGAAAGAAAGAAAGAAAGAAAGAAAGAAAGAAAGAAAGAAAGAAAGAAAGAAAGAAAGAAAGAAAGAAAGAAAGAAAGAAAGAAAGAAAGAAAGAAAGAAAGAAAGAAAGAAAGAAAGAAAGAAAGAAAGAAAGAAAGAAAGAAAGAAAGAAAGAAAGAAAGAAAGAAAGAAAGAAAGAAAGAAAGAAAGAAAGAAAGAAAGAAAGAAAGAAAGAAAGAAAGAAAGAAAGAAAGAAAGAAAGAAAGAAAGAAAGAAAGAAAGAAAGAAAGAAAGAAAGAAAGAAAGAAAGAAAGAAAGAAAGAAAGAAAGAAAGAAAGAAAGAAAGAAAGAAAGAAAGAAAGAAAGAAAGAAAGAAAGAAAGAAAGAAAGAAAGAAAGAAAGAAAGAAAGAAAGAAAGAAAGAAAGAAAGAAAGAAAGAAAGAAAGAAAGAAAGAAAGAAAGAAAGAAAGAAAGAAAGAAAGAAAGAAAGAAAGAAAGAAAGAAAGAAAGAAAGAAAGAAAGAAAGAAAGAAAGAAAGAAAGAAAGAAAGAAAGAAAGAAAGAAAGAAAGAAAGAAAGAAAGAAAGAAAGAAAGAAAGAAAGAAAGAAAGAAAGAAAGAAAGAAAGAAAGAAAGAAAGAAAGAAAGAAAGAAAGAAAGAAAGAAAGAAAGAAAGAAAGAAAGAAAGAAAGAAAGAAAGAAAGAAAGAAAGAAAGAAAGAAAGAAAGAAAGAAAGAAAGAAAGAAAGAAAGAAAGAAAGAAAGAAAGAAAGAAAGAAAGAAAGAAAGAAAGAAAGAAAGAAAGAAAGAAAGAAAGAAAGAAAGAAAGAAAGAAAGAAAGAAAGAAAGAAAGAAAGAAAGAAAGAAAGAAAGAAAGAAAGAAAGAAAGAAAGAAAGAAAGAAAGAAAGAAAGAAAGAAAGAAAGAAAGAAAGAAAGAAAGAAAGAAAGAAAGAAAGAAAGAAAGAAAGAAAGAAAGAAAGAAAGAAAGAAAGAAAGAAAGAAAGAAAGAAAGAAAGAAAGAAAGAAAGAAAGAAAGAAAGAAAGAAAGAAAGAAAGAAAGAAAGAAAGAAAGAAAGAAAGAAAGAAAGAAAGAAAGAAAGAAAGAAAGAAAGAAAGAAAGAAAGAAAGAAAGAAAGAAAGAAAGAAAGAAAGAAAGAAAGAAAGAAAGAAAGAAAGAAAGAAAGAAAGAAAGAAAGAAAGAAAGAAAGAAAGAAAGAAAGAAAGAAAGAAAGAAAGAAAGAAAGAAAGAAAGAAAGAAAGAAAGAAAGAGAAAAGAAAATAAAGAGCAAAAAAGTATAAAATGATAATAGTGATAAATAAAATCATGTGAATCACAAAACTTTTTTTTTTTCGTTCGTCAAAAATCAACGAAAGTAAATGTCTGAGATGATAAAAGGAACTTAATGCGGAGTGGTGCTGCGTTCACCGTTACCGGAGCATGATGGACACAACCTGTTCGACGCAAGTCGTGAGAGAATCACATGTTAAGAAGCAGGGGTTGGTGAAGCACCGGACACGAGTGCAACGCCAGAGTTGGCATGGCATTTGTGGCACTTAGTGAGGTATTGCAGGGGCCATTACATGGTATTATTAGTATTAGTGGAACCAACTCACGTCGATGCAAGATCCAAGAGACAAGGGCCACTCTGTCCCATACACACCAAAAGAGCAAGATGGCCACTGTGAGCTGAAGCAGAGAGTTCTCTTTGGAAGTCTTGTTGGGGCGGTATGTCCAAAGTTTCGTGGCTTCTTTGCTTGAAAACAGTGACAGTTGCCACATTGACACCCGATATGGGGAGACGACAATCTTCACCTTTATCCTTCCAGGAATGAAACGTGGATATCTTCAATGGCATAACCATTATGGTTCCTCTAATCTACTTTTTTTTTTATCTCGCTGAAATTGTTTGTGTGCGAACAATTCTTTTCAAAAAAAATAAAATTTATATTTATTTTTCCTCCTCCATCGTAATATATAAACACCAGCAAATAAAAAAAGTAAATGTCTGAGATGATAAAAGGAACTTAATGCGGAGTGGTGCTGCGTTCACCGTTACCGGAGCATGATGGACACAACCTGTTCGACGCAAGTCGTGAGAGAATCACATGTTAAGAAGCAGGGGTTGGTGAAGCACCGGACACGAGTGCAACGCCAGAGTTGGCACCGCATTTGTGGCACTTAGTGAGGTATTGCAGGGGCCATTACATGGTATTATTAGTATTAGTGGAACCAACTCACGTCGATGCAAGATCCAAGAGACAAGGGCCACTCTGTCTCATACACACCAAAAGAGCAAGATGGCCACTGTGAGCTGAAGCAGAGAGTTCTCTTTGGAAGTCTTGTTGGGGCGGTATGTCCAAAGTTTCGTGGCTTCTTTGCTTGAAAACAGTGACAGTTGCCACATTGACACCCGATATGGGGAGACGACAATCTTCACCTTTATCCTTCCAGGAATGAAACGTGGATATCTTCAATGGCATAACCATTATGGTTCCTCTAATCTACTTTTTTTTTTATCTCGCTGAAATTGTTTGTGTGCGAACATTCTTTTCAAAAAAAATAAAATTTATATTTATTTTTCCTCCTCCATCATAATATATAAACACCAGCAAATAAAAAAAGTAAATGTTGAGAGAAACAGAGTGCAGCATCACTTCAATATGCAAATTATTGTGTAGTAAGCTGGAAAGCCATGAGGATGTTCTTAAAGCTATGGCTAATTCAGCAACCAGAAAACACTGATTGAAAGTTGGCAGGAAGATGATGAGGTCAAAAAAGTTTGGGAAAGAGCTCAAAAGGAAATCCAACTCCACATATATATGTAGGCACACAAATTATTGTGTGTTGGATCCTCTAGTGAGGCCAAAAAAGCTTAGGTTTCCAATATATATGTAGGCACACAAAAGGCCATTCCACCTCTCTCTCTCTCTCTCTCTCTCTCTTCTCCGCTCTCCCATCACCCATCCCCTGCTAAATCCAAAGGTCATTGAAGAAGACCACTTCCGGTTTGGCATTCCTTTGCCCGTCGTTTTGTTTGTTTGCTCTCAGAGAGCCCAGAGCACTGTTGCATCTGTCTCTTCTCCGCCCCTCGGCCTCTTCCGATATCGATCCCGAAGCAAAGGTGGCTTCTTTATGGTGGTGTTGGCCTCGACCGAATCCGAAGCTGTGAGATATGTACTTCGGAAGCCCATACGGCCTTCCTTTCCCATCCCTCTCTCTCCCGTCTATGGGTGAAAGCGTCTGTTTGGTTCGTGTGAACGGCATCTCTCCGCCATTACTTTGACCGGCTGGGAGCTTTCGTTAGATTCGGAGGATCGAGGGAAAGGTGCGGTATTTTGGTGAGAGGAACCATAAATTTCGAATCTTGGTGTTGCTTTCGTCTTCGATTGAGGTATGGCATGAAACTTGTTTATTCTTTCTCTTCCAGTCTCTAGGTTTTCGATTATGCCTTGTTGTCCATCGATCTACACTTACCATCTTTTTTCGCTAGAGAATAGAAGTTCCCTTTCCGGTGTTTTGGAAGCTATGCATGTATTTTATTTGTTAAGTTTATCGGCAATTCTCTTGACAACATCATGCATGATTTAATTCGTAAAGTAGGTTGTTGCTGTCTCTTGAAGTTTACTCTACACGGAGCAATTTCTTGGAATAATCAATGTTCGTAGGGTAAACTTTTCTGATTTGTTGCTCGAACATGTTAAAACATTGGATGTTGATTCTATTTGGAGGTGACTTGGTCCAGTTGTAAATTAGGTTGACATCATCTTCATGCTTTATATGGTTGTTGATGTATGTATGCCGTTTTTTTACCATCTGGGAAAATTCGATGTGATCTTGATGCATTGATCTGAACTTTCCTGTGTCAATTTCAGTCTTTTTTGCCATTGTTTTGTTCTCTTATGATTCTTATAGTCATGTTTATATGATCAATTCCCCTGTAAAAAGCTTGTTCTTTTTAGCTTCGAGAATATTTGGGTTCATTTATGGGTGTGTGTTATGCTGGTCTTTCTATAATTTTATGGTTTTCGCAGATACAGATTATGATTTGAACAAATATTATGTCTTTCCTACTTCGATATAGATTGCTTATCTAAAAAGAAATTAATCTAATCACCTGTTTCTTTGTTTGCTCTGCCTATCTTCTGTCATTCTTTCAGGTTCTTTTTCTGTTCTATTGCTGTGTCTCCTCTCATGGAGAGCGAGGCATCATGGGAATCTCTGTATGCTATCCACTTAGGAAGAAAGGTTATTGAGAATAGACCTGTTTCTGAGGGTAATGAAGGAGTTGAAGAATTTACTGTTTCCTTGGATAGCATTCTTCCTTATGACATTTTAGAGAGAATCTTCTCATTTCTTCCCATGGCTAGCACCATTAGGGCTACATCTGTGTGTAAAAGGTGGTATCATATCATCCATTCCAAGAGGTTTATACGGGCCAACAAGTTACCACAGATGCCATGGTACTTCATGTTTACCTGTAATGAGGCAGCAGCAGGTTATGCTTATGACCCAGTTCTTCGGAAATGGTATAACATCGATCTCCCTTGTATTGAGAAAAGTAATTGGCTTTGTTTCTTCTTCCCATGGATTAGTTTGCTTCATGGACAATGATAGCCGGAGCCGTATTTTTGTTTGCAACCCAATTACAAAAGACTGCAAGAGGCTTCTGGAACCTCCGGGTGCCAAGTTCCCTGATTATAGTTCCCTTGCCATGTCTGTTGACAGAAATTCTCACCATTATACTATAGTTGTGGTGAAATCTAAACAGGTGCCTGGCGATTTTTCAGTGTGGGACTTCTCTATTCACATATACAGGTCAGAGAGCAAATCATGGGTCTCTTCCATTAAAGAGGTTTTGTCGGGATGGAGGGGAGGTGATGAATGTGTGATCTGCAATGGAGTTTTGTACTGTTTGATTCATTCTACTGGCGTTCTTGGAAATGCTGACCTCCGACATAGCCTGATCATGTATGATCTCTCAGCCAGATCATCTCATGCTTCTTTGATGTGTATGTCAATATCCGTGCCCTGTTCTCTCACCTGTGGTCGGCTGATCAACCTCAAAGAAAGGCTAGTGATGGTTGGTGGAATTGCAAAATATGACAGACCCGACATCATCAAAGGGATTGGAATTTGGGAACTTAATAAAAGAGAGTGGCAGGGAGGTTGCTCGCATGCCTCACAGGTTCTTTCAAGGGTTTGGTGAGTTGGACGATGTCTTTGCAAGCAGCGGCATAGAAGACCTGATTTACATACAGAGCTATGGAGCTACTGCTCTGCTTGTTTTTGACATGAGCCAGAAACATGGAAATGGTCTGTTAAGTGTCCTGTGACTAAAAGATTCCTCTGCAGCTTTTTAACTGGTTCTGCTTTGAACCTAGGCTTGAAGCCGTCCTCCTGATGTCTTTGTTCTCTTGATATGGAGCCAACAAAGTTACAGAGTGCTGAATCTCTCTCTCTCTCTCTCTCTCTCTCTCTCTCCTCTCTCTCTCTCTCTCTCTCTCTCTCTCTCTCTCTCTCTCTCTCTCTCTCTCTCTCTCTCTCTCTCTCTCTCTCCTCTCTCTCTCTCCTCTCTCTCTCTCTCTCCTCTCTCTCTCTCTCTCTCCTCTCTCTCTCTCTCTCTCTCTCTCTCTCTCTCTCTCTCCTCTCTCTCTCTCTCTCCTCTCTCTCTCTCTCTCTCCTCTCTCTCTCTCTCTCTCTCTCTCTCTCTCTCTCTCTCTCTCTCTCTCTCCTCTCTCTCTCTCTCTCTCTCCTCTCTCTCTCTCTCTCTCTCTCCTCTCTCTCTCTCTCTCTCTCCTCTCTCTCTCTCTCTCTCTCTCCTCTCTCTCTCTCTCTCTCTCTCTCTCTCCTCTCTCTCTCTCTCTCTCTCTCTCTCTCTCCTCTCTCTCTCTCTCTCTCTCCTCTCTCTCTCTCTCTCTCTCTCTCTCTCTCTCCTCTCTCTCTCTCTCTCTCTCTCTCTCTCTCTCTCTCTCTCTCCCCTTTCTGTGCTTTTTCTTGATCACATATTTGGCACAAGCGACATATGTAATGACAAATGTTCAAAATGACATTCCTGAAAAAAGATCTTCTGCCTTTGATGTATTTAGCTACTTCATCTTGTTCTTTCTTTTGGCTTTTTATGCATGCTGGCTTTGCTTGTCATCAGTAGCAGAATTTGCACCTTAACCTTGCTTATTATATCTACTATTGTTCTTTTAGTTGTTAGTGACAAACTGCATTATATTTGATGTTGTGGCTGTTTTAGGATTTAGGCATACTTTTGGGGCTATTATTATACTCAGGTCCAAAAAGTGAAAATTTTCTACACTACATTTGCCAAAAGTTGAACACTGTTCAAAAAGAGTCAGGATATGTAGACATTTTTGTCTAATTTAGGTTCATACATAGTGATCTTTGCTTGCAATTGGATTCTTACTGGATTCATTGGTTTACACTTGCAAGTGCCTCTACTTGTTGTACTAGCATCCGTTGAACCTGAATCTTAACATGCAGCTTAACATAATATAGCTTCACTTTTTGGAGACTGCTTCTAGTACATGAGCATATCGATTTTTCAGTTTTAGCAGCACATTATCAAATGAAAGTTGACAAGTTTCCTGGAGATCTACAAATGACTTGCACAGATCATTTTGATAGGTTCCAACAACTTGCACAGTAGACTAGTAGTATCAGATGTTCATTTATATTGGACTTGTGAGTTACCAAGTTGAACATTTATTGTGCACCAAGATGCAAATGGATGCGACTTTGTCTGAATTTGCCTCATGTCCATGGTAAGTGCTAGATGCAGCTCAAGTTCCCTCTGAAAGATACAACAACCAAGATTCATATGGGTTTCCTGTCTGAATCTGATTTATGTCCATCTTGAGCAGACATGGTAAGTGCTAGATGCAGCTCAAGTTCCCTCTGAAAGATACAACAACCAAGATTCATATGGGTTTCCTGTCTGAATCTGATTTATGTCCATCTTGAGCAGACATGGTAAGTGCTAGATGCAGCTCAAGTTCCCTCTGAAAGATACAACAACCAAGATTCATATGGGTTTCCTGTCTGAATCTGATTTATGTCCATCTTGAGCAGACATGGTAAGTGCTAGATGCAGCTCAAGTTCCCTCTGAAAGATACAACAACCAAGATTCATATGGGTTTCCTGTCTGAATCTGATTTATGTCCATCTTGAGCAGACATGGTAAGTGCTAGATGCAGCTCAAGTTCCCTCTGAAAGATACAACAACCAAGATTCATATGGGTTTCCTGTCTGAATCTGATAATTCCCTCTGAAAGATACAACAACCAAGATTCATATGGGTTTCCTGGCTGAATCTGATTTATGTCCATCTTGAGCAGACATGGTAAGTGCTAGATGCAGCTCAAGTTCCCTCTGAAATGATCTGCAGATTCTTGTCTTGGCCAAAGTAAAGTGTAAATGATGCATGATGGTCAGTTTCACCCTGAAAGCTCAAGTATGAAGAGAGGAGCCAAATGAAAAGGACACTGTAGAGGCTAGAGGTGGAAGCAAGTTTTCTCATCTGCTCCCCATTGCTTGTACCCACAAAAGAGGTGCATCTGAAGAGGTTGATTCTTTGGCCAACATTATCTGTCAAAGGTTTGGCAGGGAGGACTGTGACAGCTGATGCCAATATGGTTGCTTTTGTGTGCACTGTGAGTGGAGCCCTGGGCAGTTGCAAGTTACTGATCAATGGATGTCAGCTGGTGGCTGAGACTATCTGTCTGATCCCAGCATCCCACCTACCTTAGACATCAAGTGTCTAGATTGTACTTTTGCAAGTATAAATCCATTTCTTCATTTCTACATGGTGTTTTGAGATGATGAATACCATGCACCTGCACATGAGTTCACATATATGGCTGATGGTATGGCATTTGGTGTTAGCTGACAAAATGCTTTCTATTTAATTATATTTATAATATAATGTATCAAAGTTTTCAATGGGGTCTTTTTTGGATGCTGAAATCAGTATTTCGTCAAGGTGGAGACTTAGAGCTCCCACAAGTCAGGTGCTCACCATGTGATGCACCACAGAGAAGTGAGTCCTCAAATGAATGAGTCCATGTTAGACTGTAGAGGACATCCTCCATTGCTGCAACTTACATTTTACATGCCTAATCATTTGAGTTTGGGACCTTTTAAGTGTGAAGTTGTCTGACAATCCCAAACAGCTAACACAAGTTCTAATCTGCCCTTTCAAGATAGATTCATTAGTGGTGAAATTATAATGACAAGAAATTGTTGAAGTGCAAGTAGAATTCATGATCTGTCAAATAATTCTCAAATTTTTGGTGCTGTCAAGGCTGTACAACTATGCATCATGAGCAACCCTCTGTTAATCCTTGTTTAATCCTGACTATATTTGGCCATGTAATTGCAATGGTTTCTCAACAACAAAAAGAAACCTATCCAACAAACTTTTGTCACAACAAAGAGGAAAAGAAGAACAAATAAAACACTGTAATTTGTGAATTCAATCTTGTAATGGTGTTAACTTACAGATAATATTTCTATAACTGTCTAACCAAACAAAGAAAATTTTAGAAGCTTGGCTGATGGTCAATTTTCTCAAGTTGCATATCCAAATTCAAGTCTACAAGAATTTCGCAGATACTGTCTTTTTGTAAATCGCAAGGAAATATCACTAAATCGTTCGAAACACAAAACTGGGTTTCAACAGATTGCCACAGTTCTGGGAAATACAACAACCTAATTACCAGTTGTAGGACATGGTCCAGAGTTCCAGACAAATTTGTAGAGGCCAAATGGCTTCCTTTTCAATTCTTCAAATCTCCAATATAAAACTCGTCAACCATGTCAAAGACCCGAGTGGCATGTTGTGGCCTGTATTAACAGACCAACAATGCATTATCAATCTAGTAGAGTAGTAATAACAATTGCATATATGAAAGGCAAAGGGAGAAAGATACACGTGATAAAACATTCATAAACATTCATAAAACATTCATAATAGGTACAAACCCATAAAACCCCTTGGTTGAATCACCTCCAGCATTGTTTAGTATAGCATCTCCTCCAGGATGTTCTTCAACATAAGGTGTGACATTATATACCTACATGTAGAATTTAATAAAATTTTCATGATATGTTGGGAAAAACCAAGAAAAATTAACGACGCAGGTTCCATCGTACAACCTTGTCTTTGACTATGATCCAACAATCTGTCCTTGTATTATGAAGAGAAACCTCCTCCTTCGTGTAAGTTCTTATCGTCTAAGTAAAAGAACACGAAGAAAATAATCGTTAGTTGCAGGAAAAACTTATTAGCAACTAAGAAAATATTTGAAATCTAGTTTTCATTCAAAAAGTGGAGCATCAGTACAGCTTATGAAATAGAGAAAGCTTGCTGTATTTTTTGGAAATAGAAAAGTGTAGTTAAGGGGTGGGTTTTACAGATTTTCTGAAGGTAAGCTTGTTGATTAAGGCCAGTAATAAGAAATCAGCTCACATATGATGACCTGAAAGGATCATTATCATTTGCTCCTATAATTTTTAACTGAAAAAAGTACCAACATAATTGCCACATGAAGGCTACCTGTCAACTGATATGATACTCTTTTATAAGATTGATTAATTGAGTTCATTTAGGGGAAGAAGAAACGACGTATAGAAATAAAATGTGTTCCATTGTACCAACATATTGATGTCAATTACAAGTTTCAAATATTAACTACAAGTCTCTATGTTCATTGAAAGCCACCTACAAAGCAAAACACAACCAAGAATATGACAAATATTTCACCTGCAACCTGTCCTCAACCCCTTAAACTGTGGTGTTCAACATCTTACGGCAAAATTGGGTAAGCAAGGGCTTGAGTAAATACCTAAAAGCAAATTAGAAGATATGATAAACCACAGAGCAGTCTCTGAAGTTCCCTAATACTTGGGAAGAGTCCAGGAGAAAGAAATGTTCATGCTATGACGACATGCCTATAGGACAAAGTCCCATAATTAATGTGTAATTGTTAATCCATGACTTACATATTCCGCTTAAATTTGGTAATTGTTAATCCATGACTTATGTATTCCGCTTGAAGTTGAAAAAGGAATTCTGACAAATATAAGGTAGTCTATGAAGCATCCAAATTTTCTCTCATATGAAATTTATAGACTACTACATATTTATGGGCATCCTTTTATTCACATTTAAATGGAATAAGTAGATCATGAATTATGAATTTATTGAATCATGAGTTACTAAACATGCAATAAATTATTATAAGAAATTAAGAATTAGAAAATTGATGTAATCGGTAAAAGATATGATTAGGTTTATAGTTAAGAAAGTTGTTCTTTAAATACTTAGAAGGACACTTAGGGAAATTAGAATATCATGTCAAGCAAACTGATCATTACCTTTGTCGTCACACTTGGATGTGTTCCTCGAGCTTTACCTACACAAAGTAAGTCCATAAGTTCCAGCATTGCATAATTTAGACAACTATAAAAAAAAAGGATATTACAAAGTTACCTTTCCTGTTTGATCTGGGGATGACAAAAAGAGCTCCCAGTAACAAAAGCAGGATCATTGCTATAACAATTAACTCCATCTGGACAAGTCTCCCTGTTAAACAACAACTAAAAGAATACACTCCTAAGCCTACAAGTGAGATAATCAAATGACCAAAATACTGCATGTACTCCGATTAATCAAGTAGCTGCAAGTTATTATCCACATCAACTACTAATTTACCATGAGTGCACTCCGGAGTTGATTTAGAAAGATTTCCGGCAGCCTACTCATCTAACTACTAGATATTCAACATGAAATAAATCACTCATCAAAATGACATACTTATAACGACCCAATTAATGCATCAAGGATCCAGAGACAATATTGGAAAATTTTTGTGGGAAACCCAAGCAGGAACATCATAATGCAGCTGTTAAGAAGGTGAATCCATTCATTTACCGTGGTTATTCTAATGGTGCCCTAGTTTCACACCAGCATGTTCACAAGTAGTCAATGTGCACAAACCAAATCTGTCTATTTGATAACTGGAACCTCCTCGCACAGCTACATTGCAAAGCAGGTACATCATAACGCAGCTGTTAAGAAGGTGAATCCATTCATTTACCCTGGTTATTCTAATGGTGCCCTAGTTTCACACCAGCATGTTCACAAGTAGTCGATGCGCACAAACCAAATCTATTTATTTGATAACTGGAACCTCCTCGCACAGCTACAATGCAAACCCTCCCCACACCCACACCTTTCCCTTCGTTGCCAAACATTGGTTTCTCCCATGCCTTTTCCTTAACCTTTTCTTCTTATTGTATTTCGTTTTAATCTCATTTAAAAGGTTTACAAGTTTCAAGAGAAATAAAACAGAGACCTTTTTTCTTTCGTGACCGAAATGACAACGAAGGTTAGAACAGAAAAGAAAGAGAAAACGGCGAAGAAATCGACGATTGAAAGGATAGTGGAGTACCCAGTGGATCGGACGAGACGACGAGGCAGAGATCTGAAAGCGCACCAGCAACTCACGGAGGAAGAGGAGGAGGAGGGAGTCGTGGGTGTCCGTGGGCACCTCTTCAGACAGCGGCGGCCGCTGCGGGGTTGGAACACATCACCCGAACTCTCCGATTACCGGGGGGCCTGCATCAACCCACGACTGATGTCACAACTTCGGTCCTGACATAATGACGTGGTGAACATCGAGGGGTTCGACGCCGGGACGTCGCTTCTGTCGGCAGCTAAGTCGTAACTCAAGTAGGGTCGTTCGGGGTCTCGCCGTTTCGGACCCGCAACAAGTAGGGTTCGCTTCGATTCTTACGGGTCCGATTACCCGATAACTGTCGCCCGTTCGATGAGACCGGAGCAGACGGACAATCACACGATAGGGTTGTTGCGCTGGGACCCCTACGGTTAGGATGGGAGATTCGAAGGGTTGAGAAGGCGAATTGGAGGCGTCCTTCGATCCGCACGAATCAAAGAGGATCCGAACTCACTCGTCTCAGTCTTACTCGCATACGGCCGTGTTTGTGTTCCTTCTTAACGGGTCGTTTATTTATATTTTTGTATTTATTCTCCTAAGTTTAAATTTACGTATATATACAAACAAAATATAAAAAGTCACGCCGATATAAATCATTATAATTAATCTTCTTTAGCTACTATAAGTGTCCTATTGATGAGAGTAATAATTATGATAAGACTCGCATAATATCAGCTGGCCCAGATGATGCCTCACGGGCTGACAGCACCTGATCAACATGGACCGGAACGCCTACCAAGGCACATTAACACTCCGCTCCGACTTGATCCCTCACGCCACGCCAACGACGATGTTAGACGCCACCAGAAGTACCATCCTGCTCCCTGCAGGCAGGCACACCAGGTAACGATAATTCTCACTATAAAAACCCTCGCACCTTGAAAAAGAGGAGAGGGAGAACAACCCCCTACTACTCTTCACTAACTTGATCGTCGGAGGGATCGGGCCGAGCACTCCCGACCCGACCTGTGTGCATGTATAAAGACGGGACGCCTCCCATCGAACGACCAGACGATGAGCTCCCATCCGGAGGAAGCTGCGATTCCATCCTGATCGGACCACCTCTGCAGTCTTGGGGAACCTCCCTGGGAGATCCCCCGTCATCCGGACCCGAACCAAGCCACGTCGGCCCCGAGGCCACGGCTTAAGGTTGTTTACACCAACACCTATCAATTAAAATTTTAATTTGTATTATTATATCTTTTAAATTTAACATGATACAATAGACATGGGTCATTATATATAATTTTTTACTGAAATAAACTAATATAAATAATGATTATATGATATAGGTTATTGAGGGCATTTTAGGGAATACATCATCAACCATAAGTTAACCCAATTCGATCTAGACCCGAAGGTATAAGGGTGTTTAAGAAATGACTATTTTACGAGTTGATTGATGGGGGACCAAGGTGGTTGAGATGGATTTGAGATAATTTTCGATTGGAATCTATGTATCTAAGGTGTTCTGAGGCTAAATTGAAGTGGGGTTCGGCTACTCGACGGGTTTATGCACAAAGGTCAATGTCAAATGGTGTTTCTCAATCCAATCTCTCTAATACTCAAGTTAGTTTTGTGATGAAATATGGTATAAGGGGTTAGCTGCCAATAGATTCGACCCTTGGGCTGACGTTGGGGTCGACTTTTATACATATTTGATCGTAATATTTTTTTATTAGCGTTTTGTTCCCGAGGACAGCAACCATGAAATGATCGTAACACCTTTTCCTTAGTGGTTTATTCATGGGGGCGATAAACCTAAACGATCTTCTATGAATTATTGTCCATAGAAATCAACCGAGGGGAGATAAACTCAAATGACTATCCGTAGATTGTTATCCATGGAGGCCGACAAGGCCAACTCAAATAGCTTCTATGTCATTATCTCGTGGGGAGTAACTTGGCCTATAATGCCCAAATAGGATGAGATTGACTGTTAGATTATTTCCAATCATAGAGAGCCGTAAATACAATAATAAAAATAACTATGAAATATTTAGCTAAAGATTCATAAAGATGGCTAAGAGTCCCAATTTAAATTAGTTGTGAAATGAATAACATCGGTTATTTTTTAAATAATTTATCCAAAATAATTCTTAGCCTTTCTTATCACTATAAATAAATATTTTTTAATGATGACCGGTAAGATTAGATCAACCTTAGAACTCGAATATCAATAGGCTTTTACACTACCTTTGTATCCTCTATAAATGAGTTTTTAGTGATCGATCAATTTTAATTATATTTCAACTAATAATCAAATATTGATCGATCCATGTAAGCCTTATACATAATGTATACAATACATGGATCGCCCCCTAAATATATATATTATCGATCCAAGTTTATTTATTTCTTACTTGTATAACCTTAACGAAACATGAGGTAATAAGATATTCTATCATCAAGTTGAGTAAACCCAAAAGGTAGAAGAAAAAGAAAAGAATCATTCATCAGAGGAAAGTTAATTTTCAAGAGTCTCTTCATGAAAGGAGAAAGTTAGTAGGATGGAAAAAGAATCATGACTTAAGGTTAGAGGATCTTTCGACATTCTTTGTTATGTGAGTGGGCGTTCCCTCCTTTGATGACTCATGTTATCTTGATTTGGAGCAGTTGTAGCGTGAAGTAGACATGCAATAAACAATAAAACAATGATGACTAACATCTTCCAGTAGCATAGGTTAGATCGATAAGATTATGAGCTCCACCTTGGCGATGGCTTTGTGCTTTGATAGCACACTTTGGTTGTCCACACTATCAACCAGTCAACGCAGGAAGAATCCCATTTTGCCATAAGGAGATTGGTGAATCCATGTAAATGTGGTGTCTCGCTGGGGCAGTTGGGTTGGCGATGTCAGCGAACAGTGAGAAAGCTACAGTTCGAGAGGATGTTCCTATTCAAAATATACTACAAATTCTGCATCATTAGATAAATTTATGTACCCAATTCGTGAATGATTTCATGATTTCTTGGAAGGTTACGTATTTTATTCATTTAATCTCATATCTCAAAGAATCTAAAAGAAAAAAAATCAATTTTGTTGCCAACAATAATTATTATATTTATACGTAAAAATCTGCTCCTTTTACTCATTGTGCGGCTCCTCTCGTCGTATTGCTTTTCGTGCCACTTTGACAGCTTCGCTCCATCTGCCGCCTTGCGCTTGACGTTCACGTATCTGCGGGCCTCACTCCACCGCCCACACTTCACATGCCCTTCCCCGGCGACCACGTCACCTTGTCGGGCTCCTGCCCGTGTCCCCGCCGCTCCTCTGCCTGTCCCCCGACAGGAAACATCTCCGTGACCCAACGTCCGCTAAACCCTCCTCAGCGAGACCCCACCGGCCACGGGACCTACCGCTCTCCATCACGAACATTTCCCTCGTCGCCGTCGGGCGCCGAACAGCCCGGCCTACGACTATATCTCTTCCGGCAACATAATAATTCGTGGACGAGGGACGGGAGTCGGCTCATGGACCGTCGCGGGGCCCACCGGCACGTCTGGTCACAACCATCCGTCGGATTGCTCCGTCCCGCCTCATCCGACGGGTGGCGTTTCGGTCACCTAACGGGACCTACGCGATGGTGACGTCACGGCGCACCACGCGTCGAGATCCATGGCGACGAGGCGGGCCAACGTGAACGGGGCGGTGATCCACGTCCTTCACTGTGCTGGGAAAGGACGACGGGAGCTCGTCCTCATCGTGGTGGTGGGCCCGACGTGGCTCCCCGTCAGAGCGCCTGCCGCGTGTTCGGCATCGCGGCTGTTGCGCGCAGGGCTCCGTTAGCCGTCGCGACCGTTGATCTAGGTCTTCGGTGGCTGCGCGGCATCGAGCCTTGGGTCCCGCGCTTTTCTCCGGATTCGGGAGGGAAAAGGAGTTCTCGATTCGGTTACCCGCGTGAGTCACCCGAGAGGCAGCGGCTGACCTCACCATCGTGGCCCACTTCCCCACGACGGCTTAGATTTCTTGTGATTACCGAAATAAATGAGGGGCATTTAAATAATCATATCTACATTGTAGCTTTTTCTTTATTCCGGGCGCGAGGCGCGTCTCCAACCCAATTCATTCCCTCGTACCAAACAAACCCACCCGCTCGTCGCCCCGCGACGGACCTCAACTGCTAAGGGCGATGACGTGGGTGCTCGACGACGCGTCATGTGGCTTTGGTCTGAATCAACGAAGGGGACCGGGCCGCCATATCAGCGGCATCGTGACCGCGAGGCAACCTGGCTCTCGTACGTCGCGTAGACTGCTCATGATATCGACGCGTGTCCGGTGGCTGTGGGCCAACGTAGAATAAGATACGGGTTTATGGCCTCGATGCACGCACCAGGAAACGTGGCGCAACAAAAAGTAGCCCCACTCACCGGCTACTTTGTGGGGTCCGCGGAGGAGGCCGTGGGTGGGTGAGTCTGGGGTGGGGTTCGAGGTCGTCCCGTCGGGGCTCGTATGTGATCGCGGGGCCCACCGGCACCGACGGCCAACTCAACGACCACCATTGCCTCCGCGTAAGCCGTGCGATTCCAACGCGGACGCCAAAACCCACGGCCGGGGAATCGGAGCCGTGTCAGGGACCCACCAAACGCCGTGTGCGGGTGGTTTTCCTGATGGCATCGGCTGTGCCCGTCCGTGTAGGACTGCGGATCGCGCTCGACCATATCGTGCATCCCGATTCGACACGTGTATCGTGAGGTGGCAAATGGCTTGGCGCGGCGTTCCTTTCCCCTTTGCCTTCGCGGCCTTCCACCTCTCTGTCTCGTCTCCTCCCTTGCTCGGCTCTCCAGTATTCTCCACAGAGGAAGCTCTTTTGCTCTTCCTTTACGGCCTAATGGAGCACGAACGGCATTAAGGTTCGGTTGCTTTTTTACTCCTCGAGAGGGCGTTTTCCGCTTTTGAGACCCTTATACCTGCCGCTGACTTTCATGGAGCTCACCGACCTTTTTTTTAGCTACTCTTTTTCTCTTTTCTTTTTGGCTTCCGGAGGAGAAAACGCGGCGACTTGTTGGCTTTAGGGTTTTGGGAAAGCCTCCGGTGGCCGAAAATTCCAGGTACGCGCGATCGATGGCTTATTTCATCCAATTTTTCAATGGAATGCCTTGAACGTCGTCGCTTGCTACGGCGTCGTCGCGTCGTCGCTTGCAATTGGTTGCCTTTTTTATCGTTTTGTGAGCGGAATTTATCATTTCCTATCGTCTTTTTATGAGATATTACAGGAAAACGTTGGATTCCACCTTCTGTTTGCCGGAGGGACGTCTGATTTTATATCTTCTCGCGATCTGGTAGAAAGATTATATTTCGATGGAAAATATGAGGATACTCTTTCTTTCTTTCTTTCTTTCTTCGAGAGGGAGGCTAGAAAGAGAGGAAATCAAGAGCGGTGAGAAAAAGATGTGGTTAGATGGGGAAGAAGAGAGCGGACATTACGGGAATCACGGGTTCTTCAGTTGGAGGACAGTATGACGTACGATCCTCGTTCCAGCGACAGAGCAGGGTCAAGAGACTCGCTCCGAGTTGCAGATCGATAGGGTGCTATTTTCCTTTTTCCTCTCTATGTACCCCCATTAATCAAAAGCTCGTTTTTTCTCTTCTTTCGTTGGGTACATCTGTCTTTTTGGTATCGGAAGTGATCAGCGACCGTCCAAGATTCGGACCCTTCCCACTTTACGGGTCGGTCCACACTTCTTTCCGACGAAAAGACGCTCTTGACCTTCAATTCTTTTCTAAACCTAGCGCCCATGAAACATCTGGTGATAGATCATAGTTTACTTTGGTCCATCGTCAAATTAATTGCTTAGAAGTGTTTTTTTTTCTTTCCCTTTATCATCGTTCTTTTTATGGAGAGAAAACGGATTATTAACGCTTGTGTTTGGAAATTGATATGACAAGAAGTTCGATGAAAACAATTGGAAAAAACTGTTTGTTGAGGAAATTGGTTAGTTTATATGGTGTTATATTTCTTTTAATTATAAAGTCTGTAATAATTTTTCTGGATGAATCTAATAGCTAGTAGCTGGAGCAGTCCCTGATGCAACTGGTCATCAGAACATCTAAAGCTTCCTGTTTTAATGGGCATGATATTTTGGCTATATATGCTGCATGCCTCATGAGAAATCAACTGCAGCTTTTGATATTTGATAGTGCATATATATGCTGGGGAGTATTGTTGTACTGACTAGACGTGGGAAGAATCAAGATATGATAAGTTTCTTCGATCAGTGGAAGTTTGTCATCTTGTCTCTGGAATTATTTGTTTAAAGGATAATGGTTTACAACATGAATAAGAATGTTGAAAGTGTTTTTTTCAGTTTTGAAAAAGACAACTTGGTTTTAGCAGCCACGATGGTTCCTCATCCTCGAAAGCCTTTGATACAAATTTTGTTTTCTCTATTCATGTTTATTGATGGCAGTTATTGTTTGGCACTTTCATTGTTGCCTTTGCTGTTGTCATTTTACTCTCAAATTGGGTTATATATGCAAAGTAAATTGTTGGTTTGGGCTGCTTTGAACTCGTATCATACTCAACAGTTTCCTGGTACCCATGTAAAGTACGGTAGTAGTTCTGTTATTCTCACTGGGTCAAGCTTTTATTTATTTGATATGAACTCTACTTTCTGAAAATTTGAAGGCAACCACAAACTTTATACTTACCAACATGAATATTTCCCTCTTGATTATGAACCATTCTTCTGAATTATAGTTTTTAATGCTCCCACTCATTATACAATGATATCAGGGGTTTCCATTATGACTCTGTTGATATTTGAGAAAGGTGACAATGTCTTTAGGTGTGATTCAAAGTCCAACCTTGTGCCATGTATTAGGAGGAAGATGACCATTCCCAAATCGACATATATATATTATATGTGTATGCCTGTGTTTAAAATTAACTAGCTATTCTTGGTTGAGTTAAATCCTATGAGTACTCATGTTAATTTTTGTATATCTGTTAAATATGTGGTTGGAAATTTAATTGCCATCATAAGCAGGCACGTCAGGTGTTACAATATTTGCTATTGAACATGTCAGTTGTGTGATTCCCATGTTGAAATTTACAAGTTTCTGGTTTAAAGAGTTATTAATAAGTGAGATGATTAAATAAGACATCAGTTTTCTTCAAAGAATGATTCTTCTGACACACTTTGTTTAGGTGCGTGACTGATTATCATGGCACGTAATGAAGCTGCAACGCCCCCAAAGTCTAACAAGGCATCTTCTCCTGTGCTGGTGGGCACAAATGTCAGTTCTGAGAGTCACAGACTGAACATGTTTTGATTTCATATGCATCCTATCCTGCATATCTTCTTGATGTGCAGTTTGCTGCTTTTAAGCATTACTGCAACAAAAATGTCCATTGTATTCAAAATAAAATATTAAGTTGCACACCTGTCTTACTTTAAGTTTATACAAGCATCATTATGGTGATTCCTTAGATATACACTGAAAATCTTCATGAGTTTACACCAAAAAGGATATAGAACATAGGGTGTCGTCTTAGCTTCATTGCAATTTGATCATTCAGTTGCAGCCTACCCTTAAGGAAAATGATTTTTCCATGGTTGTTGCAATAAACATGAAAACAACTATGGTTTCTTTGTTTTTGTTTTTTTTGTTTTTTTCTGTGGCTTGTTATTTATTAGTGTTATTTTGTTGAAGTCACGGGAGACACCTGCAAATCCTCCATATCCTGACTGGGCAACCATGCAGGTTAGTACAACTAGATTCTTGTGTTTGTTTTCTTTCATGTCCTACCATAAAACTTATAACAATTTTTTATTTGTTTAGGCATATTATGGTCACGGAATGATACCACCTACATATTTGTCTGGCCATGTACCTCATCCATACATGTGGGGCCCACACGTATTCAAACTTTTTGTTATTTCTATCATTGTGGCCAATTAGCCAAGGAAAGATCTGGTGCAATGAAATCTATCACATCTTCTACTAGGATAATATCATTATTTCAGTTGCTTGCTATTACACTTGGCAATCCCTGTTTCCTCCTTTTTTTTCGTTTCAAGAAATACATTGTATGGCTTTTCTTCAAGTCCTTCAATTTGATAGTCAGAAGAATATTTTATCCTCCAGATGTACCAACAAGACTTTAGGAGCTCTACCCTATCAATAGTTGGTTTTTGCTAATTTCCTTTTGGAGATCTTGGGATCACCAGTTTTATGGCAACTTACTCGAACCATTTGTAGACAAGGAATCATTTAGGCCATTTTTTAATGTAATGAGAAGGTTTGATATATATAATCTGGGGGAGAAAAATGGGATGGGGTCATGCATCTTCCCACCTTATATTCTACATAAAGATTCCTTCACATCTTCTGATCCAGAGGGGAACATGCATAAAATGAGACCATATACATTGCAACTGAGGCTAATCATGAACAAAGTTTTTGATCATTTGTTTGAATTGTTTTACATTGTATGTGGACTACCTACTAAGTTTTGTGATTCGTTGCCTATCTGTAATGAACAATTTCTGAGTACTTTTTTATGGGACAAAGTGCATACAGTTTTAAACTCGAGTTACGAAAATAAAAAAAATAAAAAAAAAAAAAAAAAAAAAAAAAAAAAAAAAAAAAAAAAAAAAAAAAAAAAAAAAAAAAAAAAAAAAAAAAAAAAAAAAAAAAAAAAAAAAAAAAAAAAAAAAAAAAAAAAAAAAAAAAAAAAAAAAAAAAAAAAAAAAAAAAAAAAAAAAAAAAAAAAAAAAAAAAAAAAAAAAAAAAAAAAAAAAAAAAAAAAAAAAAAAAAAAAAAAAAAAAAAAAAAAAAAAAAAAAAAAAAAAAAAAAAAAAAAAAAAAAAAAAAAAAAAAAAAAAAAAAAAAAAAAAAAAAAAAAAAAAAAAAAAAAAAAAAAAAAAAAAAAAAAAAAAAAAAAAAAAAAAAAAAAAAAAAAAAAAAAAAAAAAAAAAAAAAAAAAAAAAAAAAAAAAAAAAAAAAAAAAAAAAAAAAAAAAAAAAAAAAAAAAAAAAAAAAAAAAAAAAAAAAAAAAAAAAAAAAAAAAAAAAAAAAAAAAAAAAAAAAAAAAAAAAAAAAAAAAAAAAAAATTAGAGCTAATCTGGGATCTTAGTTATGGATTAGTGGCCCAATAGACAGGGTGTAGGGTGGTCAAGTAGTATGTGGAACCATCATCCCAGACACTGTGCTTGGAATGGACTGTAGTGTATATATGGGCCTTGGCAAGGTCCTAAAGTGGACAATGGATTGTGACTTGATTTTTCACTTGATTACAGTGAAAGTTTGCATATGATTGTACGAAATCTTGGAACATGAGCTACTTACAAGTTTCATTTACCAAAATTGTTTGGAAGGAGTATGCACTTTTTACAATTTACACATCTAAGTAACGTAAAGAAGATAAAAACAAACAGAGAAACTGAGGGCACCTTTGGAGTTTTGCAGATAACTAGGCATGCCAACCAGCATTTATCTGAGGCAGGCTAAGTAAATCAAGTCTTGGAACTTGATTAGGTCATAGGTTGATCCCTTTCAGCTCGAGTGTGAGAGAGATGAGCAATGCATTGCAAAGTGAATTCTTGATGAGGAATCGTACTGGGAGGAATGAAATACTGATTAAAGGTGACAATATCTGGCTATAGGATAATCTATGATGTCTACAAGTAATAATGGTCAGGATTGGTGATTCACCTTGCACTATAAAAGCTAACACTCTACACAGGGAACACAGTCCCGGTATTGTTTGGCTGATGCAAATAGCAGTGGTTAGTTGGGGGAACCAGTTTGGTCTCTGGAGGAGGATGTCATTTCATATCAGGTGGTGTTACTGTAAGATGGAGACAGATCTAGACATACTTGAAGATGTTCGTGTAAATGTATCAGTATTACAAGATAGTTTTGTAATGGCATTCGAAGCCTTTGCTGCAACATGTTACATAAGGATCTAAGCGAACAAACACCTTAAAAAAATTGATGTTTATGATTGGCTCATCGACAAGTACATCAGTATCACGTAGAGAAAAGTTAATTTCTACAAATTAAAAATCTAGTAATGAAGGGTCATTAGTCCAACACATATAACTGCAATAGGCCAGAATATATATATATATATATATATATATATATATATATATATATATATATATATATATATATATATATATATATATATATATATATATATATATATATATATATATATATATATATATATATATATATATATATATATATATATATATATATATATATATATATATATATATATATATATATATATATATATATATATATATATATATATATATATATATATATATATATATATATATATATATATATATATATATATATATATATATATATATATATATATATATATATATATATATATATATATATATATATATATATATATATGTGGAACCTTTGTGTATTGCACCAGACCAAGCTTTGGTAATGTGGAATTGATATATTCTTCTTTTGCTGCAGCCTCTGATTCCTCCTTTTGGGTCACCATACACTGCAATCTATCCACTTGGAGGAGTTTATTCTAATGCCTCAGTACCCCTTGTAAGTCAAAAGATACTGTTGTATGTGTTCAAACTTCAAAGTATATTGACAAACTCGGTTTTAGTGAATGAATTCTACTGATTCATAAAATTTTGCCATAAATTATTTTAGTTCAGGATGTATATATATCATGATATTTCAGCTCTGGTAAACGTAAACCACATAATTATGCCATGCAGGTCGGTATAACCATATAAGATAGGAAGTACATTATGGGTATATTGTAACCAAGTGTCAAGGGTTTGATCATGCAAATAACTCTCTATGTTCAGGAAAAATGCTACCCCTCCATGGATCCTGTTTTGTGTGGAACCTTTGTGTATTGCACCAGACAAGCTTTGGTAATGTGGAATTGATATTCTTCTTTTGCTGCAGCCTCTGATTCCTCCTTTTGGGTCACCCATACACTGCAATCTATCCACTTGGAGGAGTTTATTCTAATGCCTCAGTACCCCTTGTAAGTCAAAAGATACATACTGTTGTATGTGTTCAAACTTCAAAGTATATTGACAAACTCGGTTTTAGTGAATGAATTCTACTGATTCATAAAATTTTGCCATAAATTATTTTTAGTTCAGGATGTATATATATATATATGAGTCACAAAAGATGCAGGATCTGAGTATGCTGTACTTGAAGTATGTTAAATGAGCTTATTGATTTACTATATGCAGAGTTCTCATACACATTGTCAAGGGATTGCACCATCTCCATCTCCTGCAGCAAGTGAAGCAGTAGTGGTGGGTTACATTGACCCGATGAATCTGATTTAATGTATTCTTTATATCTGAGTTACATCAACGCCAACAAAAACCTCGATTCTTTGCATACTCTCGTTGTTCTGATTCACTTATCAGATACTCTTTGAGGCCACTTTTTGATCTTACTACCACTTCTGTTGCAGATGGCAACTCCATTGAGTGTAGAAATGCCTGCCAAGTCACCAAGGAATAAAGATAGACGTCTGGTGAAAAAGCTAAAAGGGCTTGATGGCCTTGCATTGTCTGGGGGCAATGGCAGCACTGAGAACAGAGATCAGGCTGATGGGAACAGGTTGTTCCAGATGCTCACCCAGTTCTAGAATTATTTGCAGATTTTTGTTATTGTTTCTTGAAGTTGTCTGATATGCCCTTCAGGGATGGCATTTTGATCTTGATGAATGCTTTCTATCATATGCTACTTGTCCAGTGAGTATAATAGCACAGAAGGCTCAAGTTATGGAAGTGATGGAGATAATGCAGAAGGGGTAATATTCTTAGCTCTTCCTATTTCTCTTCTTCACATAGTTTAGGGATATGTTCTTGGATATTCTTCTGCTAGTTTAAATTGGAGGTTTACCTTTTTAGGGAATTAAAGACCAAAGAAAGCGAAGATCTGAAGATGTACCATCCTCAGGTACATTCCACACTTGGAATGCTAAAAACATGATCCATTAAAATTAAATGAGTTTGCTTCAGACACTAACACTCGTATCTCGTTCTGATTAATCCCTTTCAAATAAAATATTGGAAACAACACATGATTTTCATGAG
The DNA here is from genome assembly GCA_004837865.1 of Musa balbisiana. NCBI lineage: Eukaryota > Viridiplantae > Streptophyta > Magnoliopsida > Zingiberales > Musaceae > Musa > Musa balbisiana. Next base: position 3,432,730 of record CM017196.1, on the reverse strand, counting down.
TTAGCTATTGATGATTGGTCACCATAAAACTACTTTTGTTTTCTTTGATCAATTGAATGTTTGACTTGAAAGATATTATCCAATTTCTCTTGAAAATACACATAGATCATGTCTAAAAGGAACTTTCTTGGTTCATTACAGACAATGCCACAAATAGTGAACAGGTTAATCCTGGTCACACTGAGGAAACAGCTACATCCTCAAAACCAGCTGCAGGTGTTACTGGAGCAGCTGCTATCACAGCAAAACCAGTTGGAAACATTCCTTCATCTGTTCCAGCAGCAGGGATGGATATTAGAGTTTCCAATGCCAGCAAAATGAAAGCTATTGGCCTACCTGTCCTGTGGCAACCTGGTGCTGTTTTTCCCAGTCACAACGGTGTAGCTCCTGAACTTCGAATTGCAGGCATGTTCACCCTGCAAGTCTTACAAGTTATTAGGTTTTATTTTTCTGTATTGATATTAGAATTCCTTTTTTTTTCCTTATAAATGTGAAGGTCTTTTAACCATGGTACTTTCCTGCTTTTTCATCATGTTTCTCATTTAACATTTAATTAGCTGCTGTAATTTCAATATCTCTTGAAGACAATAATCTTATTGTTTTTAACTTTAGTGGTTTACTCACAGTAATAGCATTTTCATCATGACTCTTGTGGCATATATTAGTATGTATGAATTGCCAATATAATCTTATGTTGGTTATGGACTTATAATGGCATGGGATAGTCACTGATTCATTGATAGACATACCAAAGTGGATGTGGTTTCATTACATGGCATTTTGGTTTATTAACTTTTAGATGTGCCTTTTTTTTGCAGGATGAAAGAGAACTAAAAAAGGAAAGGAGGAAACAATCCAACAGAGAATCTGCTAGAAGGTCAAGGTTAAGGAAACAGGTACTGGCATTATCCAGAGTTGAGGATTGCTGCCTTTATCTGTCTTCTTGATTCTGTTTTCTTTTCTTAACCTCATTATAAGTTCCAATATCTGCATTCCAGGCTGAAACTGAGGAACTTTCTGCGAAAGTTGAGACTCTCAGTGCTGAAAATACGAGTCTCAGATCTGAAATTAATTGCCTAATGAAGAATTCGGATAAACTGAGATTGGAAAATTCTGCTCTAATGGTACTGTCTCATCTGCTAAGAATTCTAAATTTGATTGCTCTAGGCTTACTGTTATCTGTTCTTTATATAATGGGCAGTTACCTACCATCAGGTGTCGCAACAAAGATGACTAGCATGATGTAGTTAATCTTTTTAGGTTACACCATGGAGCCAACAACGAAAAACTAGGTGGTATCCTGTCTATGACCTTAACCAAATCTTTAGTACGACCCTGATTTGGAGCTGAGTTTGACAGTTTCAGGTTCAGGCTTGATAGCAAGTCTGATATCGGGATATATACATATGAAGCCCATCAATGCCTGACCCAACAATTGTGGAGAACACATTTTTTTAATTATAATATATGTAAAATTAATTTGTGACTGGCATGGCAAGAATAACAATGATGTTGCCTTTCTTTGTTGTACAGGAGGAACTGAATAATGTGCAGTCGGACCATGTTGGCAACACAATGGGTGTTAGAATCCGGCCTGCAGTTGCTGAGAACTTCTTATCAATGATAGAAAACCAAAGCTCGATCAGTAGAATGACCCAGCAAGATGGTGACAGTAGCGATCAGTCGAGTGGGAAGCTTCACCAGCTCCTGAACAACAGTCCCCGAAGAGATGCCGTGGCCGCAAGCTGATCTTCATCATACTAATCTCTAATTTTGGAAAAAATTTCAGCACAGAAGTACTGCTAACCTTATACTAGGCTCGATTGGCTTAGGTAGTATGTAAGAGGCTTATCGACTTGGAAGACATGACCGATTGAAGGCCAGGAGTTTTGCTGGCATGGTGCTTTGTGATCGATGACGAAAAAGTATGACGACTTGTACTGTATAATCTTGTGTCTAGGTTGTTCAGGCTGCTCTGCTAACTTTTATGATCCATTCATGGTGTTGGAAAGTTTTAGAAACCCATGTTGTTGGAGATCATAAACAAAGAAACAACTGTACTAGCTTTTGTTGCTGATGAGCATATCTTTGTCTGGACTACACTCACTTTGTTTCTTAGTGAGGAACTTGGTATTATTTTCTTTTGTTGTGGTGTAGAGGTGCTCTAACATATCAGTATGTCCTTTTCATGTTGTAATGTCACATTGCAGCCTGGATCACATTTGAAAGTTTACCTTCAACTTGGGAGGTAATGATCAAAGAGATAATGTACAACAAGTTGTTATTTCATTTCTCTTTGTTATTTTACACAGTGGTATGACCAAAGACGGTATTCATCGTACCGACCTGTACTGCTCGAGAAACTAAAAAAATACTCGATCGTGATAGTCATCCGCCCATGTGCAAAAACAAACGAAAAGACAGTATCAGTTGTATTGTTGGAAAGAATCGATGAAATATCTTTTCAATCATATTTAACAATTTGCTTTCTAGAGACATAGCAATGGTGTGAATTGCAATATCTCAATTGATGATGGTAATGACATCAGGGAGTCGATGGTCTCGTCTACATAATTTGACGATGTTGCATGTATCGATAAATAATATTTTATATGTGTATCCAAGATTCAGATTGTGGAATTCAACATAAACTGTTTAAAACATATTATATTCTAATAATTTAAATCATTTCTTTGTAGATAATTCAATATTAACGAAAGAACAACCCGGAATGAATGTACCGACAAAAATTAGTCTTGAAAGCACTAAAAAATATCACTATTCTTTCTAATTTATATTATTATCGTTAAAATCATATCAATTTATATTTATTTTTAACTTAAAAATCATAATCTAACTTTTTATTTTTAAAATATTTTTGAGCTATTTTTGATAATTTTGACATACGTACAATATTGACCATTGGTATGAACTAAAATGAGGAGTCTTGATTATGACTATATGTAATGATAAAAAAAAATAAGATCATTTCATTTCAACAAAAAATCATATCCAAGTTCAATAGTTTACATCGTCGGAAGATGAGGCAGTTGCCCACCGTTTCTTCCGCCAACCTAGATGTGATTACTCCAAACATACAACCTAGGTTGTTGCAGGTTACTCCAAACATACAACCTAGGTTGTTGCAGGTTACTCCAAACATACAACCTAGGTTGTTGCAGGTTACTCCAAACATACAACCTAGGTTGTTGCAGGTTACTCCAAACATACAACCTAGGTTGTTGCAGGTTACTCCAAACATACAACCTAGGTTGTTGCAGGTTACTCCAAACATACAACCTAGGTTGTTGCAGGTTACTCCAAACATACAACCTAGGTTGTTGCAGGTTACTCCAAACATACAACCTAGGTTGTTGCAGGTTACTCCAAACATACAACCTAGGTTGTTGCAGGTTACTCCAAACATACAACCTAGGTTGTTGCAGGTTACTCCAAACATACAACCTAGGTTGTTGCAGGTTACTCCAAACATACAACCTAGGTTGTTGCAGGTTACTCCAAACATACAACCTAGGTTGTTGCAGGTTACTCCAAACATACAACCTAGGTTGTTGCAGGTTACTCTAGGTTGTTGCAGGTTACTCCAAACATACAATAAGTCTCCTACTCTTATTCAAGCACTAAATGGACACCACATATTTATGTAAATAATGGCTCAATTGTTGCATAATAAGTGTCAATGAATTTGCTAGCTTCAACTCAAAAAATAATAAAACGCTCAACAAATAACTAACGATGGCTTCCATGGCATTCTTCTACTTTTTTTTGGTGGCAAATCACATGACAGAATAATGATAGCAAGTCAGAAGAGCTATATCACAAAACATTTGTTTTATGCCACAATTAACCCAAAACTCCAAGTCACACAAACCACACATGCTCCCTCTTGTGCCATCATCTTTGCAGTACAAACAGCTTGATCTTAGTGCCCGTCTAAAGGAAAGGAAGAAGTGTCCTCCTAGGTAATGAGGTGTCGCTGCAGGTCAAGTTCCTAATCACACTTGAGTTGATGGAGTAATTCCAAGGCTTATATTCCAGAAGTAATAGCCTTTAGAAACAGTTTTTAGTAGCCTCTCAAACACCCCTGCGACACTCCAGCTGCTTTGTATTCTCTAATAAAACCTGGTACAGGAGTAGCCAACACAGTAAGTATATAATGAAAGGGAAAACGATGAACCACCAACAAACATTTTACATAAGCATGGTATAGGGAGAACTTAGCAGCAAGGTCATTTAAGACACAAATTTACTCTAAGAAGCTTGCACAGCATGATAACTAAAAGTGAAAATGTATGAATATTGAGTCGGTAATCATAAGTAAATTCATGGCAAGACTAGATGCATGAGAGAAATTGCAAAGTCTCTTACGCCTCGTATGTACTGAGCAATAGCCTTGCATCCTTCAATTGCAAGTTGCATAACATTTTCAAAGATATCCATTGGTAGTTTGGCATCCATCTGAAATTTAACCAGCATGACAATTAGTAAAATGTATAAACTGAAGAAAATATGGGTACAAATTTGCAAAACACTGTGCTCCTGCATAAAAGTCTGAATATGAATATGGATACACAAAAGAGACATTCAACACCAGAATGTCATGACTATTAGTTGTGCCACGATTTCTCACACTCAACACCAAGTCAAACATCCAAATACCAGCAAGAAACTCGACTGAATGTACATTCCACATTCTTAACCAAAACTAGTGGCAGGAAGTAGGAACCTGGGGCATGAGTTGATAGCATATCACTAGGGATGATGGTTTAACAGGGTGTTGCCATGTCTAGAAAGACAAGAATAGAAGAAGGGACTCATCAGTGCTTTTATTCATTCACAACACTGTGATATGTAAATTATGAAAAATGTCTCTGCTTAGTAGTATTCTTTATTAAGAAATGTAAATCCTATAACAACCCCAGGATGCTCGAACAAACAATAAAAAGGTTAGCTGTAAAGTCGACCACAAATACAGAAGTGCTAGAAAGCTTAATGGACAAAATATAAACAGATACGTGTTTTCCTAATCATCTGTTACCAATAAAAAAAATCCAAAATTTTCTATCCTTCCAAGAATTCAAGGTAGAAAAGTAAAATAACAGAAGCTTAACAGAGAAACATGTGAAAGAAGTCCAATATGGGCATGCATATTTTGTTTTGCAGGCACAAAACTACTGTCACCGACAAATCAGAGTTTCTCATGCCAGTAGACTCTAAATACAGGTGGCAAAGCTGAAAAGAAAAATATAACCTGTATCATCTGGAAAGCCTCCATTATCTTGACTTTAGATAAAAAGATTTCTCAATATAATTATAATCATTTCCAACAAAAGCAACAAATGCCAAAATGGTCGCATGATAAATTGAAATGCATTAGAATATCCACTTCACCTAAAAGATAAAGTTGAATGAAAACTTTAATTGCATTATAGTCCCATCTCAAGGTCACATAAAATTTAGATCTACTCAAAAACAACATCAAGATGCACTTATTATTCTTCTATGAACGTTTGCAATATAGACTGCAGTTTCTTTGGCCAATAAAAAGATATCTTTTTGCAAAACCATGTCTTAATGAACAAAATCAGTCAAATAACACACTAGCTTTATTTATAACCTGTTGAAAATTTAAAGAAATCAATTTTATTTCACATACAAGAAACCTGAGCTGAAGAAACCACAATATCATAGAACTAGATATGCAGCATTTTGCATTCAGAAAAATTAACTTGGACACCTGAAGAAGAGTCACTTTATCCATCTTTGCTAGAATTCCCACAGTAACATCTGGACCTCCAGCACTATCTTCAATATAGTTTAGATCTGTCCACAAGCCAAACAACAATTTCAATTTTTTGACCAAGGACATTATGATTCATTCGGAAAAGGTGTAGCAATTTAAAGCTAAGGAGAGTCCTACCAAGCAAAGGTGTGGAGGAAAGATATCCAGCACTACAGGATGTGACAATATCACACATAGGAATACCAGCATCAGCTAGTGCCAAAGTTGCAGCATTGATGCAAGCTGATCTAGTTCCTAAAGAAAAGATAGAATGTAGATAACCTGAGAGATGTAGCTGATAGCCAAAATTCCCAAAAGGATGATAGTAATGATGAAGCTAAATAATAAATAATTATTTATTTTAAAATCCATAAAGTTCAGGAAAAAGGATCCTACCACCATCAGCTTGTAGAACTTGAACAAAAATGTCAATCTGCAAGAATGATTTAATGAAATGCTAAATAATATACTAAAAAGAGATACATAAAATGTATTCCATGAAAATGACCTGCGAACGTGTACATAAAATGTATTCCATGAAAATGACCTGCGAACGTGGCATTAAATGTGTTAGTATGCATGCTTCCATTGTTTGACGGATAACCAAAGATATTTCTGTAGACCGCCTGTCATGATTAACAAAGGCGAAATGTTTGGAATAACGATGAAGCTAACAACATGCTCAAGTATTCTAACTAGCATTATAGCCACAAAAAATATGTATCAAACAAACATGAAGCTAACAATATGTTCAAGTTTTCTTACTAGCATTATAGCCACAATAACATGTATCAAACAATATGAAAATTATGAAGAAACTAACACTTACCACTAGGCTAGATTTTATCAACAATTCAGAGAGTTCAAAAAGAGGAAAATGGAGAATGAAGGGACTAAAATTGGGGCTCCTATATAATACTTAAGAAAACTGGAAAATTTTGCCATTTTATGTTGGTCAACAAATTGATTTGCAGTTTCTGGTAGTAATACTAAAGTCACACATCTCTCTTGCAACCATGCAGATAACTGTAACTTTCAGATAGGAAAAAGAAGTGCACTATAATTGATCTAAAGGACATGGTACCTGTCACCCTTCGGCCTCCTTGCACGATCCCCAGTGCTAAAATTAGCCATGCTATACTCACAGCGCACCTGCAGATATTCACTGGAAAGAATGAGATGCAAGAACCTCAAACCAACACCACACGAGACAATCAGACAAGGTCATAAACTTAAACTAACCAGTGCCTGGTTATTAACCTGCTGGCTTTTGTTTTGGACCTAAAACAGAGTACAGACCACAGAAAACTTATTGTTCAGAATTTGATATGGAATATTGCAGCTCTTGAAACGTAAAATTCATATATTTCTTACAAGAATTGAAAATGTAATCCTCGCAGTCAGAGAGAGAGAGAGAGAGAGAGAGAGAGAGAGAGAGAGAGAGAGAGAGAGAGAGAGAGAGAGAGAGAGAGAGAGAGAGAGAGAGAGAGAGAGAGAGAGAGAGAGAGAGAGAGAGAGAGAGAGAGAGAGAGAGAGAGAGAGAGAGAGAGAGAGAGAGAGAGAGAGAGAGAGAGAGAGAGAGAGAGAGAGAGAGAGAGAGAGAGAGAGAGAGAGAGAGAGAGAGAGAGAGAGAGAGAGAGAGAGAGAGAGAGAGAGAGAGAGAGAGAGAGAGAGAGAGAGAGAGAGAGAGAGAGAGAGAGAGAGAGAGAGAGAGAGAGAGAGAGAGAGAGAGAGAGAGAGAGAGAGAGAGAGAGAGAGAGAGAGAGAGAGAGAGAGAGAGAGAGAGAGAGAGAGAGAGAGAGAGAGAGAGAGAGAGAGAGAGAGAGAGAGAGAGAGAGAGAGAGAGAGAGAGAGAGAGAGAGAGAGAGAGAGAGAGAGAGAGAGAGAGAGAGAGAGAGAGAGAGAGAGAGAGAGAGAGAGAGAGAGAGAGAGAGAGAGAGAGAGAGAGAGAGAGAGAGAGAGAGAGAGAGAGAGAGAGAGAGAGAGAGAGAGAGAGAGAGAGAGAGAGAGAGAGAGAGAGAGAGAGAGAGAGAGAGAGAGAGAGAGAGAGAGAGAGAGAGAGAGAGAGAGAGAGAGAGAGAGAGAGAGAGAGAGAGAGAGAGAGAGAGAGAGAGAGAGAGAGAGAGAGAGAGAGAGAGAGAGAGAGAGAGAGAGAGAGAGAGAGAGAGAGAGAGAGAGAGAGAGAGAGAGAGAGAGAGAGAGAGAGAGAGAGAGAGAGAGAGAGAGAGAGAGAGAGAGAGAGAGAGAGAGAGAGAGAGAGAGAGAGAGAGAGAGAGAGAGAGAGAGAGAGAGAGAGAGAGAGAGAGAGAGAGAGAGAGAGAGAGAGAGAGAGAGAGAGAGAGAGAGAGAGAGAGAGAGAGAGAGAGAGAGAGAGAGAGAGAGAGAGAGAGAGAGAGAGAGAGAGAGAGAGAGAGAGAGAGAGAGAGAGAGAGAGAGAGAGAGAGAGAGAGAGAGAGAGAGAGAGAGAGAGAGAGAGAGAGAGAGAGAGAGAGAGAGAGAGAGAGAGAGAGAGAGAGAGAGAGAGAGAGAGAGAGAGAGAGAGAGAGAGAGAGAGAGAGAGAGAGAGAGAGAGAGAGAGAGAGAGAGAGAGAGAGAGAGAGAGAGAGAGAGAGAGAGAGAGAGAGAGAGAGAGAGAGAGAGAGAGAGAGAGAGAGAGAGAGAGAGAGAGAGAGAGAGAGAGAGAGAGAGAGAGAGAGAGAGAGAGAGAGAGAGAGAGAGAGAGAGAGAGAGAGAGAGAGAGAGAGAGAGAGAGAGAGAGAGAGAGAGAGAGAGAGAGAGAGAGAGAGAGAGAGAGAGAGAGAGAGAGAGAGAGAGAGAGAGAGAGAGAGAGAGAGAGAGAGAGAGAGAGAGAGAGAGAGAGAGAGAGAGAGAGAGAGAGAGAGAGAGAGAGAGAGAGAGAGAGAGAGAGAGAGAGAGAGAGAGAGAGAGAGAGAGAGAGAGAGAGAGAGAGAGAGAGAGAGAGAGAGAGAGAGAGAGAGAGAGAGAGAGAGAGAGAGAGAGAGAGAGAGAGAGAGAGAGAGAGAGAGAGAGAGAGAGAGAGAGAGAGAGAGAGAGAGAGAGAGAGAGAGAGAGAGAGAGAGAGAGAGAGAGAGAGAGAGAGAGAGAGAGAGAGAGAGAGAGAGAGAGAGAGAGAGAGAGAGAGAGAGAGAGAGAGAGAGAGAGAGAGAGAGAGAGAGAGAGAGAGAGAGAGAGAGAGAGAGAGAGAGAGAGAGAGAGAGAGAGAGAGAGAGAGAGAGAGAGAGAGAGAGAGAGAGAGAGAGAGAGAGAGAGAGAGAGAGAGAGAGAGAGAGAGAGAGAGAGAGAGAGAGAGAGAGAGAGAGAGAGAGAGAGAGAGAGAGAGAGAGAGAGAGAGAGAGAGAGAGAGAGAGAGAGAGAGAGAGAGAGAGAGAGAGAGAGAGAGAGAGAGAGAGAGAGAGAGAGAGAGAGAGAGAGAGAGAGAGAGAGAGAGAGAGAGAGAGAGAGAGAGAGAGAGAGAGAGAGAGAGAGAGAGGAGAGAGAGAGAGAGAGAAGAGAGGAAGGGGGAAGGAAAGAGGGAAGAGGAATCGGAGGATCGTGGGACGCGAGTAAGCGATTCTTCTCTCTTGCTTATATATCTTTCTTTGTTGGTCGATCTTCTCTATTTCCTTTGTTTTATTTTCGGTGGGGATTTTGGAACGAGTAGGCCATCGGCAATGGCTTCGAGGCGGATCATCAAGGAGCTGAAGGATCTACAGAAGGATCCCCCGACTTCTTGCAGCGCAGGTCCTTCTGGTTTCCCTTCTATTATCCTTTATTTCTTGTGTGGTGTGTATGAGATTTTCCTCTCTTTTTTGTGGCGATATCAATTTCTTCAGGATTTAGGTCTGAATCCTGTTGCGCTTTCTTGTCGGCGATAACTCATGCTAGCTGGAATTTTCTTATGCGTTCAGACTATCTCAAATTATCTGACCCTCTGCTGCCCCCTTTCTATTTCATGTAGTGCTGCTGATCATGGGGATGAATTGGAGCCTGCTTGATCAGGCTTCTGTATGATTAGTATGCCTGGTGAAGGAAGTTCCCATTACATCTCATCATCCGCTTTGTTAGGGTATATCCATTTCTTACATCTCGAATTGGGTTGGAGGAGATGGTATATCCATTGTGGATAACTGACTGTTCAAGGCATCTGATTTGCTTTCAGCTAAGCACGATTGACCTTAAGATAAATGAAAACATCATGGCTGTTTTAAGCAGATTGATAATTCCAGTTTTTGGTCTATCATTGGTTGCTAAAGTAGATTATTTTCATGGAAAAGATTCACCCATCTCATGCAACAAGGTTGTCATCATTTCCTAGATGGAATGGGAATTGGAATGATGTTAAAATTTCGGGTGTAATCTTATAGAGGGAAATTACTTCTACTGTTAAGGCTTGAAAGATTTCTTTTCATTAGTTGATTTTGCAGCAAAAGCAATATGTATTTTTCTTGCTGCAACTTTTGTAAACTTGGTTTTCTTGTGAGTGAACTCGGTAGGCTTCAGAATCATGTGTTTGTTTCAAACCTGAATTAGTTCGTGTATGTAGTTTCAAATGATAATCCTGCTTCATATTACTAGTTTGAACGACCTGTTGTCATGCAGGCCCGGTGGGTGAAGACATGTTCCACTGGCAAGCAACAATAATGGGTCCTCCAGACAGTCCATATGCAGGAGGTGTATTTCTTGTCACCATCCACTTCCCTCCAGATTATCCATTTAAGCCACCCAAGGTATATGTTTTAACATATAATGATTTTTGTTTTCATTTGTCCTCCACTTTATGATTAGTTTTTCATATATACTGTCACTAAAGTCATATTTAGAAAATATCTGATTGTACAATTTGGTAAGGAGACCGAACGAACATATGGGAGCCACGATTATTTGTAATAGTTTTACTATTGTGAGAATGTAGAAGATTGAAAGACAAACAAAGAATTTTTTATTTTCTTGACATACTGTCACGAACGATCGTCACGCACCCGCAACAACTTCGTTCAACGATCCGTTCGTCGCTCTCACATACATGTACAAATGTTTGGCAGCATGTTTTGCCTTGGTTTTGAGTCATTTTGCTTGTAAAAATGTAAGTTCGAACACGCTGCAGCGTTACAAAGCGACCGCTCACCGAACCGAGCAAAACAGCCCCAAAACAGCCCAAAACAGCTCCGTTTTCGTGTGCCGCAGGCTGATTTCTGGAATCTGCCTCCGCTCACCAAAACGTCAGCCATCTCAGCCCCTAGGAACCCCCCGGGTGGCACAAGGCTGGATGGGGCTTCGGATATATGTCGGGCGTTGAACAACCTTTCGCAAGTTCGCACGTTACCTTGACGGGAACTTGTTGTTGCGCCCGGCACCCGGTGAGCAGCTGTTTGTGGGCTTGCAGCTGTTCGTTCAACCTTCTAAAGCCCTTGTTTTCCCCCTCTCCCTCTTTTCTCTTGTGCACGCAAGGTGCTCGCTGAATTGCTTGTAAAGCTTCCCCTTTTCGCGAGACGTCGGGACTTGTCCGTCGCTCGTTCTTTCAAACTAATCAACTTTCTCTTTTACAGGTCCTTCGGGACCTGCAAGAGGTTGCAAGTGGGCTGATCTTTGCGGAGCAATATCGCAAGGGCGAAGCGCGACTTAGGCAACGCAAGCTAAGCTCGCGTCTTGGCCGCAGGGGTGCCTCACGCCTTATGCAATTCCAGCTAAGGTCGTGACAATACGTATTTCTTTTGTGGATTCTTATTGGTTTGTTGATGTTCCCATAACAAGTGGTAAACGGCCACATCCATATCCTTGACCGGATCATAGTGTTAGCAGAGTAGGGAAATCCCCAGAAGAACTGATCTGCATGTTGGAACCTGGAGAAAAAGAAGAATTAGAACAGAATCCTGTAGTGCACTATGTCTATTAGGGTTGAGGGACAAGGATGGAGCCCCTAGGGATGTTTGATTATATAGTTTAACCCTAAATATAGGCAGGTCATGTAGAGACACTTGTGCTCACTTCTTGTGTGAATGTCCTACATACAATCTTCCATTTTTAAGTGTAGAGTTTTCATGTTACTACTACTAGCAAAAGGACAATCATATTGCTTGAACATTTGCTCTAATGCCTTATTACAATATTATTTTAATATCAATGTCATGCCAGGGCCAGTATTGTATAATTGCCCAGTTTAAAATTGACCATGAATGGGTTAATGCTATATCATACAAGAACTTTTGTATGAACGGGCATATATGCAAATATGATATGCTTAGGTGGATATTGATGCAAATACTATTTGTAGTGGGGAAAATACAAAAATATAAACTTGTGAGGGGTATATTATGAGAAAATACTTCCATAATATACCAAACAAAACCATAATTAAACTCGACCTTTGTGTAGTTGGTCATGATAAGTTCTTGCTCCAAGCATTGGAAAGCTAGGTCATGTTCAAACATCTTTCTAGATTCCATAATATGGCTCGAACTCAATCTTGCATTGATCATAACCTGAGCCAAACCTGAAGCTTGAACACCACTGTACAGTACAAGCCATACTAAAGCTGTTGACTTTGTCTTGTCTAGTCTATATATGAGAACCTAAGTTCTGTTTAGGATATAATATGTGGCATACTCTTCAGAGTTTAATAGTCATAGTGGATCTTGTTTGAACAGTTGATATGATTATTGGCTACCGTAATATCAGCTTCAGGATTCAGACCCAAGTTTCTGGCTATTGTATGTCTAATTTACAAAGGATATTTGTTAGTATAATCAACAATAAAATTGTCTCATCGTCTGTTTGAATAATTTGATTGTCTTGTTTCCCACATGCAAAGGTTCAAGAATGTTTTGAAGTGGAGGTACTTATCTACATGATGTTGGAGCAAAGGTTCAAGAATTTATAAAATGTTAGGAGCTTTGGGGTCAAATTTTAATTGCAAGCTCAAAGTTTGACTCGTGATAGATGTGCTAGCACCCACTTCTCCCGTCATGAGTGCACAGCCTTCTCCAATAATTATGGGCAAAACTTATGTCGGAGCTCTAGGACAACATGTCTAGGGAACCATAGTGTGAATGCTGGATCAATGAGAACATCAAATGTTTACCTGCAGGCTTGATCCACTGGAGGCTGAATGAAGGATTTTGAATTTTCAGATGATTAAACGGAGTCGTCTATTTATTGTAGCTTCACTTGTCCCCAAGTAAAATGTTTTATAGAGAAGATAAAAGGACACGGTGTACCTTTTGTGGATGATTTTCGCTTCTTTTATTTATGCAGAATATGTGCTTTAGTTGAACATCATGACACTATAATTCTGATTGTACTGTTCATGAATTAATAAACATTATATGACAGACTCCCGACTGATTGAGTGTGCCTTCGGCAGGTTGCTTTCAGGACAAAGGTTTTCCATCCAAATATTAACAGCAATGGAAGCATTTGTCTGGACATCTTAAAGGAGCAGTGGAGCCCTGCATTAACTATTTCCAAGGTTACAGTTCTTTTCCTTCTATTGATCATCCTAACATCTATTAACTCTATTATAATAAGATTTGTAATACCCTGTAAGATCAGGACAAGCCACAATTCATGAATATAACAAAGAAAACAACAGAGGACCATGTGCTTGACACAGACTGAATAAACATAATAATGGTTCGGTTTATTTGTGAATGACAGAAGTTGGTTAGAACTTTGCTGCCAGCCATTCTTAGTGCTGTCTGATTTCCTGTTAGTTGATTGAGTGATTGCTTCATGGAATATAGATCCTATCCTTTTGAGATTGGTTGTCTTTTATTTTGCATTATGCAGAAAAATCATATTAGTCATGTACCAAAATCCTCACGGTTGTACCTACTACCTATTTTTGCTTGAAGAATGTGATCATAAGAACTGGTTTATTGTGCCTTTACAGGTGCTGCTGTCAATCTGCTCCCTGTTGACTGATCCAAACCCAGATGACCCTTTGGTTCCAGAGATCGCCCATATGTACAAGACAGACAGGACCAAGTATGAGACCACGGCAAGGAGCTGGACCCAGAGGTACGCAATGGGCTAAAATTATTGAGCAAACGAAAGAGTGTGTGGGGCTTTCAGTTATTTGTCATCTATAGTGGCTGTGTTCTGTCTGTCTGTTTTTCCAAAGACTTATTTGTGAGATTGAAGTAATCTGCATCTGCCAGATTTTGGTGAACTAAAAGACTGAGGAAAGCCTCAACAAACTCATCAGAGAACATTGTCTTCTTAATTGTTTATATGGTAATTTGTACGTGAATCGTAAAAGACCCGCTTCTATTTCATGCATCTTTCAATGGCATGTAGGTGAGGATCCAATTGCTGTGATCTTGATAATTTATTTATATTAATTTTAGAGAAAGAAAAAATAGCGTGAGTAATGCTGACAGCAACCCTCTTTGCATTTACCCAGTTAACCGATGCTTTGCTGATGATCCGGTGACACTTGTGTTGTCTCTATAACGTCAAACAGACTTGAATGCAAGGAAAACTATTCCTTGATGAGTATTATTCAGTGAAAATAGATTTGGATTCGATGGAGGCTAATTTCTGGGAACGATGTATCTCTACCGACAATCTTTTTTTTTTTTTTTTTTTTTTTTTTTTTTTTTTTTTTTTTTTTTTTTTTTTTTTTTTTTTTTTTTTTTTTTTTTTTTTTTTTTTTTTTTTTTTTTTTTTTTTTTTTTTTTTTTTTTTTTTTTTTTTTTTTTTTTTTTTTTTTTTTTTTTTTTTTTTTTTTTTTTTTTTTTTTTTTTTTTTTTTTTTTTTTTTTTTTTTTTTTTTTTTTTTTTTTTTTTTTTTTTTTTTTTTTTTTTTTTTTTTTTTTTTTTTTTTTTTTTTTTTTTTTTTTTTTTTTTTTTTTTTTTTTTTTTTTTTTTTTTTTTTTTTTTTTTTTTTTTTTTTTTTTTTTTTTTTTTTTTTTTTTTTTTTTTTTTTTTTTTTTTTTTTTTTTTTTTTTTTTTTTTTTTTTTTTTTTTTTTTTTTTTTTTTTTTTTTTTTTTTTTTTTTTTTTTTTTTTTTTTTTTTTTTTTTTTTTTTTTTTTTTTTTTTTTTTTTTTTTTTTTTTTTTTTTTTTTTTTTTTTTTTTTTTTTTTTTTTTTTTTTTTTTTTTTTTTTTTTTTTTTTTTTTTTTTTTTTTTTTTTTTTTTTTTTTTTTTTTTTTTTTTTTTTTTTTTTTTTTTTTTTTTTTTTTTTTTTTTTTTTTTTTTTTTTTTTTTTTTTTTTTTTTTTTTTTTTTTTTTTTTTTTTTTTTTTTTTTTTTTTTTTTTTTTTTTTTTTTTTTTTTTTTTTTTTTTTTTTTTTTTTTTTTTTTTTTTTTTTTTTTTTTTTTTTTTTTTTTTTTTTTTTTTTTTTTTTTTTTTTTTTTTTTTTTTTTTTTTTTTTTTTTTTTTTTTTTTTTTTTTTTTTTTTTTTTTTTTTTTTTTTTTTTTTTTTTTTTTTTTTTTTTTTTTTTTTTTTTTTTTTTTTTTTTTTTTTTTTTTTTTTTTTTTTTTTTTTTTTTTTTTTTTTTTTTTTTTTTTTTTTTTTTTTTTTTTTTTTTTTTTTTTTTTTTTTTTTTTTTTTTTTTTTTTTTTTTTTTTTTTTTTTTTTTTTTTTTTTTTTTTTTTTTTTTTTTTTTTTTTTTTTTTTTTTTTTTTTTTTTTTTTTTTTTTTTTTTTTTTTTTTTTTTTTTTTTTTTTTTTTTTTTTTTTTTTTTTTTTTTTTTTTTTTTTTTTTTTTTTTTTTTTTTTTTTTTTTTTTTTTTTTTTTTTTTTTTTTTTTTTTTTTTTTTTTTTTTTTTTTTTTTTTTTTTTTTTTTTTTTTTTTTTTTTTTTTTTTTTTTTTTTTTTTTTTTTTTTTTTTTTTTTTTTTTTTTTTTTTTTTTTTTTTTTTTTTTTTTTTTTTTTTTTTTTTTTTTTTTTTTTTTTTTTTTTTTTTTTTTTTTTTTTTTTTTTTTTTTTTTTTTTTTTTTTTTTTTTTTTTTTTTTTTTTTTTTTTTTTTTTTTTTTTTTTTTTTTTTTTTTTTTTTTTTTTTTTTTTTTTTTTTTTTTTTTTTTTTTTTTTTTTTTTTTTTTTTTTTTTTTTTTTTTTTTTTTTTTTTTTTTTTTTTTTTTTTTTTTTTTTTTTTTTTTTTTTTTTTTTTTTTTTTTTTTTTTTTTTTTTTTTTTTTTTTTTTTTTTTTTTTTTTTTTTTTTTTTTTTTTTTTTTTTTTTTTTTTTTTTTTTTTTTTTTTTTTTTTTTTTTTTTTTTTTTTTTTTTTTTTTTTTTTTTTTTTTTTTTTTTTTTTTTTTTTTTTTTTTTTTTTTTTTTTTTTTTTTTTTTTTTTTTTTTTTTTTTTTTTTTTTTTTTTTTTTTTTTTTTTTTTTTTTTTTTTTTCAAAATCGAAATTGATTTGATTAGGTAACTACGGAGATAAGTCACGAATTGTCTCCCGATACAGACTGCCGTACCCGAGTGTGTCCGACTTATGTCAGGGTTTCACCGTGACAAGGACAGCTAAGACAGCATGGCGGTCAAGGTGGCTAACTCCGGTGATTTGACCGCAATTCTTTAACCCTGGCGATGAGGGAGCAAACAGGTGCTGGTCGGGCCTCTCTCTCTCTCTCTCTCTCTCTCTCTCTCTCTCTCTCTCTCTCTCTCTCTCTCTCTCTCTCTCTCTCTCTCTCTCTCTCTCTCTCTCTCTCTCTCTCTCTCTCTCTCTCTCTCTCTCTCTCTCTCTCTCTCTCTCTCTCTCTCTCTCTCTCTCTCTCTCTCTCTCTCTCTCTCTCTCTCTCTCTCTCTCTCTCTCTCTCTCTCTCTCTCTCTCTCTCTCTCTCTCTCTCTCTCTCTCTCTCTCTCTCTCTCTCTCTCTCTCTCTCTCTCTCTCTCTCTCTCTCTCTCTCTCTCTCTCTCTCTCTCTCTCTCTCTCTCTCTCTCTCTCTCTCTCTCTCTCTCTCTCTCTCTCTCTCTCTCTCTCTCTCTCTCTCTCTCTCTCTCTCTCTCTCTCTCTCTCTCTCTCTCTCTCTCTCTCTCTCTCTCTCTCTCTCTCTCTCTCTCTCTCTCTCTCTCTCTCTCTCTCTCTCTCTCTCTCTCTCTCTCTCTCTCTCTCTCTCTCTCTCTCTCTCTCTCTCTCTCTCTCTCTCTCTCTCTCTCTCTCTCTCTCTCTCTCTCTCTCTCTCTCTCTCTCTCTCTCTCTCTCTCTCTCTCTCTCTCTCTCTCTCTCTCTCTCTCTCTCTCTCTCTCTCTCTCTCTCTCTCTCTCTCTCTCTCTCTCTCTCTCTCTCTCTCTCTCTCTCTCTCTCTCTCTCTCTCTCTCTCTCTCTCTCTCTCTCTCTCTCTCTCTCTCTCTCTCTCTCTCTCTCTCTCTCTCTCTCTCTCTCTCTCTCTCTCTCTCTCTCTCTCTCTCTCTCTCTCTCTCTCTCTCTCTCTCTCTCTCTCTCTCTCTCTCTCTCTCTCTCTCTCTCTCTCTCTCTCTCTCTCTCTCTCTCTCTCTCTCTCTCTCTCTCTCTCTCTCTCTCTCTCTCTCTCTCTCTCTCTCTCTCTCTCTCTCTCTCTCTCTCTCTCTCTCTCTCTCTCTCTCTCTCTCTCTCTCTCTCTCTCTCTCTCTCTCTCTCTCTCTCTCTCTCTCTCTCTCTCTCTCTCTCTCTCTCTCTCTCTCTCTCTCTCTCTCTCTCTCTCTCTCTCTCTCTCTCTCTCTCTCTCTCTCTCTCTCTCTCTCTCTC
Source organism: Musa balbisiana (assembly GCA_004837865.1). Taxonomy (NCBI): domain Eukaryota; kingdom Viridiplantae; phylum Streptophyta; class Magnoliopsida; order Zingiberales; family Musaceae; genus Musa; species Musa balbisiana. The sequence goes on along the minus strand of CM017196.1, from coordinate 3,415,259 downwards.
TCTCTCTCTCTCTCTCTCTCTCTCTCTCTCTCTCTCTCTCTCTCTCTCTCTCTCTCTCTCTCTCTCTCTCTCTCTCTCTCTCTCTCTCTCTCTCTCTCTCTCTCTCTCTCTCTCTCTCTCTCTCTCTCTCTCTCTCTCTCTCTCTCTCTCTCTCTCTCTCTCTCTCTCTCTCTCTCTCTCTCTCTCTCTCTCTCTCTCTCTCTCTCTCTCTCTCTCTCTCTCTCTCTCTCTCTCTCTCTCTCTCTCTCTCTCTCTCTCTCTCTCTCTCTCTCTCTCTCTCTCTCTCTCTCTCTCTCTCTCTCTCTCTCTCTCTCTCTCTCTCTCTCTCTCTCTCTCTCTCTCTCTCTCTCTCTCTCTCTCTCTCTCTCTCTCTCTCTCTCTCTCTCTCTCTCTCTCTCTCTCTCTCTCTCTCTCTCTCTCTCTCTCTCTCTCTCTCTCTCTCTCTCTCTCTCTCTCTCTCTCTCTCTCTCTCTCTCTCTCTCTCTCTCTCTCTCTCTCTCTCTCTCTCTCTCTCTCTCTCTCTCTCTCTCTCTCTCTCTCTCTCTCTCTCTCTCTCTCTCTCTCTCTCTCTCTCTCTCTCTCTCTCTCTCTCTCTCTCTCTCTCTCTCTCTCTCTCTCTCTCTCTCTCTCTCTCTCTCTCTCTCTCTCTCTCTCTCTCTCTCTCTCTCTCTCTCTCTCTCTCTCTCTCTCTCTCTCTCTCTCTCTCTCTCTCTCTCTCTCTCTCTCTCTCTCTCTCTCTCTCTCTCTCTCTCTCTCTCTCTCTCTCTCTCTCTCTCTCTCTCTCTCTCTCTCTCTCTCTCTCTCTCTCTCTCTCTCTCTCTCCCCCTAAAAAATCCTCCTGGAAGACATCACGTCCTCTGTCTCTGTTCCCATAGGGATAGCAGCCGCAGAAGAGTACAAAGCAACAGCGTTTGCGCTGTCGACTGCTCTGATTCTCGTTCCTCTGCTGTTGGTTCTTGCAGTACCACGGCTTCCCATCCAGTCTGCATTCCGCTTGTTCTCCCTCCTACTTTCCTCGAAAGTTCGCATATTTTGCCTTTCGTCCTCCTCCCATCGACCACTCGAAGATTCTCTGCCCTTCTCTCTACCAGTGGCCGTACTCCCCTGGTTTTATCTTTGTTTACCGTTGTGGTTATGTGTGCTCCTTTAGACACCATCTTTAACTCTTTATTCCCTTGTAAAATCTCAGTGGAATCCCTCCTTTTAGCCTCGCTTCCTGCTCTGTTTCGTTGAGTGGATTTCGATTTATGCTGCTGGGTTTTAGCCTGCTCGGCGGAAAGGAGAGAAGGTTTGGTGAAGACGCCTTCATGCTTGCTCCTTTACGTCGCTTACGGTGGAGACGGCCGTCGACGGACCCCGACCATGACGAAAGCTCGGACCTTGCGCATCTTCTGGACCGACCCTGACGCCACCGACTCATCCGGAGACGAGGAGTGCGGCGTCTCCGGTCGCCGCGTCGGGCGGCTCGTGAGGGAGATTGGGCTCGAGCCCTGCCACTCCATCGGTGACAAGCAGAAGAGGACGAGGAAGAAGGCCTCCGCCGAACGAGGCAAGATGGCTCCCGCGCAGACGGGGAGCACCAAGTTCCGCGGCGTCCGGCGGCGACCTTGGGGGAAGTACGCAGCGGAGATCCGCGACCCGTGGCGCGGCGTCCGCTTGTGGCTCGGGACCTTCGACACCGCCGAGGAGGCCGCCATGGTCTACGACTGCGCGGCGCGCCAGCTCCGCGGCCCCGGCGCCGCCACCAACTTCTCCACTCCCTCTTCGTCCACCATCTCCACTGCCCCCGCTCGAACCCCTCCCCGCCATATTCTGAGTCAAATTTTTTTCTAGTCACCGATCTTGCCGCCGATTTTATTAACGGAAAGCAGAAGCGGTCGACATTTATCTTCTCCTTGTTGTGTTCTTAGATCGTTTGTCACCGTGGCTTCCCTTTCAAATTGTATCAGAAACTTTGAATTCAAGAAAGTATATGATATGAGCAATAATGGCGATGTGACTCGAGCTGACGTCAGCTGTCTCAAATGACGCCTCACGTCTCGATTGACCCAGCAACACCTGGTCAAAATGGACCGGAACACCGACCAAGGCGCATTAACGTGATGATAGTTCTCGGTGCCGAGGTCTTAGCAGCAAACTACAATCAACTTCAGCATTGATTTCTTCTTGTGATGATAGTTCTCGGTGCCGAGGTCTTAGCAGCAAACTACAATCAACTTCAGCATTGATTTCTTCTTGTGATGATAGTTCTCGGTGCCGAGGTCTTAGCAGCAAACTACAATCAACTTCAGCATTGATTTCTTCTTGTGATGATAGTTCTCGGTGCCGAGGTCTTAGCAGCAAACTACAATCAACTTCAGCATTGATTTCTTCTTGTGATGATAGTTCTCGGTGCCGAGGTCTTAGCAGCAAACTACAATCAACTTCAGCATTGATTTCTTCTTGTGATGATAGTTCTCGGTGCCGAGGTCTTAGCAGCAAACTACAATCAACTTCAGCATTGATTTCTTCTTGTGATGATAGTTCTCGGTGCCGAGGTCTTAGCAGCAAACTACAATCAACTTCAGCATTGATTTCTTCTTGTGATGATAGTTCTCGGTGCCGAGGTCTTAGCAGCAAACTACAATCAACTTCAGCATTGATTTCTTCTTGTGATGATAGTTCTCGGTGCCGAGGTCTTAGCAGCAAACTACAATCAACTTCAGCATTGATTTCTTCTTGTGATGATAGTTCTCGGTGCCGAGGTCTTAGCAGCAAACTACAATCAACTTCAGCATTGATTTCTTCTTGTGATGATAGTTCTCGGTGCCGAGGTCTTAGCAGCAAACTACAATCAACTTCAGCATTGATTTCTTCTTGTGATGATAGTTCTCGGTGCCGAGGTCTTAGCAGCAAACTACAATCAACTTCAGCATTGATTTCTTCTTGTGATGATAGTTCTCGGTGCCGAGGTCTTAGCAGCAAACTACAATCAACTTCAGCATTGATTTCTTCTTGTGATGATAGTTCTCGGTGCCGAGGTCTTAGCAGCAAACTACAATCAACTTCAGCATTGATTTCTTCTTGTGATGATAGTTCTCGGTGCCGAGGTCTTAGCAGCAAACTACAATCAACTTCAGCATTGATTTCTTCTTGTGATGATAGTTCTCGGTGCCGAGGTCTTAGCAGCAAACTACAATCAACTTCAGCATTGATTTCTTCTTGTGATGATAGTTCTCGGTGCCGAGGTCTTAGCAGCAAACTACAATCAACTTCAGCATTGATTTCTTCTTGTGATGATAGTTCTCGGTGCCGAGGTCTTAGCAGCAAACTACAATCAACTTCAGCATTGATTTCTTCTTGTGATGATAGTTCTCGGTGCCGAGGTCTTAGCAGCAAACTACAATCAACTTCAGCATTGATTTCTTCTTGTGATGATAGTTCTCGGTGCCGAGGTCTTAGCAGCAAACTACAATCAACTTCAGCATTGATTTCTTCTTGTGATGATAGTTCTCGGTGCCGAGGTCTTAGCAGCAAACTACAATCAACTTCAGCATTGATTTCTTCTTGTGATGATAGTTCTCGGTGCCGAGGTCTTAGCAGCAAACTACAATCAACTTCAGCATTGATTTCTTCTTGTGATGATAGTTCTCGGTGCCGAGGTCTTAGCAGCAAACTACAATCAACTTCAGCATTGATTTCTTCTTGTGATGATAGTTCTCGGTGCCGAGGTCTTAGCAGCAAACTACAATCAACTTCAGCATTGATTTCTTCTTGTGATGATAGTTCTCAGTGCCGAGGTTAAGCAGCAAACTGTGGTTATAACGCTTGATCCAATAACACAGTCATCTACAAGAAAACCTTGCCAAGACCACCATATTAACGGTGATGTGGTAGAACAATGAAGCATATCTCCAGAGAAGTGCCTGTATTTGTATCGGTTATTACACTGAAGCCGCAGTCGATGAGTCAGCTCAGCTCGATTCAATATCGGAAGTACAACTCCTTCTTGGGGAGCTCATACGGAAGACTATTGTGGAGAGTTAGGCGTAAAGAGCTTCCTATCTATAGAGGGGGTGTTGGTGTCAACAACTTTATGTCGTGGCCTCGGGCAGATCATGCCGAGGGACACGGCTCAGGCGGGCAGGCCGCGCAGAGGTGGCCTCGGGCAGATCATGCCGAGGGACACGGCTCAGGCGGGCAGGCCGCGCAGAGGTGGCCTCGGGCAGATCATGCCGAGGGACACGGCTCAGGCGGGCAGGCCGCGCAGAGGTGGCCTCGGGCAGATCATGCCGAGGGACACGGCTCAGGCGGGCAGGCCGCGCAGAGGTGGCCTCGGGCAGATCATGCCGAGGGACACGGCTCAGGCGGGCAGGCCGCGCAGAGGTGGCCTCGGGCAGATCATGCCGAGGGACACGGCTCAGGCGGGCAAGCCACGCGGAGGTGGCCTCGGGCAGATCATGCCGAGGGACACGGCTCAGGCGGGCAGGCCGCGCAGAGGTGGCCTCGGGCAGATCATGCCGAGGGACACGGCTCAGGCGGGCAGGCCGCGCAGAGGTGGCCTCGGGCAGATCATGCCGAGGGACACGGCTCAGGCGGGCAGGCCGCGCAGAGGTGGCCTCGGGCAGATCATGCCGAGGGACACGGCTCAGGCGGGCAGGCCGCGCAGAGGTGGCCTCGGGCAGATCATGCCGAGGGACACGGCTCAGGCGGGCAAGCCACGCGGAGGTGGCCTCGGGCAGATCATGCCGAGGGACACGGCTCAGGCGGGCAGGCCGCGCAGAGGTGGCCTCGGGCAGATCATGCCGAGGGACACGGCTCAGGCGGGCAGGCCGCGCAGAGGTGGCCTCGGGCAGATCATGCCGAGGGACACGGCTCAGGCGGGCAGGCCGCGCAGAGGTGGCCTCGGGCAGATCATGCCGAGGGACACGGCTCAGGCGGGCAGGCCGCGCAGAGGTGGCCTCGGGCAGATCATGCCGAGGGACACGGCTCAGGCGGGCAGGCCGCGCAGAGGTGGCCTCGGGCAGATCATGCCGAGGGACACGGCTCAGGCGGGCAGGCCGCGCAGAGGTGGCCTCGGGCAGATCATGCCGAGGGACACGGCTCAGGCGGGCAGGCCGCGCAGAGGTGGCCTCGGGCAGATCATGCCGAGGGACACGGCTCAGGCGGGCAGGCCGCGCAGAGGTGGCCTCGGGCAGATCATGCCGAGGGACACGGCTCAGGCGGGCAAGCCACGCGGAGGTGGCCTCGGGCAGATCATGCCGAGGGACACGGCTCAGGCGGGCAGGCCGCGCAGAGGTGGCCTCGGGCAGATCATGCCGAGGGATACGGCTCAGGCGGGCAGGCCACGCAGAGGTGGCATCGGGCAGATCGTGCCAAGAGACCACTGCTTGGGCGGGCAGGCCGCGTAGAGGAGGCCTTGGGCAGATCATGCCGAGGGACACGGCTCAGGCGGGCAGGCCGCGCAGCAGGTGGCCTCGGGCGGCATGCGGCTGAGGAGCACGGCTTAGGCGGGCAAGCCGCACGAAGGTGGCCTCGAGTGGCATGCGGCCGAGGAGCACGGCTCAGGCAGGCAGGTCCGCGCAGAGGTGGCCTCGAGCAGGATCGTGCCGAGGGGACACGGCTCAGGCGGGCAAGCCGCGCGGAGGTGGCCTCAGGTAGATCGTGCCGAGGGACACGGCTAAGGTGGGCAAGCCGTGCAGAGGTAGCCTCGGGCAGATCGTGCCGAGGGACACTGCTCAGGCGGGCAGGCCGCGCAGAGGTTGGCCTCGGGCAGATCATGCCAAGGGACACGGCTCAGGCGGGCAAGCCACGCGGAGGTGGCCTCGAGTAGATCGTGTCGAGGGACACTGCTCAGGTGGGCAGGCCGCGCAGAGGTGGCCTCGGGCAGATCATGCCGAGGGACATGACTCAGGCAGGCAAGCCACGCAGAGGTGGCCTCGGGCAGATGCAGCCGAGGAGCTGCTCGGCTTAGATCAGTGATGCAATGATATGCGGACGCGGGTGGCCCGACCATACTTAGTCTGCGCGGGAGCCCAGAGGACGGTCGCTTTTGGGAGTCGTCGGTTTTCGAGACCCAGAAGACCAGCGCTTCAGCCTCCTCACCGCTTTCCAACCAACCAGGTTTCCGCCGCGATGTACTGGTTCGCCCGCTGAAGCATTTCTGGTACTGCAGTGGGGGGTCTCTCCACGAGGAACTAGAAGAATCTGGAAGGTCACAGGCCTATCATAAACGCCTGCATTAACAGAGAGGGATGAGCGTCCGGCAACCCCCGGACTTGTGTTGTAAAGCGATTCACAAAATGAGAGAGGGGCTCGTCCTCCCTTTGGTTGAGTCCGAGGAGCAGTGCAACGGACGGTTTTGGCCGGGCGTAGGCTACAAAGTTAAGCTCGAAGTCTCTGGCGAGCTGATTAAAGGAGGTGATCGTCCCAGTCTTCAGGACGCTATACCAGGTGCAAGCTGGCCCCCTCAGAGTCGTGGGAAATGCCCTGCACATCAAAGCGTCAAAGGTCCCATACAGCGCCATTTAGGCACGGAAAGCGGCTACGTGGTCCGCCGGGTCGGTGGAGCCGTCATATGCGTCCAGAGAGAGGAGCCGAAAGTTCAGGGGGATTGTCTGATCCTGTATCTCGGGTGCAAACGGAGATCCATGGTAAGCGTGCTCCCGAGTTCTCCCTTTGACCTACGAACCTCCCTCTGCATTTCGTCAAGCCGTTGACTAACAAAGCGCAACTGAGCTTGCAGGGAGTCTGTTGAATCCGAAGATAATGCCTCGGGTTCTGGGCGCCCACTCGAGTTTGCCATCAACTGATCCCCAAGTGGGGCCGGTCGAGCCTAAGGCGAAGTGGGGAGCTCTGGAAGTGGCATGTGAGCCCGAACGGGCGGTTCCTGTTGCCGTAATGGTTGGATCGCAGGCAGGTGCGTCGGGTGAGAAACGAGGGGGATAATGGTCTGCACCATGCTCGTCAGTGCTCGGACTTGATGGGCGTGGTCCTGAAAGGCCTGGGACGACACGGGCGATGGGTCGGCCGGCGCACCTTCGGGTGGCGACAAGCCCGGGTCGTTAAATAATTGCCAATAGCGCTCTGAGGTCGTGACAGAGTGCTCTTCTCGAGGTTCTCTCTACGGAGGGTGTTCCCCGGGAGCCCCGATCGGGTGTGACCCCTCAGCTGTGGGTTCGCTTGAGTCGATCTGTCGATCCCTCGACATTCGGGCCCTCCTTCTAGCGCCAAACTGTTGGTGTCAACAACTTTATGCTATGACCTCGGGGCCGACATGGCTTGTTTCGGGTCTGAATGGCGGGGATCTCGTTCAAGGTCTCTCGGGGTCGCTGATGTGGGCGGCCGTGCAGATCGGGTCGTGATGGGGCTCGTCGGGGTGTTCCGTAGGGAAGGATCCCCCTCCTCGGCCTCGGGGGAAGTAGCTCCGTCTTCGTACCTGCACACAGGTCAGGTCGGAACTCGGCCCGACCCCTCCGACGATCAAGTCAGATGAAGTAAAGAGGTCTCTTCCGTGTGTGTTCAATCGGGCTCCCCCCCCCTTCTTCTCAGGGGCGGGGTTTATATAGGGTGACTTACTGTGTATGATGTGCCTGTTTTGCAGGGAGCATGATCGTACTCCCGGCCACGTCTGACAGCGATGTTGGCGTGGCGTGAAGGATTGGGCCTGAGCAGGGCGTTAATGCGCCTTAGCTGGCATTCCGGTCCGATTGACCAGGTGCTGCTGGGTCGATCGAGGCGTGAGGCGTCATTTGGGGCAGCTGTCGTCAGCCTGGGTCACATCGCCATTATTGCCCTCATCATGGGGCAAAATGATCTTGGGAAGATGGTTTGTCTTGCCCGTGAGAGTCATCTCACAATGGCTTCTCAGCTAAGTTGGGGATTCTATGTGACAAGTCAACATTGGGGGAGGTCTCGATGCGACTCTTCCGATGCTTAAGTCAGAGAGATGGGGAAAGAATAAGTTAGCTATATTCAGAAGAGTGTGGTGTTCACCTGCTTATCCTTGTTCTGCCTAGGGCCTGAGTTTTACATTTGGGCACCTGGTGATGAGAACATGGATTTGTGAGAGTCCTCCTATCCTGCTCGTTGGGTTCTATTAATGGAGATAACTTACCAGCACGTCGTCCCGAGTTCGATGTCACACAGGGCCCTTAGAATGGTGTTTCCTGTTCGACTTTTTACTGCTTTGAGTTAGGCAAGGAGTGATCCCTCCTTCAATCATCCGGAAGAGAGGTGGGTGGTATGGCAAGTGTATAGCCCTTTTAGCGAGGAGTGGTCATTGCGAGCTTTCTTCGGGAAGCTAGGACAAGTAGGGATCATAGGTTGATCCCCTCTCAACGGCTACAAGGAGTTGGTGGGAGTTCTCGTATTTTTACTTAGATGGCTTGCTCAGCCGAAATGATGGGATGAGTTGATAGTGTTATTACTTTTTCTATCAGTATCCTTTAGATTGTAGCATTTACTCAAATTTAGTTCTTCAAAAGGAGATGTTCAATTGACAATATAGTCGAAAACCTTTTCTAGCAGAACTCGAATCCTTTAGCCAGCGAAAAACCGTGATGAATCAGAACTCTTCTCCAATTAGGTGCCCTTATGATGAGATCAAATGATGCACATCTTTGGACCAACTGCAATGATGATGCTATTCGATGAGTTCTTTTCAGGCTTTTGGAGACAGAAGCCAGGATATAGAATCAGATTCTTCCATGGTTCTCATCCCTTCAGTAACATGTCCAGATACAGCAACCGTCAAGAAAAGAACACTTTAGTGACACGATGATCTCTCTTTCTGTGATCCCCTATGTCCAAGACTGATCTGCTAATTCCTGCAAGCATTAGATCTTTATCTTTTGGTCATTATGCATAGACCTAAGTATGATCACCACTGATGGATGCCAACCTCGGAAAGTTTCTACTAAGCTGATGTGCTTGGTGACTTCCCATCTATCGAAAGAGATGTAGGAACACTCAGTAGAAATGGATGAGTGTGCATCCAAAGGTACCCTTTTCTTCACTGCACCCAAAGTTTGTTCTGAAATTTCAACTTCTTCACTGCATGCATCAAGGATCTAACATTTGCTGAGCTGATCATCAACATGTTATATTTTATAGCAGATAAGGCCAGCAATGCTTGGTGACTTCCCATCTTTTGAAAGAGATTGGTAACCAGTGGAATCAGAGCTGTCATAAGGTTAAAAGTATGCATCCAAAGGTTCATTTTCTAGTTGAGTGTATTTCTCTTGACTTTTCCATCCATTCAAATTCTGGCTAAGTTTATGAGTTAGATGTTTAGTTCTTCAGATGTTATAATATGCCTTCAAATGGGAATCAAACTCAATTTTTCAGAACTTTTAGTTATGGAACACATATGAGATCAACCAATATTTAGATGTTCTACTATTCAATCCTTTTCCTGAGCCTCCAGTAAGTTGAGTCAGACAGAACTAGAAAAAATAAATCTTTGATGATTGAGCCTCAAAAGTGTTAGCTTGTAAACTAAGTCCACAGGTGAGGGTATTCTCATCAATACTTCTCTGACGATCAAGTTAGTTCTCGAGTTCATATTATTTGGATTAGTCATTGACATCGAAAGAGAAGTTGTATAGATCTCGTGATTCAAGAACAATTACACTTGAGATCGTCGACGACAAGAGAGGAATGTGCAACATTATAACCGAGGATATAGCGTGATACTCATTGCTCCGGAAAACCATGTTATCTATCTAAGCTAATCACGAGGTTCGAACGATAGGTCATTCAGCTATATACGATTCATGATGGCCACACATCTTCGGATCCAATCACCATATGTCAACCATATTTAATCGATAAGATGTTCGAACGGTCGATATGTTAGTCATGTGTTACCATGTTGTAATTTACGTATCAATCATATCATTTTTCACTTATTATTTAGTATTTAATGTTTATATATATATATATATATTTTATTTTTCTGATGATCAACAGCTATTCCAATTTAAGACCTAGTTTGGTATAGGGGAAGTTACAAGGATTCGACCCATAAAACTGGATTGATCGTGCACTGGACAAAGACCACTTCGATCCCTCTCGCAGTAACTTTAGCAAATCATTGGCATTTGACGAGAGTTACTCCAATGTAGAGAGTCATGCCATCATGTCCACCACGTGGACACTCGCCCCATGCGTTGGTCTGACTGACGAAACATATGTGAAGCTCTAGCATTGGGAAGACATACAAATATCTATACCCTATATCACTACTTGTTGTGTTCATCCACCTCCTCATTTGTAGCGGAGACTTGCATCAGTGTGTTGTCTCGGCTGTTGATGGGAGCTACATGACATGACACATTGCGTTCTATGAATAAGCTTATCGGGCCGGATCCAGTTCCTGTCTATAAATCATACCGAACAGAAGCGCCAATTGCGGATCCTTATTCTGGATCCACAAGCTTCTTCTTTCGGATCGTCGGTGCATCCAACTCAAACCCAACCCAATAACCCCCCTAATTGTTTCTCGACTCGTAACTACCCGTTAATAACACCCTCGTTCGTGCCACGATATCAAGAGATTCGATGGTCAAGATCATCAGTGAGATCGGTGGGGCCCCCGTGCTTCGACACTGGTAGGCGGCCGAGTCGTTCCCCTAGTTTGAGTGGTAAACAGGTCGTCACGTGCCGCCACGTGCCCAGGTGTTCTATATATTCCGGTTCGTTTTTGTATTGGCCTCCCTATCTCTCGCTCTCTCTCTCTTTCAAGCGGCGTTTCCTCGTCGTATCGGAGGCCAATTTGGAGTGAAGAGGGAAAGAGAAGAAACACAGGAGCAGGAGCGAGCAGAAGAAGGCTTCTTCCTTCATTTCCTCACGGTCGCTGCTCCGACGCACCCCAGATCCGGTCCGGATCGGAACGGTCGGTTCGCTCTCGATCTGGATATCTCGGATCGAGTGCGTCGGTCTAGTAGGCGCGGATCCGTGATTTGCCTAGCTAGGGTTTGATCTTTCTTGGACAGATCCCGTGATTTGGATCTACTGTCTTCTCCGATCTGCTTGTATTATCGATTCGTTGCATGTGATATGCGAAGCATTGGTGCCGTTGCTCGATCCGCTTCATTCCCAATCGGATGCGTCCGTGTTGGTGGCTCGGATCTACGATCTGCCTGAGCTAGGGTTTCATCTTTCTTGGCCGGTCCGGTGAGTTGGATCTATTGCACTTTCCGATATATTTGTCCTAATGATCCATAGCGTATAATCGTAGTCAGTGTGGCTGTTGCGTTGGACCATTTCAGTTTCCTCTGGTTAGATGCCGATCTTTGTAGAGGTTTCAGTTTGCTTTTGCATGTTCGAGCAGTTGAATTTCTCTAGAATGTAGTCATTTTGATCTGAATTGTTTTCTTGATGTCATGATAGATCCGCCGAATTGATTATTTTTGTAGATCTAAGAAAAAGATGGGGTTTGTGGAGCATCTGAAGGCACCAAAGGTTAGTTCAGATGAGTGAGAAAAAGAGGAGAAAGGGGATCAGTATTCGACTTTTAGGTCTTTATACCGAGCCAATGGATTTTTTCTAGTTAAACAGTCACTATCAGGGCATGTTGATATTATCTCTTTTCTCTTTTTGGTAGGTGGGTTCTTACTTCGTGGGCATGTATATATCAATGAGTTCATAAGTGACGATTCATTTTGACTATATTGATTTTTCCTTCTAATAAGCACGTAGTCGTAGGTAGTTACTGATTTTATACTAATAATACCGCAAGAATGTTGACAGACATTTGAAGGTTGGTTTTGAGTTTTTGGGCTTACGTTTCTGTCAACTTGGATTGTCAAGATTAAACTGTCGTTGTATATGGGGATGTAAACTAAGATCGGTTCACTTCATAATGTTGTACCATGCTAATTCCAGTATTTAAAAAATACTATTTTGTTTGTATATGAAAGCTAATTACTCTTTGTCCGTTATGTGTGGTCAATGACTTATGTTAGAGGTTCAGTGTTACTGCTTCTTAATAGTTTATATTTCTATTTTTGTTAAGAAATTAACCTTCATGGTAAGGCACTGAAGTACAAGAGATGAGGCTTCTGTCACCCCACTGCATTTGGACTACATCTCAGTGCCAATTCAAATGAAAGATCTTCTTCTAGACAAAAGAGTGCTGGGTGTTGTGAATGCATAAATTAAGAATACGGCAGATTCTAGGAGTCACGTTTTCTCTTTCAATTATCACTTAGTAGAAAAAGCAATAACAATTGATAAATCAAAGCTATGTACTGAATTTTAGCAATTCAAACATTCTAACAATCTAACAATGTTACCATGGTCGGGTAATGCAATATGCTGAGCCCACTGCCAAAACATTTCTTATTTATACATTCACATGTTTAATGCCCGAACAACCTTTTGCAATGTTGTTATAATTTCAAAAAGTTAATTTGCATTGCTTTTACTGTTGGTTTCTGATGTAGAAGGATTCTTGTTGCAGTGCAAACTGTTACCTGGACTCTTAGAGAGTAAGTGCAGTGACAAGTTGACATAAGCCAAAAAAAATGGCACCTGCAAGTAAGGCTGATAGGAAGGCAGCATTAGATGTAGCTGCTTGGATGTTCAATATTGTGACATCTGTTGGAATTATTATGGTCAATAAGGCCTTAATGGCTACTCATCGCTTCACATTTGGTAAGTCCATCAGAATTTCATTTTATGGTCAATACTATTTTGTTACTGTTTTTAATGTATCTCTGATTTAATACACTCCAAATGTTTCCTTTTTTCCTTTGGGGAAACCTAGTACTTGGC
>CM017196.1:3380000-3395000 GCA_004837865.1 Musa balbisiana | reverse complement strand
ATATATATATATATATATATATATATATATATATATATATATATATATATATATATATATATATATATATATATATATATATATATATATATATATATATATATATATATATATATATATATATATATATATATATATATATATATATATATATATATATATATATATATATATATATATATATATATATATATATATATATATATATATATATATATATATATATATATATATATATATATATATATATATATATATATATATATATATATATATATATATATATATATATATATATATATATATATATATATATATATATATATATATATATATATATATATATATATATATATATATATATATATATATATATATATATATATATATATATATATATATATATATATATATATATATATATATATATATATATATATATATATATATATATATATATATATATATATATATATATATATATATATATATATATATATATATATATATATATATATATATATATATATATATATATATATATATATATATATATATATATATATATATATATATATATATATATATATATATATATATATATATATATATATATATATATATATATATATATATATATATATATATATATATATATATATATATATATATATATATATATATATATATATATATATATATATATATATATATATATATATATATATATATATATATATATATATATATATATATATATATATATATATATATATATATATATATATATATATATATATATATATATATATATATATATATATATATATATATATATATATATATATATATATATATATATATATATATATATATATATATATATATATATATATATATATATATATATATATATATATATATATATATATATATATATATATATATATATATATATATATATATATATATATATATATATATATATATATATATATATATATATATATATATATATATATATATATATATATATATATATATATATATATATATATATATATATATATATATATATATATATATATATATATATATATATATATATATATATATATATATATATATATATATATATATATATATATATATATATATATATATATATATATATTATAATTTTTATTTATATATTAATATCTTTTATAACTACAACAATATGTATTTATATAGTTAAAAACCATCCTAAAAGGTGTCATCTTAAAAAAAAAGAAGGTATACTTAATCACACGATATACACCAAGTACAAAACATCGAATAAGCAATTGCATCGAACTAGTACGGGATTTAATTATTGTAGCCTAAATCAATATGATCAAGCTAAATTGAATTCGAGATATCAAACCGACCTTTTTTCTCTCCGTCACGAGAGAAACATGTCATATTTTAATAAACGATAATATAGTGGCATTACCAAGGTACAGAATTGAATGGCTTAGGAAACACATGAGGAGAACCAATAATGTGCTTGATGAGACCACATGAGTTTAGTAGCTATCGGTCACGATTCTCTTGATTCGCATGCTATTTTTATTTTTTACAAACAAGTCATCTCCATCTACAAGAAGAAGGGAGGATGGAGAAAAAATAAAAGAAATATGATATATATGTATGAATTCAAAACTATGTTATTGTATCTTTCTAACACAAAGAGGAGAGTTATCCATCCCATTAGAATGATTCATTGTCATATTTATTGAGAAAAAATATTGTTGATGTTTTTATCAGCACTCGATGTGACTTTTATTCGTATACGCAAAATTGTTCAAGATGGTAACTGCAAAGTCCCGAGGTCAACTTTTATAGATATTATTCTTGATTTCATACGTTTCTATCTAAAATTGAGGATGTATTTTTATATTGACATTTAAAATATAAAATATTTTTGAAATATTTTATGAATAATGTGATTTATAATCATCCCAAATGATTTCTTGAACTTTTACTAAATATTCTCATGAATATTCGTAAAGGGAAATGATTTATAATTATTATCCCATGGACTCTTGTCCATGTGACAAGCGAGTGACAGGTTATTTGGACTTTTACTCTCAAAGGCATTATGTGATGCTTGCATGATGCTCGATGATATTCTTTATCACTATCAATTATGAATATAGAATATATATAATTACAAATTTATTTAATTTTTTTCATGATTTATTGGATTACGAATCAAACAATAAAATTAGATTAAATAACAATTTTTGGGGGGATATTTTCACGATTTATTAGAACCGGATGTGGATCGGATCCTTGATCGAGAGAATCATGACCACGTCTCCCTTCAAAGATCTAACCGTCTATTTACGATGTAACGGTGTGGTCAGCCTTTAAAAGTAATCATGGTCGGATTTATATATATATATATATATATATATATATATATATATATATATATATATATATATATATATATATATATATATATATATATATATATATATATATATATATATATATATATATATATATATATATATATATATATATATATATATATATATATATATATATATATATATATATATATATATATATATATATATATATATATATATATATATATATATATATATATATATATATATATATATATATATATATATATATATATATATATATATATATATATATATATATATATATATATATATATATATATATATATATATATATATATATATATATATATATATATATATATATATATATATATATATATATATATATATATATATATATATATATATATATATATATATATATATATATATATATATATATATATATATATATATATATATATATATATATATATATATATATATATATATATATATATATATATATATATATATATATATATATATATATATATATATATATATATATATATATATATATATATATATATATATATATATATATATATATATATATATATATATATATATATATATATATATATATATATATATATATATATATATATATATATATATATATATATATATATATATATATATATATATATATATATATATATATATATATATATATATATATATATATATATATATATATATATATATATATATATATATATATATATATATATATATATATATATATATATATATATATATATATATATATATATATATATATATATATATATATATATATATATATATATATATATATATATATATATATATATATATATATATATATATATATATATATATATATATATATATATATATATATATATATATATATATATATATATATATATATATATATATATATATATATATATATATATATATATATATATATATATATATATATATATATATATATATATATATATATATATATATATATATATATATATATATATATATATATATATATATATATATATATATATATATATATATATATATATATATATATATATATATATATATATATATATATATATATATATATATATATATATATATATATATATATATATATATATATATATATATATATATATATATATATATATATATATATATATATATATATATATATATATATATATATATATATATATATATATATATATATATATATATATATATATATATATATATATATATATATATATATATATATATATATATATATATATATATATATATATATATATATATATATATATATATATATATATATATATATATATATATATATATATATATATATATATATATATATATATATATATATATATATATATATATATATATATATATATATATATATATATATATATATATATATATATATATATATATATATATATATATATATATATATATATATATATATATATATATATATATATATATATATATATATATATATATATATATATATATATATATATATATATATATATATATATATATATATATATATATTATAGTTTTATTTATATATTAATATCTTTTATAACTACAACAATATGTATTTATATAGTTAAAAACCATCGTAAAAGGTGTCATCTTAAAAAAAAAAAAAAAAAAAAAAAAAAAAAAAAAAAAAAAAAAAAAAAAAAAAAAAAAAAAAAAAAAAAAAAAAAAAAAAAAAAAAAAAAAAAAAAAAAAAAAAAAAAAAAAAAAAAAAAAAAAAAAAAAAAAAAAAAAAAAAAAAAAAAAAAAAAAAAAAAAAAAAAAAAAAAAAAAAAAAAAAAAAAAAAAAAAAAAAAAAAAAAAAAAAAAAAAAAAAAAAAAAAAAAAAAAAAAAAAAAAAAAAAAAAAAAAAAAAAAAAAAAAAAAAAAAAAAAAAAGAGTAAGAATAATGTCTACACGGTCTAATTGTTCTTCATAACTTTTAGCCTTGACCATGATATTTTCTTATGTTGTCAGCTTGTTTTGTTTTGCTTTTCTTCAAGGTAAGATGCTAATATCCTGGATATTTTTTTTTTTTTTTTTTTTTTTTTTTTTTTTTTTTTTTTTTTTTTTTTTTTTTTTTTTTTTTTTTTTTTTTTTTTTTTTTTTTTTTTTTTTTTTTTTTTTTTTTTTTTTTTTTTTTTTTTTTTTTTTTTTTTTTTTTTTTTTTTTTTTTTTTTTTTTTTTTTTTTTTTTTTTTTTTTTTTTTTTTTTTTTTTTTTTTTTTTTTTTTTTTTTTTTTTTTTTTTTTTTTTTTTTTTTTTTTTTTTTTTTTTTTTTTTTTTTTTTTTTTTTTTTTTTTTTTTTTTTTTTTTTTTTTTTTTTTTTTTTTTTTTTTTTTTTTTTTTTTTTTTTTTTTTTTTTTTTTTTTTTTTTTTTTTTTTTTTTTTTTTTTTTTTTTTTTTTTTTTTTTTTTTTTTTTTTTTTTTTTTTTTTTTTTTTTTTTTTTTTTTTTTTTTTTTTTTTTTTTTTTTTTTTTTTTTTTTTTTTTTTTTTTTTTTTTTTTTTTTTTTTTTTTTTTTTTTTTTTTTTTTTTTTTTTTTTTTTTTTTTTTTTTTTTTTTTTTTTTTTTTTTTTTTTTTTTTTTTTTTTTTTTTTTTTTTTTTTTTTTTTTTTTTTTTTTTTTTTTTTTTTTTTTTTTTTTTTTTTTTTTTTTTTTTTTTTTTTTTTTTTTTTTTTTTTTTTTTTTTTTTTTTTTTTTTTTTTTTTTTTTTTTTTTTTTTTTTTTTTTTTTTTTTTTTTTTTTTTTTTTTTTTTTTTTTTTTTTTTTTTTTTTTTTTTTTTTTTTTTTTTTTTTTTTTTTTTTTTTTTTTTTTTTTTTTTTTTTTTTTTTTTTTTTTTTTTTTTTTTTTTTTTTTTTTTTTTTTTTTTTTTTTTTTTTTTTTTTTTTTTTTTTTTTTTTTTTTTTTTTTTTTTTTTTTTTTTTTTTTTTTTTTTTTTTTTTTTTTTTTTTTTTTTTTTTTTTTTTTTTTTTTTTTTTTTTTTTTTTTTTTTTTTTTTTTTTTTTTTTTTTTTTTTTTTTTTTTTTTTTTTTTTTTTTTTTTTTTTTTTTTTTTTTTTTTTTTTTTTTTTTTTTTTTTTTTTTTTTTTTTTTTTTTTTTTTTTTTTTTTTTTTTTTTTTTTTTTTTTTTTTTTTTTTTTTTTTTTTTTTTTTTTTTTTTTTTTTTTTTTTTTTTTTTTTTTTTTTTTTTTTTTTTTTTTTTTTTTTTTTTTTTTTTTTTTTTTTTTTTTTTTTTTTTTTTTTTTTTTTTTTTTTTTTTTTTTTTTTTTTTTTTTTTTTTTTTTTTTTTTTTTTTTTTTTTTTTTTTTTTTTTTTTTTTTTTTTTTTTTTTTTTTTTTTTTTTTTTTTTTTTTTTTTTTTTTTTTTTTTTTTTTTTTTTTTTTTTTTTTTTTTTTTTTTTTTTTTTTTTTTTTTTTTTTTTTTTTTTTTTTTTTTTTTTTTTTTTTTTTTTTTTTTTTTTTTTTTTTTTTTTTTTTTTTTTTTTTTTTTTTTTTTTTTTTTTTTTTTTTTTTTTTTTTTTTTTTTTTTTTTTTTTTTTTTTTTTTTTTTTTTTTTTTTTTTTTTTTTTTTTTTTTTTTTTTTTTTTTTTTTTTTTTTTTTTTTTTTTTTTTTTTTTTTTTTTTTTTTTTTTTTTTTTTTTTTTTTTTTTTTTTTTTTTTTTTTTTTTTTTTTTTTTTTTTTTTTTTTTTTTTTTTTTTTTTTTTTTTTTTTTTTTTTTTTTTTTTTTTTTTTTTTTTTTTTTTTTTTTTTTTTTTTTTTTTTTTTTTTTTTTTTTTTTTTTTTTTTTTTTTTTTTTTTTTTTTTTTTTTTTTTTTTTTTTTTTTTTTTTTTTTTTTTTTTTTTTTTTTTTTTTTTTTTTTTTTTTTTTTTTTTTTTTTTTTTTTTTTTTTTTTTTTTTTTTTTTTTTTTTTTTTTTTTTTTTTTTTTTTTTTTTTTTTTTTTTTTTTTTTTTTTTTTTTTTTTTTTTTTTTTTTTTTTTAATACTTAGGCTAAAATTTCTTGCCATTTAGAATTTCTCTATTATCTTGCTGTGCAGTACTCTATGCTTTAATTTGTTTTGTTTGTATGGGCACATTTTCATAAGAAATTAAATTTATATCAGCAAGTTAATGTCTTTGTATCAACATGTAACTGTTCATGTCCAAAGTGTTGTTGACCGCAAATGGTTTTCCTACTAGTTGATTAGATGCGTTGTGCTTGTTTATGTAGGTTTTTATCAGAAATAAATCTTTGTCAGTAAGTTAATGTGTCTATATCAACATGTATCCAGGCAGGGTCAAAAATATGTTGTCGGAGATGATTTTTTAACTAGTTAACTAGTTTGAAGTGAATTTCATGAAAAATGAACGAAATAGAGTTGCAATAAGAAAAAGTCAAAATTTTAGATTACGTAGATAACACCAGAGTTCACTATTCTATGGAAGTAATGGCAGAGTTTAAACTATTCAATGCCTTTTTATAATGTGACAAAGAAATATATGGGTGCTTGTTTAACAAAAGAGAAATTTAATGTAGTGGTACTTCATGGAACGATATTTCATAACTTATGCCCAAGTAATTGTCAACAAGGTTAATTTTTTTGTATCTTGATTTGATTGTCAACAAATAAATTATCTCCGATTTGATTCCTAACACCAAGGATCATGACTTAATTCCTGAGGTGATTAGTATGTACTGCTTCAGTATAGTGATTGCATTATCAGCTTATGACACTGTAATGAAAGAGATTGCTAGTTAGGGTATCCTTTGTATGTTCATTAGTATTTAGTCTTTGGTGGTGTTGAACTGACATTAGAAATATACTCAAATCCTGATAGCTTATATATACCTTTCCATCTTCCATCAGAATTTGTATGCCATATCATAACCACCAAAATTTGCGGCCTGAGTTTCTTTTTTAAACATTAAGTAATCTTGAGGTTGGCTGTTGATTTAATTGCTTAGTGTTCTAAATTACAGCTGATTTAGCCATTTTTTGCATGCATTTATGTATAGTAGAATACCATACACACACATATACCACATTTATGTATATATGTGTGCCTGCCTTCTTGTAGACCATTTTGATTGGCACCCTTCAATAGCTTTTAAGTACATTTGTCCTGTCCATTGAGACCACTTGGTAACTTAGGAGGCTTTTAAATCAATTGTCACTGTTGTTTGATAATTAAGTTAAATCAGTACTTGTTAGAAATATCAAATGACATCAGCATTGGCACAGTTTATCTGGGGCTGTTAGAAAATACAGGATGGCAAATGTACAAAACTGTGACTTGTCATTTTAATAGGTTTCTCCATATTGTTCTCTATATGGCTGAACGAGCTTGGAGCCATGCCATGGAGAAAAAACAGTTACCTGATGGACCAAATGCTCGCCAACGCATTCACTTGCTAGGTAGATTAAGGAAAGCAGTTAAATGGGCAACACTTTTTGCACAACTCTGTGCTGCCAAAGGAGATTCTAGAACTTCTCTTGAAGCAGAGGTATGTTTTCCACCAACTATATTTTAATATTGTTGCTGCTTGAAGCAGAGGTATGTTTTAATATTGTTGCTGCTTGAAGGCATATTTGCTATCAAATAGCAAGTTCTATACATGCATATCTATATATCTGTCATGGACTGCTGTGCTTGCTGTTCTAACTCATGGCTGGCCTAATTTGTGTCCAGAGCTGCCAATTGGTATGGCTTGGTATGAAATCATACTAAAGAGGTACTCATGTGGCCTTGTGTCATGAAAGGATGATTCTTGTGTTAATGTTTTTCTTGCCAATGCAGTGTGCTATTGTAACTTTTTGTTTTTCACTTGAGCTGTTATGGAAAAAAGGGAACAAAACAGAGAATCTGATTTTTTAGGCCATTTAGTGTTGCCGTATCATCTGTTTTAAAAACCAGGATCAGGATTGATGGTCTTAAAACCTTGGCCCTGCTATGCTTATGTGTTTTTTCGCTTGCATTCATTCTAGTTTCTTTTTGATAATAAGATATTACTGACGTAGAGTTTTGGTTGATTAGAGATTAGTTTATATTATAAGGATGTAATAATACACTCCATGAGAACAAAGATTACCTTATTTATTCTAGTTATTAAATTATAATCAGTGGGATGAAGATAAATTCTATCTAAAAGTGCCAGATTTTTGTCTTGCAGGCATATGCTTCTTATATGAAAGGGTCTCTATTGTTTGAACAAGATCAAAATTGGCAAAGTGCATTAATGAATTTCAAGAATGCAAGGTGTGTTATTACCAAATATATCAATCAGTTTCCTTTACTCTGAAGTCTGAACTATGGGATATCTTGGTACCTGCTGTGTTGCGACAGATGGTACTAAGCTCAGTTTATATCTCTGTTTATGCTGAATGTTGTTTGCTGCTTGTATGGGTTGGTCTGTTATGATAGATTTTTTTAATTCTTTCTTCTTGTTGCATTAGTTTTTGGCAGCTTTTAATGAATTATTGCTGTGAAGGGCTGTCTATGAAGAGCTTGGAAAATATGGGAACATAGAAAATCAAGTTTTATGCCGTGAACGTGTTGAAGAACTAGAACCAAGCATCAGGTATTGTTTGCACAAGGTAGGTGAATCAAACTTGCAAACTTCAGAGCTTATGGACATCGGAGAACTGGAAGGACCCGCCTTAGATCTCTTCAAATCTAAGTTAGAGGTAAGCTTTTTCCCCTATGTCCTGCTTATCATTTAAAACTTATTCTCTCTTTTATTGGTGTGTACATACACATTGTGTGTTAATATATGAAATTTCACTCGTAACTAACCAAAACCTTACATTTTCTATATTTGTCAGTTATGTAGTTGCAATTGATTTCAAGTGTGGGAAAACTTTGTCATTGTAATA
Source organism: Musa balbisiana (assembly GCA_004837865.1). Classification (NCBI taxonomy): domain Eukaryota; kingdom Viridiplantae; phylum Streptophyta; class Magnoliopsida; order Zingiberales; family Musaceae; genus Musa; species Musa balbisiana. The sequence continues at coordinate 3,385,633 of CM017196.1, read as the reverse complement.
GAATTTACTTGGTATATCTAATAGGAGGATGCTTCTGAGGTGTGAATTGTTGAGTTGTATTAAATGCATTTGTAATCTAATAGATATGATGTCTTATATGAGTTTATAACTTTATATATTTGTTATTGGCACCTCGACTAGGTAGAATGACATGATCCATTTGACTTAAATTTGTGGAAGTATATTTGAGAAGGTGGACATTTTCCTAGTCTTACATTTATCTGAAAAATAGGTAAAAATGTTGTTTGAGAGTATGGAACCTATGATGAATATAGTATCACAATGTAACTTGAGTTTTTTTTTTACATTTTCTTTATTCTTCTGGAGTTCTCTAATCATTTTGACATTTTTCCATTTGCTTTGAAGATTGTCAGTTGAGTGAAAACTCTCTATACAGAGAGCATTTTGTTAAATGAGCATGTTACAATACTAGCAAGCCACTAATATAATCAGCTTTGATTTAACTTCCTGAAGGTATCTTCACATGTTCTGTAACTTTTAGGCTGTTATGGCTGAGGCAAGATCGCAACAAGCAGCATCAATGACAGAATTCCACTGGCTTGGACATAGGTTCCCTGTCAATAATGCTAAGACTCGTGTCTCCATTTTGAAAGGTTTGTGACTATTTCTTTTGTTAAAGAAATGGGGTATTGATGAAGAAACGATGATGGAACATGTTGTTTGCGTTTATGTTATCTTGATATTTTCTATCATGATCATATATATGTCCTGATTCATAGTTTAGTGTCATTTTTCTGTTGCTTAACTGATTTTTTGTCACTCCAGTGATCCAGGCTGCAAGTATCATATAGAATTTTCATTAACAAGATTATAGAGATAAATATAATCATATCTCTTGATGGTAACAGTATCTATTTTGTTGGTAAATAGTAAACACTCCTTGTGATTTTTAATTTTCTATGTTGTTGCCATGGTGGCATTTATTAATTCTCTGGTGTCTATGCACATAATGTTTTTATTAATTAAGTCATACATATGAAGTACTGTTATAATTACTTGTATTTTTTACCTCATGCTGTCACAGTGGTCCATACAAGCATGCCTGAGGTGTAATTATTGTTTTTTTAATTAAGCTATACATATGAATTACTATTATGTATATCTGTATTTCTTTTCTTATGCTGTTACAGAGGCCTATGCAAGCTTGCCTGATGTGTAGTGTAGAGCCATGGAAAAATATAGACGGATATCTAAATTAGCATGCTTGATGTTACAAATTACTGTATTTCTTCGGAAATGTATACAAAATCTATACCAGTTACTTTTGTTGTTTTGTTTACTTCATATGATCTTGATAATTTGTTGAAGTTCTTCTTACTTGAAAAATTCGACCAGCTCAGGAGCTAGAGAAAGATCTACATGGTTCGGCATCAGATTCGCTTCCAGCTGAGAAGAAGCTTGCCATGTTTGACAAAATTTTTTCTGCATATCATGATGCTAGAAGCTGCATTCGTAATGACTTGGTATGATAATTAGTAGCAGTTGTTGTAGACTTGATAAATTCTTGTTTACTCTTTCTTCTTGTAACCCATTCACAAACTATATAAGAGGTAGGGTCTTTTTGTTGTTCTATAAATAATGCACCTTACGTTATTCTGATTTTAGGCTACTGCAGGCAACGCTGAGAATGTAAAAGATGATTTAAATGGTCTGGATAAAGCAGTAAGTGCTGTGCTGGGACAGCGTACGATAGAGCGTAATCAGTTGCTTGTTGCCATTGCTAAAAGTAAATTCACTAAACAACGTGATGACAAGGGTGACAAAGTAACAAAACCTGAGGAACTTGTTCGCTTATATGATCTTCTAATACAGGTTTGGTTCCATGGTTCAGTTTCTGCAGGATCTCTTTGTTGTACCATTTTTTCCCCTAAACATTGAATCAATTTTTTCTAAATGATCTTTTCACTGTGCAAGTGTAACTCATCTGTTATTTTTCCTTTTATTTATTGGCAGAATACATCAGATTTATCTGATTTAGTCAGTTCTGGAAGGGACAGGAACCCAGAAGAAGTCGCACTTGTGGAGGAATGTGTGATTAAGGGTACAGTGTTTCGAGCTGAGCGGTTAGTCCTCATTACCTTTGTAATTTATTTTAGTGATTTTTCATAGACAATGAAATATATCACTTGTTACCTATTTATATAAGATTAGAACCATCTGTTTCGCTCAAGCTTCTTCTCTATGTTATTGTCAACCTATTTTATTTATTATGTTATTAGTGAGTGCCATGAAAATGAATCTTACCTTTAAATTGTTTTTAGACTAATTTCATTGAACATTCCAGGTGTTTTTATTTAGCCAAATCCTACAGTTCAGCTGGTAAAAGGGCTGAAGCATACTTGTTGTTTTGCCATGCACGTTCTCTTGGGGATACTGCCCTAGAGAAGCTTCAAATGACTAGTAATCCTGATCAGGTGTGACCCTTAGTTATTGTGACATGTTTTTGTGCTGCTACTATAGTATTTCTGTAATGTCATCTTTTATATAAGTAAACAAATTTCTGTTGTTATATAGTGAGAATGATTTTAAGACTGGAAAGCAACACCTTGTGCTGAAACTGAAGATAACTGCACAAAATGTGTGAACCACTAGAAGTGCGGGACTATAACATGCTTCCATGGCTGTTCTATTACTTCCCACACATGCAACACATGCTAGGATGCATTGTGCTTTAAGGCAAAAATGTTCTTTTCATATTGCATGCTTGGTGCTTAGTTTGTTCTTACTTTGCATAATTAGTGGTAAAGCTTCTATTTCAACAGCAAAAGTGATTTGCGGCAAGTAACATGAAAATATGGTCAATGGATGTACTAACTGAATGGTTGGTGAGGCACATGGCCTAGTGCTTGCTCTATCTTGTGCTGTTCATGGATAACCTTGTCTTGAATGGGCTTATTCACCACATATGTATAATGCAAGATCCGCCTTGATATCAATTGTCATGACCAATCTCCATATACACTGACTTGATATCAAGTTTTTGTAGCGAATCTATCTGACCCTATATACCATCATACTCCGACCTAAATGATGTACCAATCCATGCATCACACCAAATATGTTTAGCTTGCTTCAGAATTGAAATTCTTCTTCTGATTGTCTAATATAAGCCAATAAAATTATATAAATTCGCAATTTTATGACATTTGAAAGAGAATATTCCATTAAGCAAAAGTAAATTTTTGAACTTAGATATTGTTTCCTCCAGGAATGTTTGTTTCTTCTAATCTCTGCATGTTTTGCTTGTTAAACATTTTCGTTGACAGACTTTAATTAAAGATCTGAAGGTCCTATCCAACAACTGTAGATCAAATAGTTGTATAGAACACGCAGCTGGCATTATGGAGGAAGAGAAGATTCCAGAAAAGCTATCGAAAGGAGTCTCAACCATCTCATTGACAGGGCAGGAGAAAAAGGTATATAGTTTACTGTATGCGTAAGCTTACTACAGATTTAGAAAATACTTACTATGACAAATTTGATATTTCTTTGTGGTGAACTAAATTTAAGTGCAATGAGTTTTGACCACCTACAGATGAAATCGTAAGATGCATCTAAAGATATCTCCCTCAAATAAATTTGATTCATGTAGACATAGACATATAACAAAGTTTATTTCTTGTCATATATTTGCTCAAACTCTGCAATCTTGGTGGCTTGTCTTCATTGCAGGAAGATAAGGTTCTTCTTGAAATGCTTGATGTTTATGAGTCGGCGGTTGGAGATCACAACTCCAAAGTTGTTCCACGCATAGAGCGTTTTCCACCACCATTCCAAGCAGTTCCATGCAATCCTATTGTTCTAGATATTGCTTACAGCTCAATTGAGTTCCCATCACTTGAAAACAGAATGAAGAAAGACAAGAAAGGTATATTCAGCAGGTTATGGCGTTAAGCTGTTCTCCGGCAGATGGGTATCAGTTAAATTTTCATTGTTCCTGTTGTTTCCGATCGTCTGGAGAAAGAAAATTGCTACATTTAAAAGTCTGCTTCCCTTCTCTTTTTTGTCCTTTTGAGTTTTCGTGACAGAGGATTGATATGCCACAGTTCCATTTAGAATCTACCTTTTTTGCTACAAGTTCGATAATAAAGCTTTGCTTCCAGATGTATCTGATCAAGGTCGGATTCGACAGGCCCAACTGTTATCTCTCGACGCAGTTATCTGTGATTCTTTCACTATTAGGTGGTGTTCACAGTAAGATTTCTCTTCAGCCCTGTAGTTTCTTCTCTTCTCACATATATTAATAATTGACTGGATGATAAATCATCGGATTATTGAGGGAAAACTATTTCTTTTATGCAACAAACACGTAAAACATAGTAACCTAAATCCAATAACAAGTTTCTGTTTCTTTGCATTTTAATATCCTGGTGGAGTGGTGGTGTGGGCTTATGACTTTAGGCGGCTTATAAGTTGCTTAGTTTATGCTAGTTAATAATATGCTTGATTTGGTGGCCTAAATAACGGAGCTATCAAGTCCTCTCCTCCCGTTAATAATATGCTTAGTTAATAATATGCTTGATTTATGGGCTTATGACTTTAGGCGGCTTACGACACAAAGCTGCTTAAGACCGCTTCCGCACTATAGTACTCACGGTGCCATCCCGTGCAGATCACGTGCTCTCCTCCGAGCCTCTTTGCCTCCCTCTCTCGATCCCAACTCCCCATGTCACCGCCTCTCCTCAACGATCGGTAGCCAATCCCACCGTTCCGTGGTTCTTCGCTTGCAACTGGTGGCGTTGGCAAGGATGCAGTTATCAAGGTAACAGAGCTTTTTATTTTTTATTTTAATTTTTGTATATGCCAAAATCGTATGATTTTATTGAGTCTACCTTTAAGTCTGTTGTTCCTGTTCACCCTAACTAGGGCATCCATTATTTTCAGCTAATGCTTGAGTTTACTGTTCCTAATTAGATGTGCTAATCATATTGACTTCAAATAACTCATTGTTCTCAAACTGAAACATGCAGATGCGAACAACTGGACTGGCAACAGAACCATTCTAATTGATGAGGATAGTAATTATGATAAGACCCCTGCGACATCAGCTGACGCCCCGCGCCTTTGACGGGCTGACAACGCCTGGCCAGCATGGGCCGGAACGTCAACCGAGGCCCATTAACGATCGGTCAGACTCGCCTCCTCACGATACGCCAGCGGCAATGTCAGACGTCATCAGGGGTACGATCTTGCTCCCGGCGAGCAGGTGCATCTGGTAACACTCAAGCTCCTTATAAATACCCTCGCGTTCTAAGACGCAGGGGGGGGGAAAAATGAACACTCTAAAGACGACTCTTCTCCACATCACTGACTTGATTGTCGGAGGGGTCGGGCCGAGCTTCCGACCCGACCTGTGTGCAGGGACGAGGACGAGGAGCGTCGCCGGACTTACAGGCGTGGAGCCCTCTCCCGAAGTAAACGACGTCTTTTCCCCCCGGCCGAATCCCCCAGCGGGTCTACGATCTCCACTGCCCCAAGGAACCCCCGGGAGATTCCCTCCATTCGGACCCAAAACAAGCCGCGTCGGCCCCGAGGCCACGGCATAAAGTTAAAGTTGTTTACCCCCAACAACTACATCGTAATAATATTTCTTCCAAATTTGACGTAGCATG
>CM017196.1:3347500-3372500 GCA_004837865.1 Musa balbisiana | reverse complement strand
GCAGATGCAGTACTGTGTGTGTTGATGAAGTTTATCACAGCAAAGAAAAAAAAAAAAAAGGAGGATGTGTTGGCTGAGAAAAGATGGGTGAGGTGACAATCCATCACTTGGGTGTGTCTCTGAGTCTGTGTTCTTCTACTGGGGTGCACTTCTTTTTCCTTCTCTACGATGAGCAGGAAAATATTCTTCCAGCACCTTTAAAAGACATGATTTCTATGAGCTACCTGCAAAGGAGTTTTTGAGTTTTTACTTTGGATTCTTCACCATGTCCGATGAGCTTTTGCTTGACCAAGGAATCTAGCATTGATTTGTGACATGTCAATGAAGGTTAAGTTTAGTATAACTAGGTCGGCTGTTCTTTATATATATATATATATATATATATATATATATATATATATATATATATATATATATATATATATATATATATATATATATATATATATATATATATATATATATATATATATATATATATATATATATATATATATATATATATATATATATATATATATATATATATATATATATATATATATATATATATATATATATATATATATATATATATATATATATATATATATATATATATATATATATATATATATATATATATATATATATATATATATATATATATATATATATATATATATATATATATATATATATATATATATATATATATATATATATATATATATATATATATATATATATATATATATATATATATATATATATATATATATATATATATATATATATATATATATATATATATATATATATATATATATATATATATATATATATATATATATATATATATATATATATATATATATATATATATATATATATATATATATATATATATATATATATATATATATATATATATATATATATATATATATATATATATATATATATATATATATATATATATATATATATATATATATATATATATATATATATATATATATATATATATATATATATATATATATATATATATATATATATATATATATATATATATATATATATATATATATATATATATATATATATATATATATATATATATATATATATATATATATATATATATATATATATATATATATATATATATATATATATATATATATATATATATATATATATATATATATATATATATATATATATATATATATATATATATATATATATATATATATATATATATATATATATATATATATATATATATATATATATATATATATATATATATATATATATATATATATATATATATATATATATATATATATATATATATATATATATATATATATATATATATATATATATATATATATATATATATATATATATATATATATATATATATATATATATATATATATATATATATATATATATATATATATATATATATATATATATATATATATATATATATATATATATATATATATATATATATATATATATATATATATATATATATATATATATATATATATATATATATATATATATATATATATATATATATATATATATATATATATATATATATATATATATATATATATATATATATATATATATATATATATATATATATATATATATATATATATATATATATATATATATATATATATATATATATATATATATATATATATATATATATATATATATATATATATATATATATATATATATATATATATATATATATATATATATATATATATATATATATATATATATATATATATATATATATATATATATATATATATATATATATATATATATATATATATATATATATATATATATATATATATATATATATATATATATATATATATATATATATATATATATATATATATATATATATATATATATATATATATATATATATATATATATATATATATATATATATATATATATATATATATATATATATATATATATATATATATATATATATATATATATATATATATATATATATATATATATATATATATATATATATATATATATATATATATATATATATATATATATATATATATATATATATATATATATATATATATATATATATATATATATATATATATATATATATATATATATATATATATATATATATATATATATATATATATATATATATATATATATATATATATATATATATATATATATATATATATATATATATATATATATATATATATATATATATATATATATATATATATATATATATATATATATATATATATATATATATATATATATATATATATATATATATATATATATATATATATATATATATATATATATATATATATATATATATATATATATATATATATATATATATATATATATATATATATATATATATATATATATATATATATATATATATATATATATATATATATATATATATATATATATATATATATATATATATATATATATATATATATATATATATATATATATATATACACACTTTTCTAGAGAAGCCAACAAACTCCTAAAGTGGTGGAAGAGAATAAAAGTGGAATATTAGGCTGATTGAACCACCAACATAATGCATTGTATTATGGATATATTCTTGTCCTCACAGTGTATGTAGATCTTTGGTTGTCAACAACATATGAATAGATGATTGTGAAGGTTGATCAGCTACAGGATAGAATATTTGACTAAACGAGGCTGATTACATATATAGTTGATGAGATAAACTTCGACTTTGGAATTAGAAGTTCCATATTTCTTTAGATGACATGTATTTATTTACATGCTTTAAGAAACAAAAGAAAGCATCCTAATTATTATTTCATTCTTGGTTTCTCGAATCAAGAAACAACGACAAAAATTCCAAAACGCTACTTTTGCATACGTATAACGATAGAAGGAAGAGAGGATAACCGAGCGCCGAAAGATCTTGGACACGCGCCGGCGCGACCACCACCTCGACGCGATCCTCCTACAAGAATCGACCTTTTCCCCTCTAAATCTCTACATCTGAAATCAAGAAACACCCCAACAAAACCTCCAAGAACACTGCTTCGGCAGTTGGAGAACGTACAATCACAGACAGGAAGAGATAATACCCGAGTGCCCGATGATCTTGGAAGCAGCGGCCGCGACCGCCTTCTCGAGCCCCCGCCCCGAGGCGTTGCCACGAGAGACCACCGGTCAGACTTGCAGCGTCGTTCCGTGGGGCGTGCGGCTTAAACCCGGCCGTCGGCAGTTTCCGTCGCCTCGCCTCTTCTTTGCCCTTTTAACCGCCGGTTTATAAGCCCGATAACTGAGACCCGAACCCGACCCGAAAATGGGGTCGACGTAGTCTCGACTCTACTTTTCTTTAACCCGCCGGTTTATTAATCCGATAACCAAGACCCGAACCCGACCCGAAAGTTCTCCTTTAAACCGATATTTCCTATAGCATGGCATGACGTCTTCCCACGCACCCAAGCCTCCGTGCTCGACGGAGAACAGATTCATCGTCGGCCTAATTATACTGTTTGTGTCAACTATTTTACGTCGTAGCCTCGGGGCCAACGCGGCTTGGTTCAGGTCCGAATGAGCGGAGATTTTACTGGGAGGACTACGGGATGGCTGAGGTTGCCGGCTCCGGCGATGCCATCGCGGGTTGGTCTCCCTTGTCTCCGGAAAGGGGGTTCCACACCTGGGGGCTCGGTGGGGGGACCCTGTTTTCGTACCTGCACACAGGTCGGGTCGGGAGAGCTCGGTGGGGGACCCCGTCTTCTGCTTCACTGGCCGAGCGTTGAGGGTTATATTCAAATGATGCTGGGCAGTCTTCGGGTCGACGCCCGTCACGTCAAAGGGCGACCATGCGAAGATGTCAGCGTTCTCCTGGAGGAAGCCAATAAGTTGCTCCCGTTCTCGATCGAGAGCTCCGACCCGATCCTGATAGATCGGTCGGGTCGATCCTTGGTCAGTGGGATGTCGAGAGTAGGCGCCATCGGCTCGGGGTGTGGGGTTGACTTCTTCATTTCTCTGGGATCGCCGAGGGGTTGCTCAGCTCTTGCCCTTTTTGCACCGGGAGACTGCTGCCAAGTAGCAACGTCTGGACTCATGGGGGCTTCCCAAGACCTCGCCGGCCCCATAGCTGGTTGGAAATTTCACAATTTGGTGGTAGGTGGAGATGACGGCTTTGATTTTGTTGAGGGTCGGTCGATCGAGGATTGCATTGTACGCAGCGGGGAGGTCGACCACTAAGAAGGTGGACATGACCGTCTTGGATCTCGACGGGTTTCCCAAAGTTATTGGTAGAGTAGTTGCTCCCATCGGTGAGATTGAGTTGCCGGTGAATCCGGTAAGTGTCGAATGCGTTGGAACCAGGGCTTCCTTCGCTAGCCCGAGCTTTTGGAAGGCATCCCAATAGAGTACGTCGGCCGAGCTCCCGGTGTCAATCATGACCCTTCTCATCTGAGCGTTAGCGAGCCTGGCTGTGATCACAAGCGCATCATCGTGCTCGGGTTGCTCGACTCCGCTGTGAGGGAATGTGACCTTGGGCCCGAGTGCAGGCCCGAGGGTATCGGCTTGAACGAAACATGCATATGCCTTTCTTCCAGACATGCTGTCTCCCCCAGCTGCCGGACCACCCACGATCACATTGATCAGGCGTTCGACGGGACCCTCCGGGCGGGGGGAAAACTCACCGTCTTGCCGGGGGTTTCGATTGAGGTGCCCTTTCCAAAACTCAATGAAAGTTAAGTTTAGTATAACTAGGTCGGCTGTTCTTTAGCCCGAACATGGTTTGTGGAGAACAATGTTGTGTGTTTTGGTTAACTATGGTTAACCTAACTGTTTGTGTCAACTATTTTATGCCGTGGCCTCGGGGCCGACGCGGCTTGGTTTAGGTCCGAATGAGCGAGAATTTTGCGGGAGGACTGCGGGATGTCTGAGGTTGCCAGCTCCGGTAACGCCCATGCGGGTTGGTCTCCTTTGTCCCCGGGAAGGGGGTTCCTCGCCTGGGGGCTTGGTGGGGGACCCGTCTTCGTACCTGCACACAGTCGGGTTCGGGAGAGCTCGACCCGACCCCTCCGACGACCAAGTTAGGCAAAAACAGAGAGATCTCCTCCTTTTTCCTCCTCCCTCGCCTCTCCTCAAGGGCGGGGTTTATATAGGGTGACTTATTGCGTCTGAGGTGACTGTTTTGCAGCGTCTGATAGCGATGTTGGCGTGACGTGAAGGATTGGGCCTGAGCAGAACGTTAATGCGCCTCGGTCGGCGTTCCGATCAGTTTTGACTAGGTTCTGCAGGGTCGATCGAGGAGGCGTGAGGCGTCATCAGGGGCAGGTGACATCAACGCGGGTCACATCACCATTATTGCCTATATCATATACGTTACCTTCAAATTAAATTTCTTTAGCACTTTTTATTACTAGACTTAAAAAAATTATATTAAAATTTCTATAATTATAAAAATAAAATACATAATTTTATTTATTTTAAATAATTATTATGGATGAAAAGAAGATAATGATACCGAGAGATAAGACGATAGCGACGACGCTCTGCATCTTCTTCTCTATCGATAAGAATAATATATAATTAATCTACAGTAGGCCTCCCTGTTTCAGTTCCCCTGCATACCCTCCGTTTCTCCGTGGACACCGCTACCTGCTTGCTGGCCGAAGGATGTCCTCTCTTCTGCCGCCGACCCCTGTTGGCTCGGGCACGTCGATTTCGTACATAAGCTTTTGGATGGAATGAAATCGATCAATCATGCTTTTTTCCCCCTCAATTATGTTATCACAAGCAAAGAAAAAAAGTGTATTTACCCCTTTATCCTGCTTTCAGCCATAGCCACTCACCAAAGATCTTTCCTTGTGTTCAATCTTGCGTCACAGAAAACCATGCCGCTGCTCCTGGGTGCCTTTACCCTCTGTTGCTGCTTTAAGCCATAGCACTCACCAAAGATCTTTCCTTGTGATTGCAGCCAGTTCTTCGGACTGGTTTAATATCCTGTCTCATCGACCATGCAACTTCCTTGGAGCTCTTTATCCACAAGTTATAACCCTGAAACAACAGCAGCAAACCCCACACTATCTCATGGATTCTTTCAATTCAATTTAACCATTGTCCCTGTCATAGAACATGACAACCAACCAAATCAGCAACACCAGAGAAAAAGGAACTGGCATCACATCTTTTAGGATAAGCTTTCATGCTTTCACTTCACACTTCACATGAGACGCAAGGTTTACAAAGAAGACAAGCGACCAGAACCATCTCTCAACAAACAAGCTCCAACTTATAGAAGCAAATATCCTTCTAGCATAGAGCAATATATAGAAACACCAAGGATCTCCGCAGGGGAGGAAGCAAGCACACCACTCATCATCTCCAACTACATACCCAATCAGCAGGCTTCTCAAACCAAAAAACATGGCCTGCACTACAGCAATCATCAAACATATATACACAGCAAAGTATACAAAGCGGCCGCGAATCATACAAAGTAGTATAACAGTTAATGGGAGAAGAGACATCACTGAGCACCATCTCATCTCCCAGCTGTGGCGCAGGGCCTTGTCCTCGGATTCCTGGGCAGGTCTACGGACAGCATGAAGAGGGAGTTTCGGGCTTGTTGGAATTCTCTCTGGAATCTCTTCAGGCACAGGAACTGGCTTGCTTGTGTAGTTAAAGGAGAGATCTTTGTTTGCGGCCAAAGCCAAGAGCTCTGACTCCTCCAGCCCCCTAGCTGGCCCAAGGCTGCATCTGTCAGTGTTGTGCTTAAGGAAGGAAGGAAGGAAGGAAGGAAGGAAGGAAGGAAGGAAGGAAGGAAGGAAGGAAGGAAGGAAGGAAGGAAGGAAGGAAGGAAGGAAGGAAGGAAGGAAGGAAGGAAGGAAGGAAGGAAGGAAGGAAGGAAGGAAGGAAGGAAGGAAGGAAGGAAGGAAGGAAGGAAGGAAGGAAGGAAGGAAGGAAGGAAGGAAGGAAGGAAGGAAGGAAGGAAGGAAGGAAGGAAGGAAGGAAGGAAGGAAGGAAGGAAGGAAGGAAGGAAGGAAGGAAGGAAGGAAGGAAGGAAGGAAGGAAGGAAGGAAGGAAGGAAGGAAGGAAGGAAGGAAGGAAGGAAGGAAGGAAGGAAGGAAGGAAGGAAGGAAGGAAGGAAGGAAGGAAGGAAGGAAGGAAGGAAGGAAGGAAGGAAGGAAGGAAGGAAGGAAGGAAGGAAGGAAGGAAGGAAGGAAGGAAGGAAGGAAGGAAGGAAGGAAGGAAGGAAGGAAGGAAGGAAGGAAGGAAGGAAGGAAGGAAGGAAGGAAGGAAGGAAGGAAGGAAGGAAGGAAGGAAGGAAGGAAGGAAGGAAGGAAGGAAGGAAGGAAGGAAGGAAGGAAGGAAGGAAGGAAGGAAGGAAGGAAGGAAGGAAGGAAGGAAGGAAGGAAGGAAGGAAGGAAGGAAGGAAGGAAGGAAGGAAGGAAGGAAGGAAGGAAGGAAGGAAGGAAGGAAGGAAGGAAGGAAGGAAGGAAGGAAGGAAGGAAGGAAGGAAGGAAGGAAGGAAGGAAGGAAGGAAGGAAGGAAGGAAGGAAGGAAGGAAGGAAGGAAGGAAGGAAGGAAGGAAGGAAGGAAGGAAGGAAGGAAGGAAGGAAGGAAGGAAGGAAGGAAGGAAGGAAGGAAGGAAGGAAGGAAGGAAGGAAGGAAGGAAGGAAGGAAGGAAGGAAGGAAGGAAGGAAGGAAGGAAGGAAGGAAGGAAGGAAGGAAGGAAGGAAGGAAGGAAGGAAGGAAGGAAGGAAGGAAGGAAGGAAGGAAGGAAGGAAGGAAGGAAGGAAGGAAGGAAGGAAGGAAGGAAGGAAGGAAGGAAGGAAGGAAGGAAGGAAGGAAGGAAGGAAGGAAGGAAGGAAGGAAGGAAGGAAGGAAGGAAGGAAGGAAGGAAGGAAGGAAGGAAGGAAGGAAGGAAGGAAGGAAGGAAGGAAGGAAGGAAGGAAGGAAGGAAGGAAGGAAGGAAGGAAGGAAGGAAGGAAGGAAGGAAGGAAGGAAGGAAGGAAGGAAGGAAGGAAGGAAGGAAGGAAGGAAGGAAGGAAGGAAGGAAGGAAGGAAGGAAGGAAGGAAGGAAGGAAGGAAGGAAGGAAGGAAGGAAGGAAGGAAGGAAGGAAGGAAGGAAGGAAGGAAGGAAGGAAGGAAGGAAGGAAGGAAGGAAGGAAGGAAGGAAGGAAGGAAGGAAGGAAGGAAGGAAGGAAGGAAGGAAGGAAGGAAGGAAGGAAGGAAGGAAGGAAGGAAGGAAGGAAGGAAGGAAGGAAGGAAGGAAGGAAGGAAGGAAGGAAGGAAGGAAGGAAGGAAGGAAGGAAGGAAGGAAGGAAGGAAGGAAGGAAGGAAGGAAGGAAGGAAGGAAGGAAGGAAGGAAGGAAGGAAGGAAGGAAGGAAGGAAGGAAGGAAGGAAGGAAGGAAGGAAGGAAGGAAGGAAGGAAGGAAGGAAGGAAGGAAGGAAGGAAGGAAGGAAGGAAGGAAGGAAGGAAGGAAGGAAGGAAGGAAGGAAGGAAGGAAGGAAGGAAGGAAGGAAGGAAGGAAGGAAGGAAGGAAGGAAGGAAGGAAGGAAGGAAGGAAGGAAGGAAGGAAGGAAGGAAGGAAGGAAGGAAGGAAGGAAGGAAGGAAGGAAGGAAGGAAGGAAGGAAGGAAGGAAGGAAGGAAGGAAGGAAGGAAGGAGGATTGGATCTTACAGTTGCATTGGTGCAGCTGAAGCTGCACAGGCGCCCGTGTGCTCCGCGATAGAACCTAAAGAAGGGGAGAACATGGACACCCAAGCTGTAGCACATCGACTTATGTTGCTCATAATTTATTTGGAGAAACAAACATCTTGATTCGATTCGGCGAACTGGCAAAGCTGCAAACACGCAAATTACATCAGGGGAAGAAAAAGAAGATGTTTAATCTGCAATATCTATAGAAGCTGTCTTGTAAACGTTCAAGGAGTAACAAGGTTTTACAGATATCATATATATACCTTTGGATGAAGCGCTCTGCAGCCTCCACAACCTGGGGAGAAGAAATCCACAATAACAAGCTTGTCGCCAGCGTTCAATAAGGAGTCGACGAGATGCTCAGCCGACTCGATCTCCACCATATTGGGTTGAAGCCCCTTCTGCCACCATTTCATAGCCTTCTTGAACGACAGAGCCATCTGCAATCAAAACGAAAGAAAAGAGGTCATCACCACGAACGCAAATCGAAGATACCCTCAAAATCCAGATACACACAAAGCTTTCAATGATCCAAAAGCATCTTTTTGCTTCGAGAAAGAGCCGAAAAGATCAAAAATGGTGAACAAGAAAAGGGGGAAACACGAAAAGTCCCCCTCAAAACCTAAAAAGATCAAACGTTGGCAAGAAGAACGAAAAACCAGAAAAGGTAAGATTTTGTAGGTTTCGGTCACCTGTTCAGAGCCAGAACCGAGGCGTGCCCTCGAGGGCCTCCCTCTCCGCGCCCCAACGACCAGTCTCCTCCCATGGAACTTGCAATCACAAGAAGAAGACCTCAAGGGCTCAACCTTGGTACGTGAAAAGAGAGTGAACGCCGCAAGAGAAGGGCGGCTCCGCATCCCGCAAAACGGCGGCAAAGAAAGATGCCCGCCAGGCAAAAGGAGGGTCCTCTGAGCCAAAGCTTCCGCCATGGATTCCAAAGGTCGAAGCTTTTTTCTTTCTCCCAACGAGATCAAACAAAAAACCCAAAATTCCCAAAAAAAAAAAAACACACAGATCAAAAGGAGAAGAAATTGGAGACGATCGGGAGATTGCGAGGAGAACAAACACAAAAAGATCGTCGATTGTTATAGGAATAGGATAAAGAAAACATATGAACAAACCGTTTCTTGTTGTCCGTTCTGTCTAATCCCGCTGCCGTATTGGATCTCCTCCGTTCGTTGATGCAGGTGGTTCCGTGACAGCAGATGTAGACGGTCAGGATGGTCGCAAGGTGACAGTTGTAGTGGAAGACACGCGTAAGACTTCACCTCCACAACCGACCCGTTGACGCACCCACGACCCACGCAGCTTGTTATAGTCGGACCCACCCTCTTTTTTGAGTTTTTCTTCTTCTTCTTCTTCTTCTTCTTCTTCTTCTTCTTCTTCTTCTTCTTCTTCTTCTTCTTCTTCTTCTTCTTCTTCTTCTTCTTCTTCTTCTTCTTCTTCTTCTTCTTCTTCTTCTTCTTCTTCTTCTTCTTCTTCTTCTTCTTCTTCTTCTTCTTCTTCTTCTTCTTCTTCTTCTTCTTCTTCTTCTTCTTCTTCTTCTTCTTCTTCTTCTTCTTCTTCTTCTTCTTCTTCTTCTTCTTCTTCTTCTTCTTCTTCTTCTTCTTCTTCTTCTTCTTCTTCTTCTTCTTCTTCTTCTTCTTCTTCTTCTTCTTCTTCTTCTTCTTCTTCTTCTTCTTCTTCTTCTTCTTCTTCTTCTTCTTCTTCTTCTTCTTCTTCTTCTTCTTCTTCTTCTTCTTCTTCTTCTTCTTCTTCTTCTTCTTCTTCTTCTTCTTCTTCTTCTTCTTCTTCTTCTTCTTCTTCTTCTTCTTCTTCTTCTTCTTCTTCTTCTTCTTCTTCTTCTTCTTCTTCTTCTTCTTCTTCTTCTTCTTCTTCTTCTTCTTCTTCTTCTTCTTCTTCTTCTTCTTCTTCTTCTTCTTCTTCTTCTTCTTCTTCTTCTTCTTCTTCTTCTTCTTCTTCTTCTTCTTCTTCTTCTTCTTCTTCTTCTTCTTCTTCTTCTTCTTCTTCTTCTTCTTCTTCTTCTTCTTCTTCTTCTTCTTCTTCTTCTTCTTCTTCTTCTTCTTCTTCTTCTTCTTCTTCTTCTTCTTCTTCTTCTTCTTCTTCTTCTTCTTCTTCTTCTTCTTCTTCTTCTTCTTCTTCTTCTTCTTCTTCTTCTTCTTCTTCTTCTTCTTCTTCTTCTTCTTCTTCTTCTTCTTCTTCTTCTTCTTCTTCTTCTTCTTCTTCTTCTTCTTCTTCTTCTTCTTCTTCTTCTTCTTCTTCTTCTTCTTCTTCTTCTTCTTCTTCTTCTTCTTCTTCTTCTTCTTCTTCTTCTTCTTCTTCTTCTTCTTCTTCTTCTTCTTCTTCTTCTTCTTCTTCTTCTTCTTCTTCTTCTTCTTCTTCTTCTTCTTCTTCTTCTTCTTCTTCTTCTTCTTCTTCTTCTTCTTCTTCTTCTTCTTCTTCTTCTTCTTCTTCTTCTTCTTCTTCTTCTTCTTCTTCTTCTTCTTCTTCTTCTTCTTCTTCTTCTTCTTCTTCTTCTTCTTCTTCTTCTTCTTCTTCTTCTTCTTCTTCTTCTTCTTCTTCTTCTTCTTCTTCTTCTTCTTCTTCTTCTTCTTCTTCTTCTTCTTCTTCTTCTTCTTCTTCTTCTTCTTCTTCTTCTTCTTCTTCTTCTTCTTCTTCTTCTTCTTCTTCTTCTTCTTCTTCTTCTTCTTCTTCTTCTTCTTCTTCTTCTTCTTCTTCTTCTTCTTCTTCTTCTTCTTCTTCTTCTTCTTCTTCTTCTTCTTCTTCTTCTTCTTCTTCTTCTTCTTCTTCTTCTTCTTCTTCTTCTTCTTCTTCTTCTTCTTCTTCTTCTTCTTCTTCTTCTTCTTCTTCTTCTTCTTCTTCTTCTTCTTCTTCTTCTTCTTCTTCTTCTTCTTCTTCTTCTTCTTCTTCTTCTTCTTCTTCTTCTTCTTCTTCTTCTTCTTCTTCTTCTTCTTCTTCTTCTTCTTCTTCTTCTTCTTCTTCTTCTTCTTCTTCTTCTTCTTCTTCTTCTTCTTCTTCTTCTTCTTCTTCTTCTTCTTCTTCTTCTTCTTCTTCTTCTTCTTCTTCTTCTTCTTCTTCTTCTTCTTCTTCTTCTTCTTCTTCTTCTTCTTCTTCTTCTTCTTCTTCTTCTTCTTCTTCTTCTTCTTCTTCTTCTTCTTCTTCTTCTTCTTCTTCTTCTTCTTCTTCTTCTTCTTCTTCTTCTTCTTCTTCTTCTTCTTCTTCTTCTTCTTCTTCTTCTTCTTCTTCTTCTTCTTCTTCTTCTTCTTCTTCTTCTTCTTCTTCTTCTTCTTCTTCTTCTTCTTCTTCTTCTTCTTCTTCTTCTTCTTCTTCTTCTTCTTCTTCTTCTTCTTCTTCTTCTTCTTCTTCTTCTTCTTCTTCTTCTTCTTCTTCTTCTTCTTCTTCTTCTTCTTCTTCTTCTTCTTCTTCTTCTTCTTCTTCTTCTTCTTCTTCTTCTTCTTCTTCTTCTTCTTCTTCTTCTTCTTCTTCTTCTTCTTCTTCTTCTTCTTCTTCTTCTTCTTCTTCTTCTTCTTCTTCTTCTTCTTCTTCTTCTTCTTCTTCTTCTTCTTCTTCTTCTTCTTCTTCTTCTTCTTCTTCTTCTTCTTCTTCTTCTTCTTCTTCTTCTTCTTCTTCTTCTTCTTCTTCTTCTTCTTCTTCTTCTTCTTCTTCTTCTGTTTCTTTCTGGATCATGTCTCAACTGTAATATGACTAGTTGACAGATGCTAATCAGATTCCTTGATACAAACTGTAATCCGATAGTATATATCTCTCTCTATCCCTATGCTAGTTTGATCCAAAGAAAGGTGATGGATGTTTCGAGATTAATAACGAGGAAGCAAGATTTGTATTGTCATCTTAGATATGGATAATATCAATCTTTTTGACCCCATCCTACCCACAGCACCTCACTATCGGATTTCTTGTCGAATATGGAGGCAGTGCTCCTCACGTTTCTCTTTCTTTTGAGCTCCTTCTGAATCCTTCCACCCTGCACCGTAGAGATTGGCCACTAGTCTGTAGTTCGAGAGGGAGGAGCCAAGCCGGCATTGGATTAGCTTCGAAGCTTACCAAGATACTATCTTGGTATCTCATGCCATGGAAGGAAGAAGGCATTCTATCCATTGCCGAGTCTTTGTAGTGAAGGTGCTTAACCTTCAAGCTTCAAAACATATATACGTTGTGTGCTCTGGTGCTATGAGATTGTTCCTTATGGTTTCTTCCCCGGATTTTGATGCATGAAAGGTGGTTCTTCTCCTCACACCAACCCTATGTGATGAACAGAAACGCTTTGCTTTGAATGGAAAGTAAGCTATTAGATGAAGCAAATAAGAATCGAAGAATCCTCCTCCACTTGCACCTCTCTCTCTCTCTCTCACGCACACACACTCCTTTAACTGAATTCTTACATCCTTTTAGCTGGTCATTAGAGACTGTAATCCTCCCATATACAGGGTTGAAGGTTACAAATCCATTGACAGAACAACTAGCTGGACAAAAGAATCATCTTTTGCATTAGTCCTCACACCTTTTGCGCGATGGACAATGAGAGATGCACACCATGTAATTGAATCTAGCGAACACACAGGGTGAGATGATGAATCGGTGGCCCTGATGCATCGACCTAGCTCGAATTCTTCAGAAGCTCCACATGTCCTCCAAATCGAAGAATGGTGCAGTCGAAGGAGGGTCGTCGAGGTCATCGTAGGGCTTCGACACCACCGAGGAGATCTCCGTGTTGTGGTCAGCACTCAGCCCTGTGCCCTGCCAAGGACAGCCCATCGACTTGTCGGAGTGCTGCTCCACCTTGCAGTGCCTCCTGATGGCAGATGAGTCATCGTTTCTCTCAGCACCCAAAGCTCTCGAGTAGCTCCCTGATAACGAGTAGGAAGAGCTCCCGGGAGCTACTACTTGTGTGTAGGAGACAGCCTGATGGTTCATAGATGAGAAGCTTGCGGCAGAATTGAAATGGGGAGCATCCAAGAAGTCATCTGACAAAGAGTTGATGCTTTCCGAGCTCGGCAGTGGGGTTTTACTGTGTCCTGTATCCTTGTGGAAGACCCTACACACAACCCATTCATCCTGCTACCATCGAGTTTAGATTCTCCTTACAGAGAGGTACAGCGGTCGGACAGTAAGAATAGTTCATCGATAGAGAAGAACAGTACGTGCCTTTGCAGACTTGGGGAGATCGGGGATCGACATTGAAGTGCCTTCAAGCCTGTACTCGTGCATCACCCAGTTTGTCTTCTCTCCCTTGGGTGCCCTTCCTCTGTAGAACACAAGGGTCTTCTTCATGCCAACGAGGACTCCTCTCCCCCTGAAGACCTCCTTGTCTTTTCCTGTGGCCTTCCAAAACCCAGCTCCGGTGGCTCTGTTGGTCCTCATCCCGGTTGGGTACTTCCTGTCCCTCCGGCAGAAGAAGTACCACTCCTTCTCTCCCATCTTTGCCTTGCCTGCACAAACAACAGCAAAACCCCATGGAAAGCTCAACGACTCGGACCTCAAAACTGGGATTCGTGCGACAGAACATCAAAGCAATAGGAAGAAGCCTACTTGGAAGATCCCACGGCTCGCACCTGTTCAGATCCACCTCTCCCATGGCACTTGCACTGAAGCTTTGGTCGACGATCTTCGGTTGAGAGGTAATCTCTCTCTCTCTCTCTCTCTCTCTCTCTCTCTCTCTCTCTCTCTCTCTCTCTCTCTCTCTCTCTCTCTCTCTCTCTCTCTCTCTCTCTCTCTCTCTCTCTCTCTCTCTCTCTCTCTCTCTCTCTCTCTCTCTCTCTCTCTCTCTCTCTCTCTCTCTCTCTCTCTCTCTCTCTCTCTCTCTCTCTCTCTCTCTCTCTCTCTCTCTCTCTCTCTCTCTCTCTCTCTCTCTCTCTCTCTCTCTCTCTCTCTCTCTCTCTCTCTCTCTCTCTCTCTCTCTCTCTCTCTCTCTCTCTCTCTCTCTCTCTCTCTCTCTCTCTCTCTCTCTCTCTCTCTCTCTCTCTCTCTCTCTCTCTCTCTCTCTCTCTCTCTCTCTCTCTCTCTCTCTCTCTCTCTCTCTCTCTCTCTCTCTCTCTCTCTCTCTCTCTCTCTCTCTCTCTCTCTCTCTCTCTCTCTCTCTCTCTCTCTCTCTCTCTCTCTCTCTCTCTCTCTCTCTCTCTCTCTCTCTCTCTCTCTCTCTCTCTCTCTCTCTCTCTCTCTCTCTCTCTCTCTCTCTCTCTCTCTCTCTCTCTCTCTCTCTCTCTCTCTCTCTCTCTCTCTCTCTCTCTCTCTCTCTCTCTCTCTCTCTCTCTCTCTCTCTCTCTCTCTCTCTCTCTCTCTCTCTCTCTCTCTCTCTCTCTCTCTCTCTCTCTCTCTCTCTCTCTCTCTCTCTCTCTCTCTCTCTCTCTCTCTCTCTCTCTCTCTCTCTCTCTCTCTCTCTCTCTCTCTCTCTCTCTCTCTCTCTCTCTCTCTCTCTCTCTCTCTCTCTCTCTCTCTCTCTCTCTCTCTCTCTCTCTCTCTCTCTCTCTCTCTCTCTCTCTCTCTCTCTCTCTCTCTCTCTCTCTCTCTCTCTCTCTCTCTCTCTCTCTCTCTCTCTCTCTCTCTCTCTCTCTCTCTCTCTCTCTCTCTCTCTCTCTCTCTCTCTCTCTCTCTCTCTCTCTCTCTCTCTCTCTCTCTCTCTCTCTCTCTCTCTCTCTCTCTCTCTCTCTCTCTCTCTCTCTCTCTCTCTCTCTCTCTCTCTCTCTCTCTCTCTCTCTCTCTCTCTCTCTCTCTCTCTCTCTCTCTCTCTCTCTCTCTCTCTCTCTCTCTCTCTCTCTCTCTCTCTCTCTCTCTCTCTCTCTCTCTCTCTCTCTCTCTCTCTCTCTCTCTCTCTCTCTCTCTCTCTCTCTCTCTCTCTCTCTCTCTCTCTCTCTCTCTCTCTCTCTCTCTCTCTCTCTCTCTCTCTCTCTCTCTCTCTCTCTCTCTCTCTCTCTCTCTCTCTCTCTCTCTCTCTCTCTCTCTCTCTCTCTCTCTCTCTCTCTCTCTCTCTCTCTCTCTCTCTCTCTCTCTCTCTCTCTCTCTCTCTCTCTCTCTCTCTCTCTCTCTCTCTCTCTCTCTCTCTCTCTCTCTCTCTCTCTCTCTCTCTCTCTCTCTCTCTCTCTCTCTCTCTCTCTCTCTCTCTCTCTCTCTCTCTCTCTCTCTCTCTCTCTCTCTCTCTCTCTCTCTCTCTCTCTCTCTCTCTCTCTCTCTCTCTCTCTCTCTCTCTCTCTCTCTCTCTCTCTCTCTCTCTCTCTCTCTCTCTCTCTCTCTCTCTCTCTCTCTATATATATATATATATATATATATATATATATATATATATATATATATATATATATATATATATATATATATATATATATATATATATATATATATATATATATATATATATATATATATATATATATATATATATATATATATATATATATATATATATATATATATATATATATATATATATATATATATATATATATATATATATATATATATATATATATATATATATATATATATATATATATATATATATATATATATATATATATATATATATATATATATATATATATATATATATATATATATATATATATATATATATATATATATATATATATATATATATATATATATATATATATATATATATATATATATATATATATATATATATATATATATATATATATATATATATATATATATATATATATATATATATATATATATATATATATATATATATATATATATATATATATATATATATATATATATATATATATATATATATATATATATATATATATATATATATATATATATATATATATATATATATATATATATATATATATATATATATATATATATATATATATATATATATATATATATATATATATATATATATATATATATATATATATATATATATATATATATATATATATATATATATATATATATATATATATATATATATATATATATATATATATATATATATATATATATATATATATATATATATATATATATATATATATATATATATATATATATATATATATATATATATATATATATATATATATATATATATATATATATATATATATATATATATATATATATATATATATATATATATATATATATATATATATATATATATATATATATATATATATATATATATATATATATATATATATATATATATATATATATATATATATATATATATATATATATATATATATATATATATATATATATATATATATATATATATATATATATATATATATATATATATATATATATATATATATATATATATATATATATATATATATATATATATATATATATATATATATATATATATATATATATATATATATATATATATATATATATATATATATATATATATATATATATATATATATATATATATATATATATATATATATATATATATATATATATATATATATATATATATATATATATATATATATATATATATATATATATATATATATATATATATATATATATATATATATATATATATATATATATATATATATATATATATATATATATATATATATATATATATATATATATATATATATATATATATATATATATATATATATATATATATATATATATATATATATATATATATATATATATATATATATATATATATATATATATATATATATATATATATATATATATATATATATATATATATATACAACACATCTTCGAGAAACAACACATTCTATAGCTGTGATACTGAAAATTTGATGTCTCACCCCTAATTTTCCAAACAGTGGTAAAAAAGACAATAAAAAAGATTACAAGTCAAACATGATTTTAATTCACAGAACTCTTCTTCTTCTTCTTCTTCTTCTTCTTCTTCTTCTTCTTCTTCTTCTTCTTCTTCTTCTTCTTCTTCTTCTTCTTCTTCTTCTTCTTCTTCTTCTTCTTCTTCTTCTTCTTCTTCTTCTTCTTCTTCTTCTTCTTCTTCTTCTTCTTCTTCTTCTTCTTCTTCTTCTTCTTCTTCTTCTTCTTCTTCTTCTTCTTCTTCTTCTTCTTCTTCTTCTTCTTCTTCTTCTTCTTCTTCTTCTTCTTCTTCTTCTTCTTCTTCTTCTTCTTCTTCTTCTTCTTCTTCTTCTTCTTCTTCTTCTTCTTCTTCTTCTTCTTCTTCTTCTTCTTCTTCTTCTTCTTCTTCTTCTTCTTCTTCTTCTTCTTCTTCTTCTTCTTCTTCTTCTTCTTCTTCTTCTTCTTCTTCTTCTTCTTCTTCTTCTTCTTCTTCTTCTTCTTCTTCTTCTTCTTCTTCTTCTTCTTCTTCTTCTTCTTCTTCTTCTTCTTCTTCTTCTTCTTCTTCTTCTTCTTCTTCTTCTTCTTCTTCTTCTTCTTCTTCTTCTTCTTCTTCTTCTTCTTCTTCTTCTTCTTCTTCTTCTTCTTCTTCTTCTTCTTCTTCTTCTTCTTCTTCTTCTTCTTCTTCTTCTTCTTCTTCTTCTTCTTCTTCTTCTTCTTCTTCTTCTTCTTCTTCTTCTTCTTCTTCTTCTTCTTCTTCTTCTTCTTCTTCTTCTTCTTCTTCTTCTTCTTCTTCTTCTTCTTCTTCTTCTTCTTCTTCTTCTTCTTCTTCTTCTTCTTCTTCTTCTTCTTCTTCTTCTTCTTCTTCTTCTTCTTCTTCTTCTTCTTCTTCTTCTTCTTCTTCTTCTTCTTCTTCTTCTTCTTCTTCTTCTTCTTCTTCTTCTTCTTCTTCTTCTTCTTCTTCTTCTTCTTCTTCTTCTTCTTCTTCTTCTTCTTCTTCTTCTTCTTCTTCTTCTTCTTCTTCTTCTTCTTCTTCTTCTTCTTCTTCTTCTTCTTCTTCTTCTTCTTCTTCTTCTTCTTCTTCTTCTTCTTCTTCTTCTTCTTCTTCTTCTTCTTCTTCTTCTTCTTCTTCTTCTTCTTCTTCTTCTTCTTCTTCTTCTTCTTCTTCTTCTTCTTCTTCTTCTTCTTCTTCTTCTTCTTCTTCTTCTTCTTCTTCTTCTTCTTCTTCTTCTTCTTCTTCTTCTTCTTCTTCTTCTTCTTCTTCTTCTTCTTCTTCTTCTTCTTCTTCTTCTTCTTCTTCTTCTTCTTCTTCTTCTTCTTCTTCTTCTTCTTCTTCTTCTTCTTCTTCTTCTTCTTCTTCTTCTTCTTCTTCTTCTTCTTCTTCTTCTTCTTCTTCTTCTTCTTCTTCTTCTTCTTCTTCTTCTTCTTCTTCTTCTTCTTCTTCTTCTTCTGTTTTCTTCTGGATCATGTCTCAACCGTAATCGACTAGTTGACAGATGCCAATCAGATTCCTTGATACAAACTGTAATCCGATAGTATATCTCTCTCTATCCCTATGCTAGTTTGATCCAAAGAAAGGTGATGGATGTTTCGAGATTAATAATGAGGAAGCAAGATTTGTGTTGTCATCTTAGATATGGATAATATCAATCTTTTTGACCCCATCCTACCCACAGCGCCTCACTATCGGATTTCTTGTCGAACATGGAGGCAGTGCTCCTCACGTTTCTCCTTTCTTTTGAGCTCCTTCTGAATCCTTCCACTCTGCACCCGTAGAGATTGGCCAGTAGGTCTGTAGTTCGAGAGGAGCAGCCAGGCCGGCATTGGATTGATTAGCTTCGAAGCTTACCAAGATACTATCTTGGTATCTCATGCCATGGAAGGAAGAAGGCATTCTATCCATTACCGAGTCTTTGTAGTGAAGGTGCTTACCTTCAAGCTTCAAACATATATACGTTGTGTACTCTCGTGCTATGAGATTGTTCCTTATGGTTCCTTCCCCGGATTTTGATGCATGAAAGGTGGTTCTTCTCCTCACACCAACCCTTTGTGATGAAACAGAAACGCTTTGCCTTCGAATGGAAAGTAAGCTATTAGATGAAGCAAATAAGAATCGAAGAATCCTCCTCCACTTGCACCTCTCTCTCTCTCTCACACGCACACACACTCCTTTAACTGAGTTCTTACATCCTTTAGCTGGTCATTAGAGACTGTAATCCTCCCATATACAAGGTGAAGGTTACAAATCCATTGACGGTACAACTAGCTGGACAAAAGAATCGTCTTTTGCATTGGTCCTCACACCCTTTGCCGCGATGGACAATGAGAGATACATACCATGTAAGTGAATCTAGCGAACACACAGGGTGAGATGATGAATCGGTGGCCCTGATGCATCGACCTAGCTCGAATTCTTCGGAAGCTCCACATTGCCTCCAAATCGAAGAATGGTGCAGTCGAAGAAGGGTCGTCGAGGTCATCGTAGGGCTTCGACACCACCGAGGAGATCTCCGTGTTGTGGTCAGCACTCAGCCCTGTGTCCTGCCAAGGACAGCCCATCGACTTGTTGGAGTGCTGCTCCACCTTGCAGTGCCTCCTGATGGCAGATGAGTCATCGTTTCTCTCAGCACCCAAGCTCTCGAGTAGCTCCCTGATAACGAGTAGGAAGAGCTCTGGGGAGCTACTACTTGTGTGTAGAAGACAGCCTGATGGTTCATAGATGAGAAGCTTGCGGCAGAACTGAAATGGGGAGCATCCAAGAAGTCATCTGACAAAGAGTTGATGCTTTCCAAGCTCGGCAGCGGGGTTTTACTGTGTCCTGTATCCTTGTGGAAGACCCTACACACAACCCATTCATCCTGCTAGCATCGAGTTTTAGATTCTCCTCACAGAGAGGTACAGCGGTAGGACAGTAACAATAGTTCATCGATAGAGAAGAACAGTACGTGCCTTTGCAGACTTGGGGAGATCGGGGATCGACATTGAAGTGCCTTCAAGCCTGTACTCGTGCATCATCCAGTTTGTCTTCTCTCCCTTGGGTGCCCTTCCTCCGTAGAACAACCAGGGTCTTCTTCATGCCAACGAGGACTCCTCTCCCCCTGAAGACCTCCTTGTCTTTTCCTGTGGCCGTCCAAAACCCAGCTCCGGTGGCTCTGTTGGTCCTCATCCCGGTTGGGTACTTCCTGTCCCTCCGGCAGAAGAAGTACCACTCCTTCTCTCCCATATTTGCCTTGCCTGCACAAACAACAGCAGGACCCCATGGAAAGCTCAACGACTCGGACCTCCAAACTGGGATTCGAGCGACAGAACATCAAAGCAATAGGAAGAAGCCTACTTGGAAGATCCCATGGCTCGCACCTGTTCAGATCCACCTCTCCCATCGCACTTGCAC
This sequence comes from Musa balbisiana, assembly GCA_004837865.1. Lineage (NCBI taxonomy): Eukaryota > Viridiplantae > Streptophyta > Magnoliopsida > Zingiberales > Musaceae > Musa > Musa balbisiana. Next base: position 3,351,491 of record CM017196.1, on the reverse strand, counting down.
TGAAGCTTTGGTCGACGATCTTCGGTGAGAGGTAATGGGTTATATATATATATATATATAATAAATAACTTTACATTATTATTTTTTTAGATCATTGAGTTATAAATTATGTGCAGTGAATGTTACAAAGTAATAAATATTGAAGATGTCAATTAGCTCGATCCCATAAAAAAAAAAGTTATAAACTTTTGATAATAAGATATTGGGATCAAATATCGTCTTTCATTTTAATTATATTTTTGTATTATTTTTTCTTAAAATAAATGGACGGTTGAGACAAAAAAAGCGAGAGATGCAAACGAATGTAATCGTGACGCCAAGTTTTGTCTTCGATGCAATTGGCAATCTCTTGACATAAAGAAAAGAAAAAGGGAAAAGATAGACTCATCCTCCTTTCATTCTTCCAATAATGCATGATTCTACTAAAGGAAGGATAGGGAATTTTAAAGCTATCACTGACCCTTCATTCTTTACCACCACCTTCATTATTTGCGTTTGAAATGTGACCTAAAGACGCTCTCTCTCTCTCTCTCTCTCTCTCTCTCTCTCTCTCTATATATATATATATATATATTATATATATATAGACCTTTCTGCATTGATGCACATTCCAATTACAACAACTAATGATGTCGACAAGATTTGTCACACTCCTACAGTAGTTCATACCCCCTTTTCTTACGGTATCTAACGCTAAGTCAACTTGATATTACTTATCATAATCAAACTCGATAGGATAACTCTCTCTCTCTCTCTCTCTCTCTCTCTCTCTCTCTCTCTCTCTCTCTCTCTCTCTCTCTCTCTCTCTCTCTCTCTCTCTCTCTCTCTCTCTCTCTCTCTCTCTCTCTCTCTCTCTCTCTCTCTCTCTCTCTCTCTCTCTCTCTCTCTCTCTCTCTCTCTCTCTCTCTCTCTCTCTCTCTCTCTCTCTCTCTCTCTCTCTCTCTCTCTCTCTCTCTCTCTCTCTCTCTCTCTCTCTCTCTCTCTCTCTCTCTCTCTCTCTCTCTCTCTCTCTCTCTCTCTCTCTCTCTCTCTCTCTCTCTCTCTCTCTCTCTCTCTCTCTCTCTCTCTCTCTCTCTCTCTCTCTCTCTCTCTCTCTCTCTCTCTCTCTCTCTCTCTCTCTCTCTCTCTCTCTCTCTCTCTCTCTCTCTCTCTCTCTCTCTCTCTCTCTCTCTCTCTCTCTCTCTCTCTCTCTCTCTCTCTCTCTCTCTCTCTCTCTCTCTCTCTCTCTCTCTCTCTCTCTCTCTCTCTCTCTCTCTCTCTCTCTCTCTCTCTCTCTCTCTCTCTCTCTCTCTCTCTCTCTCTCTCTCTCTCTCTCTCTCTCTCTCTCTCTCTCTCTCTCTCTCTCTCTCTCTCTCTCTCTCTCTCTCTCTCTCTCTCTCTCTCTCTCTCTCTCTCTCTCTCTCTCTCTCTCTCTCTCTCTCTCTCTCTCTCTCTCTCTCTCTCTCTCTCTCTCTCTCTCTCTCTCTCTCTCTCTCTCTCTCTCTCTCTCTCTCTCTCTCTCTCTCTCTCTCTCTCTCTCTCTCTCTCTCTCTCTCTCTCTCTCTCTCTCTCTCTCTCTCTCTCTCTCTCTCTCTCTCTCTCTCTCTCTCTCTCTATATATATATATATATATATATATATATATATATATATATATATATATATATATATATATATATATATATATATATATATATATATATATATATATATATATATATATATATATATATATATATATATATATATATATATATATATATATATATATATATATATATATATATATATATATATATATATATATATATATATATATATATATATATATATATATATATATATATATATATATATATATATATATATATATATATATATATATATATATATATATATATATATATATATATATATATATATATATATATATATATATATATATATATATATATATATATATATATATATATATATATATATATATATATATATATATATATATATATATATATATATATATATATATATATATATATATATATATATATATATATATATATATATATATATATATATATATATATATATATATATATATATATATATATATATATATATATATATATATATATATATATATATATATATATATATATATATATATATATATATATATATATATATATATATATATATATATATATATATATATATATATATATATATATATATATATATATATATATATATATATATATATATATATATATATATATATATATATATATATATATATATATATATATATATATATATATATATATATATATATATATATATATATATATATATATATATATATATATATATATATATATATATATATATATATATATATATATATATATATATATATATATATATATATATATATATATATATATATATATATATATATATATATATATATATATATATATATATATATATATATATATATATATATATATATATATATATATATATATATATATATATATATATATATATATATATATATATATATATATATATATATATATATATATATATATATATATATATATATATATATATATATATATATATATATATATATATATATATATATATATATATATATATATATATATATATATATATATATATATATATATATATATATATATATATATATATATATATATATATATATATATATATATATATATATATATATATATATATATATATATATATATATATATATATGTATATATAATAAACTTCACTTTTAAAGGTTTGAATACAAAAATGAGAAAATTAGGAGGAACGCATATACATAATTTTGCAAATACGTCATTCAATATTTGTTGATGTCCATTAGTTTGAATGATTGAGGCATTAATTAAAATCCCTAAGTTTTTTTTTTGTTTTTGGAATAGAATAATTTATAGGCTCGATTATAAGAGAAAAAAAAATAGAAATAAGTAAAATTATAACTACGACTAATATATTAAATATATGATGTTGTTAACTTGATTTGAAGAACAATTTCTTTCTACATTTGGTTCCTTTTTCTAATAAAAATCTATTGGGTGAAAGAAAGGCTAAATTGGTGTTTGCATCGTAAGACTTCCATAAGATTCTCAACCGCAATAGTTCTTAGAAACATTATGACTTTCATGTGTATCACATGATATCTTCAATCCAACATAAAGCTTGTGGTTGTGGAGATAAAGAATGGCTTCTCGTCGATTGCTAATGTAAGCTGTTTCTGTGTCTCACTCGATGTAATCACAGATGAGAGCCGGGCAGTATTTGCTGATCGAGCAATCGTTGGCTGAAGGAGCTGAAGTCAGCGGTGTAGATGGTCGCATCACTGGGTTTCTTCTGTCGAGCGAGTTGGTAGGGACATCGCTGCTGCCGTCGATGTTTCCAGGTCGTAAGAGCTGATGATCCATCCTCGGTTGAGCCCTGAGAAAGCCAAGCTCGGATCCCTGCATCACCGGCAGGTTAGCGAACAGGTGTGACGGTGCTGAGTAGTCCTCCATGAGATCTGCCATGGACAGAGCCTCGATTCATGCCGTGAAAGCTGGACGAGGCAGAGTCTGCTGGATCTTGTCGGTCTCGATCGTCCATCGATGGCGGCACCGGTTGCAGGTTGCCCTTTTTCTTGTAGATCCGACAGAGGACCCAGTCATCCAACTGCGATCGACGTGCACCTTTAGTAGCTCGCCAGCATCGAGTGCAGGAAGAGATGGTGGGAGAGGTGAGGTCATGGTTACCCTCATGGAGGCGTGCTTCAGCTTGTAGCAGTTGCTCCTCCGAGCTTCTTCGAGGCGGTATCGTGCATGATCCAGTTCGTCTTGCTCCCCTTGGGAGGCCTTCCCTCGTAGAACACCAACGCCTTCTTATATATATATATATATATATATATATATATATATATATATATATATATATATATATATATATATATATATATATA